>JASSRY010000210.1:6584898-6598119 GCA_032466555.1 Tinamus major | reverse complement strand
GGAGGGTGTAAAGACGACAGAGCCAGACTCTTCTCAGTGGTACCAGTAACAGAACAAGAGGCAGCGGCACAACCTGAAACACAGGACGGTCCATCTGGACATGAGAAGCTGCTTTCCTGGGAGGGTGACACAGGACTGGAGCAGGGTGTCCGGAGCGGCCGTGGAGCCTCCTTCCTTGGAGACGCTCAGATGGCACCTGGGCACCGTGACGGGCAACGTGGAGCTTGGAGCAGAGGGTCACCAGGGCGCTCCCCACGCCGCCCGCCCGGCTCCGTGGTCAGGATCCCTGTGTCTGCTCCCTGGGGGCTCCTCTGCCCCCCTCGCCCACGGGCAGGACTGCTCCCGAAACGCGGCCGGCGCTGCCGGTGCCGAGCGCACGGGTGCGCGGACGGGGCTCCCCGCTAAGACTTCCTGCTTGTGCTGCCAGCACACGGAACTCCAGCATGTAAAACATGGAAATAATTAAGCAGATTAATTAGTTAATGTTTGTACAGGTCCTGGAAATTTCAAAGCACTATATAATTGCTAAGTACAGTAGATTAATTAGTTAATGTTTACACAATGCTTTGTAAATGGAAGGGCGGCTCAGCAGTGCTAACTGTTATTATTAATTGCATTTTCAGTATTTGCAAGATTCATTACAGGCAACAACAACGCCAAGTGTTTAGTTTCCCAGTTTAGTGGCATGTGTACCAGCACAAAAGCTCCACGGGAGCGAATAATATACAGGTCTCAGCAAGGGCTTTGGAGAACAGCACTGGGAGCTGACTTGGCTGTGCCTGTCTTCTGAGGACATCTTTGCGTATTTCTTTGTATCATTTCCCCAAAACAGATGTTTTCGAATTCCGTAGTGTCTTTTCTGAGTGCAGGAATGAGCAGGAGTTAGTTCCAGGAATTCAGTGTTTGAACGGTGGCTGGAAAGGCAAGGCACTGGTGCGGGGTTAGCGCTGCTGACCCGCCGAGGGATCCGCAGGAGCTGGCGCTGGGCTGCAGCGCCCGGGCAGGCCGTGCTGGCCGCCCCGCAGCGGCACGGGGAGAGGCGGGTGCAGGGGGCAGGGAGCTGTGCTGGCCACGTGAAAGGAGCAGCGGACAGGCCGAGCCGGGCACAGGTGAATGCGGAACGGTCTAGGGCTTCTTCTCGAGGTGTATTTGGGAATGACAAGAGTTTCGACAGGCCTGAGCATGCAGAATGTCCCTCTCGCACAGGCAGGCGGTGGGACGGGAGCGTCGCTGCCTGCTCCCGGTGCCGGTCCCGTCACGGAGCCGCTCGGCAGAGCCCCGCGCTGCGCCCGCAGCTGGGAAGCTCCTGATCCCGTCACCCGTGAGTCCATGGAGCTGAATCAAAGGACGGTCACCGGGGAGCTGGAGGAGCAGCTCTGAGGAAGCTCGGCGCTGTGAGCCCGTGGCCCTGTGCCGCGTTGCTGCTGGCGGCTCCGGGATGCTCAGCGCGGAGCAGCCAGCGGAGCCGCGTGACCCCTTCATCCCTCGGCAGGGTCCCGCGGTCCCCAGCGCTCCGTGCGCCAGCGCTTTTCCCCGCAGTGCCGCCCCGTTCCCGGCTGGGAGCAGCAGGGCTGGGCAGGCGCTCGCGTCCTGCCCGGCGGGCTGGGTTGCTGGTCCCCAGGGCGGTTCACGGCGGCTCTGCGGGGCCGTCCCGCTGCGCCGGGCGGCAGGGCCGGGGAGGCGCTCGGTGCCGCGCGGGATGCGGCGCCAGCCCCGGGAACGTGGCCGCCCCTGGCCGGAGGGGCTCCCCGCGCCGCGCACGGCAGCAGCGCCGGCCCCGCTGCACCCGCTGCTCCTGCCGCCTTCCGCAGCGAGAGGGAAGCGAGTGCAGTGCCGCGCTTGTGTGTACTGGGCTGCGCGTGCAGGTATTTGGTTGTCCAGTGCGAGCAGCGCACCGAAAGCTTCAGAAAAACACAGCAGAGCTGCGACCTTGCTAGAAATTCTCTGGACGAGCTCAGCTGGAGTCCCAGGGGAAATGAAAGGACTGGTGCTGCTCCAGTGTCTGCTACTGCTGCTGGTTCCCCCGCCTCATCTTTCTAGCGCTCAGACTGGTGTTCAGCATCGTACTGCGTTGGGATGATGCCCCCAGGGTTGGGTGTTGAGAGGCACGGGCTGCGCGGTGGCTGCGCGGTGGCTGCGCGGTGGCTGCGCGGTGGCAGCGCCGGCCTGGCCGCCCGCGGCCCCACACGGCTGCCGGTGCTGCCGTCCCGCCTGCTGCCCAGAAGGCAGCTTGAGCTCCTGCTTTTGGGCTCCAGGAGGCTGCTTTTGGCTTGCGTTCTGGGGTGGTTTGTTTTGCAGTGTGGCTCTTTGGGCATGGAAACTTCCTGTTATTGCCTGGTGCAGTCAGCTATATATTAATGTAAACACATTTGGTACTGGCAGAGAGCCCAACATGAAAACAGCAATTGCTGTCTCATTTGTCTCTTCTCGCTGTCTGTGGCAGCTGCTAGGAAGGGCACACATGTATTCTGCACTTGTTTATCATGTAGATGCAATATTTCCTGTTCAAATATGCATAATGTGAAACCTTTTAATACATCTATTTCCTGTAGACCAATGTAAATAGCCCAAAGAAGGCAGAAACAACGCCTAGGAGCTCCTCTGACCTCTTTCTTTACCTACAGTTTACTGCAATAAGAAATCCATGCCACCCTCTGTGACTAATAAGTACTGCAAAGAATTAAGAGCTGCCTTTCATCTTTCCAATTTTCCCTAGCCTGTTTTGCCTTTGGAGCTCAAACCCAATTCTGCAGTCCCTGTGTTGTGCCTAGAATAATTCCTTCGGAGATTCTTGTGTTTTTAAACAGTGAAGGAAGCAAATTATTAATCAGCCCTTCATTAACTTCTTTAATTTTTATTCCCCTGTCCATCAAACATGCCTGCTGTTTCCAGCAGGATCCAGTTTTTCCGACCTGGCAGGCTTGCGCGTCCGCCGCACGACGGTGACAAGGACGCGGCCGCTGCAGCGGCTCCCCTGCGGGAGCGCGGGGAGGTGGGAGCTGACTCTGTGCTCAGTAGCAGGTGAAGTCTTCTCTGGTCGGCACATTTATTTGGGTAAATAATGAGCAGCATTTCCCGTGCTTGTTCAACAAGTTAATTCAGGCTGAGCTCTGTCTCCCAGGCGCGTGCTCCTGCACGGTTTACAGCGGGCTTGCTGCAGGGAGGACACTCTTCTTCCTGGCGTGTAGCTGGGGCGGAGGGAGGGCTGGAGCGGGCGCATCCGTCACGCCGGGTACCTGCTCACGGCTGCTGCAAACCTGGCGTTTCCTGCGGCAGCGGTGGGGAGGGCTGGTTAGTTGCACCCACAGGGACAGGCCGGGGTGGCGGGCGCAGCGCGGCGGCTCCGGGGATGGGACGGCAGCGCTGCCGTGGCGCTGCCGCGTGGGCTGCCGGCTGGAGCCGGCACGGAGCCGCCGCGGCAGCTTCTCGCAGGGCACGGGCGGTTCATCTGGGAGCCACGTGCGGCCGGCGCTCCGGCCGCCTCCCTTCAACCTCTGTGCGCGGAGCCGTAACGCGTTCCTGGCCGTCAGCCAGGGATGCTCTGGGCACCATCCAGCAGCGGGAGCAAAGCCGCTTTGCTGAGCGCTCAGGGAACGGTGCTGGGGCGCTGCTGAGCACGTCTGCGCTGCGGGGCTCAGCACCTGATCCACGCGGGTGCATCCGTCCCGAGGGAGCTGCCCTCGCAGGCCGGGCTGGTGCCGAGGGCCCGTCCTCGCGGGAGGAGGCCCAGGGCCAGCAGGGTCCCCAGGAGATCCGAGGTGCAAGGCGGGCGGCAGCTCTGGGGTCAGGCAGGCTGCTGGTCAGGTCTTTGCCTTTGGCACATGGATTACTGATGTTTTCATCTCACTGCGCAGTGCTTCTGCCATCTGCTGTCACTCAGCACCAGGAGATGGGCTTCCCAGTGTGTTTCCCCCCTCTGCTCACCTTGCTTTTCGGATTTTGGTCTTTGCAGAGAGTAAAAAACGTGTGAAGAACTGGGGAGTTTTGTGATGGGGGTGAGGTGCCTCCCTGCCAGCCTGGTGGCCTGTCCTGCCCCCGGGGCTGTGTCGATGTGCCCTGGGATCGGGACCGGGTGCCAGCGCCCGTGCCAGGTTCTCTGCCCTCAGCCCGTCCTCCTCCTCCCCAGCCGCACGGCCTGCGCCTCCTTGCTCAGCTGGACTCATTCCTGAACCGCTTTTGCCCTGGTGCTGCTGTTGAGAAGCGGGGTGCGAGCAGGAACAAGGGGGCAGCGGCTCCGGCGGGGCCGTGGGCTCCGCGCGCTCCTCGTGCGGGGGGTCTCGGGACAGCGGGATGCGCTCGGGACAGCGGGATGCGCTCGGGACAGCGGGAAGCGCTCGGGACAGCGGGATGCGCTCGGGACAGCGGGAAGCGCTCGGAGGGGCCGTGTCTGGCTCCGTCCCGCGGGCGCCGCCCGCCCGTCTGCTGCCTCCCGCCTGCAGGACCGCGGTGTGCCTGGGAACCGGGGCCTTGGCTGCTCCGGGCGCCGCTTCCTCGAACGCAGCCGTGCCGACGTGCGGCAGGTCGGTGCGCAGGGACGGGCAGTGCCGGCGCGGGGAGGCCGGGAAGGTGTCCGGCCGCTGCTGTGTGGCGCGTTGCTGCAGGACGGAGGGGAATGGCTTTAAGGAAGGTCTTTATTAGGATACACAGCGGAGCATCAAGGAAATGTCAGGGCTGCTCTATTCTGAGTCTCTGCCTAAGGCGCTAAACCAGCCTGTCATTCAGCAGGGCGAGTACAGCCAGCACAACCACTGGCAGAGTCCGGGAAAGATTTATTTTTCCACACTTAATTGCCCTTTTTGCTTTGTAAACATAAAGGTTGAAGCTTAAACTCTGACAGCTCCAGTAGCCTTTTTCTTATCTCCTTAAAAATGACATTCAGCTTGTTAGAAGATTTTTCTTTTACTCCAGTCCAAAATCTCTCAAAATCTACGCAACTTTTTTTTTTTTTTTAAAGATCATTGAAGCATTTCAGTACTCTCTTTGGGAAAAACCCTTCAGTTCACAAAAAGACAGAAGCTGGAGCCTGAAGAGCAAAGACCTTTCCCCATAGCAATGCAGGATAAAAATGCTTGACCGGAAGAGGCAAGGAGATCAATCAGCACTCCCGTTTTCCCTGCAAACAGATTAAAGCATGCGTATCTGCTCCTGTGATTGTTCTAGACAGAAATGCAGAGACCGAAGACATGAGAAAAAGAAATTGGACGTTAAAACCAGAACTCTCTGTAGCCTGAAGCTTCCCGCGTTCAGCTGGGCTCCCGGCCCGGGGAGGGTGTCCCGGGGCTGCCGACACTGCTCCCGCTCCCGCTGCGGGCGCCGTGGTGGGAGCGGCTCCGCCGGGTTCCCCGCGCTGCCCTGCTGCTCTGCGCGCGCGGCGGCTTCGCGCTCGCCCTTGGTGCGCAGCGAGCGCGGGCGGCTGTGCCAGGACAGGCTGTGCCTGGAGCAGCCCTGATTTCCATGGCGGTGACATCGCAGCCGTCTCAGACGAGGCAGGGCCAGCGTGGGGAGCTCAGACATTTGCTGGCAGGATGCTGTAGGTGCCATCCAACGCTGATTATTTTATGGCATGTCTGTGTTGCTGCAGTGCTGTGTGATGAAGATGACAGAACTGAAGCCTTTTTAGGAGCAGTTGAGGCTTTTTATGTACAGAACAGAAATATGGAAAAATCCTTGAAACACATTTTGAGCAAATCCTTTGATTCTAATTGCAAGTTTGAAATGACAAATGGTAGAGAGAAACTTCAGGAAAATATGTGTCTATCACAGCTCCTTCATCTCCCCATCGTCATCAATAAGGAAGCAGAAATGATTGGCAAATTCAAATTCCCATTTATTGTGCAGAGCTGAGTGCAGGGGCGACTGCTCCGTGCTGCTTGGGGAATAGCTGTCACGGCTCTTACAGTGAGTACGTCGGTTAAATTTTTACCATCTTTTATCCTCCAATTTGTCCAAAATTAAACACTGGCATTATTCAAGCGGGGCTTTCACTGAGGTGTTGAGGGAGGACAGCTCTCCAGCAGATGAATTTATCATTCTCCTTTCTGAAACAGCCCCATCCACGGGCACTGTGGGCCTGAAACCACGTGATTTTTGTAACAATTACACGTTTCTTCCACTCCTTCCTGCGCCCTGGTCTGGTGGGTGGGCTGAACACGTTCCAGAAGTTCCGTGTGGTGCCTTTTCCCGTGGCAGGTCGCGGTGGCTTGCGGCTGTTTGCAGGGGAGGTGAGAGCGAGCGGAGCGCCGGGCTGGGATTGCAGCTCCTGCGGGAGCAGCTCCGCTGCGGAGCGGCGCCGAGAGCGGGGCCGCCCGGCCACAGCGTGCCCTGCATTACAAGGTGAAAGATTAACAGCAACTACAACAATTCCTGCCTGACGTGCAAACATTTTGTCTATAAAAAAGTCGATCCCCATCACAGGATGTAACTGATTAATTACATTTTGGAACAGCAAATTGTTTCTCAGGCCTGAGTTCAATTTGCCTCTCCCCACTGGGCCCCGTGTGCTCCTCTCAGCTGCCTCATTCCCTCGCCGGGAGCCTCCCTGGTGCTCCTGTGCTGGCAGCAGCGACGTCTGCGCCGGGAGCCCTGTCTGCAGCCTCGCCGAGCTCGAGCCCGCTTTACACCCAGCCCTTTGCCTGTCTCAGAGAGCCGCTTTCCTAGGAAACAGCAAGCACAGGGTGGAATTAAGTCAGGTTCTGGGTCCCAGATCATCTCTGTTCTCCTTCCTCCTACTCAGGACTTGTTGCTCTCTCAGAGACCATGTCTGGGGTAGTGTCAGTAGGCTTGCTTGGGAATCATCCTTGACCAGCGTTTTCTGGTTGCTTTTCTCCCTGGTGACAGGTTTCTTGGCCTCCTCAATATGCTGCAGCTGCTGCAGCTTGTGGGAAGATCTCTCAGTTTGAAGAGTCAGCTGGGGACAGTCGCGTCCCTGCGTGCGGGGGCTTGCGCTGGCGCTGGGGCTTTGCCGTGTCCGTGTGGCCGAGGACGCTGCGGCAGCAGCGGGGCTGGCTCCTCCCTGCCAGGCCGGCAAATGCGGGAAATATCCTGGCTGCTGCATGTGGGTCCTTGAAGTTCATGACTATCAAACTCAGCTGAAAGACAGCAGCAGCTCTCCAGCATCCAACCCTGTATGAAAGCAGTTCCTTCTTATGAAATAATAAGCTTTAACCTCTTCATTTATTGCACTGCATGTGAAAACTGGCAGCCTACTCACATTCACCAATTTATTAACTAAGTCTCATTTATTAACTGGGAACAAATTATTTTTACTTGTAGCTGCTGAATGTGAATGAGGCTGCGACGCAGGTGCCGCGCGCGCCGTGTCCCGGGAACGTCGCTCCGCAGCGAGGAGCCTCCTGCCCAGGTGGAGCCCGGCCGAACCGGCACACGAGGGCAGCACCGGGCACCCCGGGGAGCCCGTCTGTGCGGGTCGCTTCCAGCCCAGCAAACCCATTGCCAGCATCAGCACTGGGCAAATAGCAGAGAGGGAAGGGAGAGCCTGGAGCAGGAGCTTCCCGAGGGCAGGAACCTGCCATGCCGTGCCCGCAGCAGCAGAGGAATGCAGTGGCCTTTCAGAGGTGCCGTGACACGGGGACTCCCCCAGTTGCACCATCCTGACAAGGACCATCTGTTCTAGTGCTCCGCATTCAAGCAACAGCATTTCCACCCTTCCCTGGAGACGTTTCCACTCTGCGGCCGCCGATTCCTCCTCCTGCTGCTTTCTCAGCTGTGTCTTTCCCTGCGTTCCCCTCAGCCCGTGGAGCCCTGGGCTCCGGCTGTGCACGGTGCCCGCCGCGGCGCGGGCGCAGACCCGTCCTCGGGCCGGGCCGTGGGCTGGAAGGGGTGTCTGCAGCAGGGCCTTGGCGTTGGCCTGCGAGGGTCCCCGGCGCCTTCCTGCCCGTCCGCCCCGCAGCGCCCTCCCTACGCGGCGTTTGCAGCTGCTCGAGGCGCCCGCACAGCCCCCGGGCGCAGTCCCCAGAGCTGTTTCTGAAACAAACCGGCTCTCACTCGTGCTCTGGCCGCCGACACCAGCGGCCCTGCCAGAGCGCCCTGGTGCCTGTCGGCAAAGGCTTTGTCAGAGGCCGATGGACATGTTTGGAGTTGGGAGTCTGAGGACAGCGCCAATCCGCTGGCAGCTGCTTCCTCACACCTCCCTCCACGTCCAATGGTTTCTTCCAAACAGGAAAAATAATGAAAAGGATAATTCTTTTAAAACTGATTATCTGAGAGTACCGATTGTCCAGCTTTATGCTGCTGGATAAATCAAACTAACTGTTGAAAGTTAATTTGTCTGACCATAAAGTGCATTCGATAAGTGTAAAACAAAACTAATTTGTTCTCTTCCATACAAATTTAATCATACTATAGAATGTGATCAATGCAAATAAAAAGCATTGAGTAGGTTAAGTGTCAAGAATCTATAAAGAAAAACGTGGTTTATGGCCGTTCTTGCAGGAGCTGAAAGCAGGACGGGTCTCCGTGTCTGCTCTAGCCATGTCGTGATCCAGAGCCAGGAGGAGCTTCCTGAGGGATGGTGCCTGCGCAGGGCTCTGCTCCAGGCCGTGCCTCAGGAATAACGTTTCCTCTCAGCCGCTGTAGTCGCTCCTGTTTTTCTCGCAGGTTGTAGCGGTTGGTGGCTCTTGTGGCCGTGCTGGTGGCCGCGGTGCCCCGGCCACGTGTGCGGTGCTGGTGGCCGCGGTGCCCCGGCCGCGTGTGCGGTGCTGGTGTCGCTGTGCCCGTGTGCAGGGGCTGGGCGCTGCCGGCCCCGCTGGCCGCTGCGGGACGAGCTGTGTCTCCCGGGGCAGCCTGTTCCTCTGGGACGGCCGTGCGCTGCCGGCTGCAGAGCCCTGGCAGCCCCGAGCGCAGCGCGGAGCTCCCAGCGCCTCCCGCTCGGAGCCAGGTCCGGCTGGCGTGGGAAGGGGCGCTGTGCCATCTCCTGGGGCTGGCCTGGCGTGCGCCGCGCGTCCGGATGCTCCTCCTGACGTGCGATTGCGGAGGCAGCCGCCCGGGGGAGGCCGGGGCACGGAGCGGAGGCCGCGGGGCAGGAGCTGCCGCTCGGCAGGTTCCAGGCGGATCAGAGGCCGTCGGCTGAATGGAAACCTTCCAGATGAACCCGATGACAGCCCTGCCGTGACCCTGCCGGGGGTGGCTCCGGCTGTAGTTATGGTGATGGCTGGAGCTGCTGCTCGTGCAGGGAGCAGCAAAGGCCCTCGGCTGTGCAGGCTGCCGGGAGCTGGCGCGTGTGAGCGGAGCAGCGGCTGCTCCTTGCCGGGCGGGATTCCAGAGGCTGCTCCTTGCCGGGCGGAATTCCAGCGGCTGCCGCGCGGGAGGGCGCCTCCTGCTCGGCACAGAGGGGAGAAGGGGAGGGAGGAGCGGCAGGAGGCACCTTTGAAATTCAAAGATGCAGCCTGCAGCACAGAGCGGCTCTTCAGGCTGTCAGAGCTGCGTGGGAGAGACGAGGCCGGGGCTGGAGGCGGGAGAGGAGCCGCTGCCCTGCTGCCCAGAGCGCTCCGGAAGGTTTCCCGGCCTTGGGGAACGTGCTCAGGAGGCAGCGACTGCTGCCGGTCTGCACGGAGCCTCCCTCCGAGCAGGAGTGCTGGGATCCTCCGGTCTGGGAGCTCTGCGATAGGCAGGGAAGGAGCCGCCGCTGGACGCGGGTGCGGGGGCAGCCCCGGCCTGCGGAGCTCGTGCTCGGCCGGGAGCGGAGCGGTGCCAGCAGCGCCGGAGCCCAGGAGCAGCCCCAGCGCCGTGCCCGCTGCTGCCCCAGCATCCTGCTGCCCCCGGCTTCCCAGCAGGAACGCGGCCGAGCACCCCCGCTGCGCCAGGGAGCCGCGCAAACCGTGCCCTCCTTCCCCCTCCTCCCCAAATTTTAACTCCTAGCATCTCATAAAACATTATGTTCATATCATAATTCCAATCTGCAGAGAGCCCTTTCCGTGCAAAGGCCAGGATGCATACAAATTGCTGCTCTAAATCTCCTGCTACAATAAGGAAACTTCAGATGCCGACAGTTTACTTGATAAATACCTTATAAAGCTTAAATAATTATTTAATGCAGACAAATGGAAAAAGAGAGCATCCGTATGCTGCGCTGCCGTAAATCGCAGCTTGTGGAGCCGTAGCAGCCGCAGCGCGGGCTGTGCCGTGGCCGGGCGGCTGCGCGCGCTCGGTGCCCGGTGGCGGCCGCGCGCAGGCCCTGCCTGGGTCCCCGTGGTCGAGGGCTGTTCATGGCTTTGGCTCCACGTGCCCGCTGGTGTTCCCGGTGGCACCGATGCCGTGTGGGCGCACGGACGGCCTGCGAGCGCCGCGCGCGGCTGAGCCCGCTCCCGGATCCCAGGCTGCGGATGGCACCCGAGTGTAGCTCCGAGCAAACATCTCCGGGCAGAGATCGAGATAAGTGGCAATGACAAGCAAAAGGTGAAGTACCTGCCCTTTAATATATATTAGGCAGTTTATAAATAAAGCTTGGTATTTTTAGGACATCCGTGGAAGGCGGTAGCCCTTAAGGAGTCCGACCTTGAAGAGAAGAAATGTATCTGTGAGCAGCCTTCAAAATGCTCTTTGAACAGGCAGGACGAGCGCTCTGGCTTGTTTCCGCAGCGCACAAGCTACGAGGGCTGCTGTGAGCCGGGAAGCGGCTCGAAGCGCCGGCTCTCCCGGCCGTGAGAGGAGCTCGGGGCGCAGCCGGAGGCAGAGGACCGCAGGCGGCAGTGCCGGCTTCAGGACGAGGGCCCAGGGACGCAGCCCCTCGGTGCCGGCTCCGGGCTGTGGCAGCGCCGTGCGGGTACGCGGGCGTCCCGGCTCCTGAGCCGGCTCTCGTGTTTGGCAGAGGTCTGCCGGGTGCCGTGAGCCCTTCCGCCCTGTGCTGGCTGCAGCTCCCGCGGGCGCCGGGGGTTCGCAGGTCTGCGGAGCCGCTCGGTGGTTCCGGAGCGGCGCCGGCAGCGCCGCAGCCCGTGGAGCCGGGGCAGCGCCGCAGGGAGGGCTCTGCCGCGCGGAGCGTCGTCCGTGCTGGGCGCTCGAGGCCCCGTCCCGCGCGGGGGAGCGCGGTGGGTGTCTCTTGCCTCGCGGGTGAGCACCCGCGCACGGGAGCCGCCTGGTTGGGCTGAGGTGTCTTTGGTTCTGTTCCTGCAACTGCTCTGAGGAACCCGGTGGAAAGGGGCAGGGAACTAGAGAGCAGAGGACTGGGGACTGAGGATCAGGTTTGTTTCAATGAGTATTAGGGAGTCCGATGCCCTCTCTGGGCAGGGAGATGTGATGGGCCACGCTGGCAACAGCAGCTGCTGCTTGGGGCACTTGTGTTCCCGCGCAGGAGCAGGTGCAGATGTGAGATCCAGGTGTCGCCTTTGGCTGCAAAAACTCCGTGTTCTAACGGACAGGCAGGATCTTCCCAGACGAGGTTTGCTGGGCCTGCAGGTTCGTGTAAGGTCATTGGATGAGTGGAGAGAGCGTGAGGAAAGTCTAGGAATCCAAACCTTAATCTTCTGACTTTGAATTTGTTCTTAGAGAAAACAGAGACGATTCCCTGTGGGGAGCACTAAATGCCCAGTAAAGTGATGGCTGCCGATGCTGGAGTGCTGGGTGCCAGGCAGGGAGCTCCGTGTGCTCCTGCCCGGGCAGGAAACGTGAACAACCGCTGCTGCGTCTGACCGGGGAGATGGAAATCAAACACGTGCTTTGAAGCCTTTTAAATGTTTTGATGTGTCCCAATCCATCAAGGTCTTTAATTGTATTTTGAGCAAGTCATCCTATATGTAAATACCAGTTAATGTTGAGATTGTTTATAGCCAAATTGTCTGTTTATGCAAATTGTTTTCCAAGATCACAGAGTTTCTATTGCAGAATAAAAATGCCTCTTTTATTTAATGCTAGAGATGCTCCATTTGGCTGCTGTTGCCGGTAGCGCGGCCCTCCGGGGCCGGGGACGCGGTGGGGAGCACGGGGCACCCGCAGGGACGCGGGGACGCGGTGGGGAGCGCGGGGGCACCCGCGGGGATGTGGGGGACACCGGGAGCACCCGCAGCCCGTGGCCGTGTTGGGGCTGGGGACCCCCGCGGGGTCGTGGAGCCCCCGGGCTACCCGTGGAGGGACAGCAAAGCCCTCGTGCCGCTACCGCCTCGGGGTTGTCGCGCTCTGGCTCCTGCTTTAACTCAGGTTCTGGTGCAGAAGGCACAAAAACCTGCTCCTGCTGGGTGAAAAATGAAGAGAAATCGGCATGCGGCTCCTGCCTGTGTTGTGCCTAAGCAGTAATCAAGAGCCTCACCTGCGGATGGATCCGCGTGCCGCGGAGCGGAGGAGGCGGAGCGGCCGCCACGGGCTGCCCCGGCGTTCCCGGTGGAGCCCGCGCGGATCCACGGCCGCCCCGCTGGGCTCCGCGGCGCCCGGCGGCAGCAGCCGGACGGGTCCCGTGGCCCCCGTGGTGCCCTGCAGGAGCCCGTGGCCCCCGCGGCGCCGCGCGCGGCCCCTGCCCTCCCGGGGCTCTGCCTTGGCGGTGCTGGACGCGGCTTCCTCGGGGCAGCAGCAACCGCCGCGGCTGGGCCCCCGTATTGTCTCTTCATTAGTATTTGTTGTTCATAAATATATATCTGCTCCTGTTTATCACAGGAACACCAATTACCCACCATCAACCCTAACTGTGGGGAATATTTCAGTCCAGTTTTATTAAGAAGTGATTTTTAAAAATGTTGCAGAGGCTTTTAGCCGGTTATGTGCTACTAAATATTTAAATCTGTATCTCTTGCTGCGTGCTGAATTACAGCAAGGGAATATTTAATACTCCCGTTTCTCCAGCGTGAATCCGTGAAAGGCTGACGGGGGAGGCGGCCGGCGCACGCAGGGAGCGCGCGGCCCCCGGACAGCGCGGCCCCCGGACAGCGCGGCCCCCGGACAGCGCTCCCGCATCGCGCTGGGACGCGGGAGGGAGCCCCGCGGTCGGCCGGCACCGCGAGAGCGTCCGCGTGCCGCGGCGCAGCGCCCGGTGCTGCCAGCGCTGAGCTACGAGCGCCCGGAGGCCCGTTAGCCTCCAATTAAACCGCAGGTTTTATTGTTCGGCTGCGAGACCCGTTTACAATAGGAAAAGCTTTCGACAGTTAAATAGCGCTAATATTAACCACTCCCGCATGGGCTCTCACCGTCTCCCGCATTAAAGGTGTGATTAAGAAGCGGATTCACCTGGCAGGGCCTGGCCTGCAGGGCCAGCGAGCGGGTTGCAAACATAAACGCGCGTTT
>JASSRY010000210.1:6565250-6576891 GCA_032466555.1 Tinamus major | reverse complement strand
CCGGGATGCAGTGGGAAGGGGCGGCAGGGCCGGCTGTTCCTAAGGGAGCGGGATGCAGTGGGAAGGGGCGGCAGGGCTGGCCGTTCCTAAGAGAGCGGGATGCAGCGGGAAGGGGCGGCAGGGCCGGCCGTTCCTAAGGGAGCCGGCAGCGGAGCTCCGGCTGCAGCAGGAGGGTGCAGGGAAGAGGGGCCGAGGCCTCCTCGTGCCCTCGCTGCGTTGGGTGACGTTACTGAGCAGCTCCCGTCCCTGTGGTGCCCCGCGGGGCGTCCCGTCGAGGCTGGCGGAGGGTTTGCGCGAGGGCCCAGGCCCTGCAGCCCCGTGGAGGGGCAGTTCCCAGCCGGGATGCGCTGGCTCCGCGCGTCCCGGAGCAGAGGGAGTGGCTGGCGGGTCCCTCCCGGCGCTGCTGCCGCGGACCGGGCCGCCCGCGCAGCTCCCCTCCTCACCCTGGCTCTTGCCAGCGCTGTTACTGCTTTGGTTTCGCAAGCTCTAAATTCACTCACAAATTTTATATATATATAAAAAAGACATACTGTCATAAAACCAGCCAGCTGAGCATTCCCCAATGAAAATGAAATGCCGCCTCTCCTCGAAGGCAGTGCTGGTTCTGGATCATTTGTCTATTAAATATTTGGCAAGGTCTGAGCGCAGCCCTGGTAGCACCGTGCAGGGAGCAGCCCTTGCCAAGGCTGCAGCGGATCCTGCATCCCGCGCGGGGCCGGCGCCGCCGGGCAGCCCTTTCCTGCCGCCGCAACCGGAGCCTGAACCGGGGCTTTGACCGGCCCTGCCGAGGGGCCGAGCAGCAGGACGCGGGGTGCGCAGAGACCCCGGCAGCGCCCTGCCGTCCCGCTCGCGTCCCTCCCGTGACGGCGCTGCTCGCGGAGCCGGGCTTGCTGGCACGCCTGGGCTCTGGAGCGTTGAGAAAAGCAATGAAAACTGCTGTGAATTCTGCTGCCTTGACAGATAATCAGGAAGATGCTGGATAAGCTGCTGACCCGTGGGGAGGTGGAGAGGCGCCGTGCTCACGGCGCTCGGGAGCCCTGCAGTTAATGTGTTTGACTCCTGTCGCAGCAGCAGAGCATTCCCCGTGCCCGGAGCAGCGCACGGAGCGAGGGCGGGAGCGCGGCGCTGTGCCCGGGCGGGAGCAGGGCCGGTGCCACCCGGCAGCCCGTCCCGCTGCCGCCGTGCCCAGCCCCGCCGTGCCCCATCCCGGCGCCTCGCTCCACCAGCGCGGGATCCGTCTCCTGGCGTGTCCTGCTCTGAACAGGGCGCCTTTGCCAATCGCTGCCTTGTTTCCACAGCAGAGACTCCTCTCCGGGAAGCTCCGGGCTGCCGTTGCCAGCTGCTCCGAGAGGTCCCGCGGATGCCGGCCCTGGCACCCGGCATGCGGGCGGCAGGAGCGGGAGCGCGGCCCAGCGCTCCGTAGGTCGCAGCCCCTGCGGCTCATCCAGCTCCTGGGAGGAAGGGAGCGGGATGCAGGGAGGACCCCCTGGGCGGGCCGGGCGCAGCGGGAATGGCCGTCCCACGGCGCGGGAGGAGCCGGGGCGCTTTGCAGGGCATTGCTCTTGGCAGGTTTTCGGTCCGTTCTGCGTCAGCTGGGAAGCCAGCAGGACTGAATACATCTCCAGGCCAACAAAAGCCCGGGATGCTTTCCCATTTGCCAGGATTTTGCTAATTTACAAGTATAGCAGTGGATTTCTTCCCTCCTAACAGCAGCTCTCGTTTAAATGGGAACCCCGGTGCGTTGTGGCAGTGCCTGGTGCACGAGGCTAGCGCAGCCCCAGGACAGCTGGTGTTTGTGCCGTTGCTGTCAGCGACCTGCCGCGTTGTTGGCAGAGCCCAGGGCGCTCTGCAGGACGGAGCTGCCGGCGCCGCCGCAGCAGCGCGAGGAGCTGGCGCTGGGGCCGTCGCGGTCCTGCCGCGGGCACAGGCCCTCCGGGGCGGCTGCGCTGGGCCTGAGCACGGGGAACGGGTCTCCCTTATTCCCAGTCTTAGTTCTCTGTGGTTTTGGCCATTAGAGAAGTTAATTTGTGGTCTTTGCCTTCTCCAGCTCGGTAGTGTAACCCGCTTTGGATGCAGGCAGCAGCTCCATCGAAAGGACCCAATTCTCTCTAGACAGCGAGTAAACTGATACATTACTATGACATTTCCCACTGCTTCTGGGGTGAAACACCACTATTTTTATCCGTGCTTGGAGATCTGACAGCCCATTCAGTAGCAAGAATTAAATGAGCTGCTGGGAGCATGGGGAGGAGCAGGGGGCTGCGGGGGGCAGCGCGTCCCGGCGCGGCGCGCGGCTCTGCGGCGAGGGGAGCGCGCGGAGCGGCGGCACGGGCAGGTGCTTCCCACGCCCGGATCCATCGGCTCGCGCTTCCCGCGCGGCGAGTGGAGCGCTGGTCCCTCCCTGTGATCCGGCTTCCCCTTTGCCGGCTGCTTTACCCACTGCCTTGAGCTTCGTCCGTTCCCGCTGCCTGCCCGGTCCAGCCAAATCCATCGCTGATCTCAGCCGTGAGCGGCCCCTGCCCGGGGACGTCTCTCTGCACATCCCCGTCTCCGATGGGACCGGGCCGGGCCAGGGAGGGCTCCACGGGGACCAGGGCGTCCCCGCGCGTCGCAGGTTCCATCGGCGGCGCTGCCCTCGCTGCCCTTTGCGGCCGCGCGGCACCGCGTGGGCGCTGCCGGCCCGGGGAGCGCCGCCGCCGGAGCCTCCAAATGCGGCAAAACTGGGAATGGAAGAGAAGCCAGTCGGAGTTCATCATCCACCCTATAAAATCTGGGTACTATAAATAACTGAAATTATCTGCTGCAAAGAATCCTCCATCATCGGTGGAAATACGCCTGGTTTTACAGAAAAAAAAAAACAAATAAAGCGAGCTGAAAATAAATGGTGTTATTAGCATAAAGGGAGTCCCTAATTAACTAGATATAGTCCATTACTGTAGCCTTCAATTCTTTAAATTGCATAATTACATAAAAGGACTGGTGATGCACTATTCAGTGTATCTGGTATTGTCTTCCCAATAATTAGTTCTATAATTGTCAGTTTGACAGGGCAATTAAAAATGTTTAAAGATGTTGTGTCAGCCTTTTCTCCTTTGCTGAGCTCAGTAGGATGCCTCTGGAAGATGGTTCTCTACCTGACTCGTCCACGGGCTTGTTTTTCATTTATAATAATATGTTACGGGAATGACCAGACTCGTGGATTGCTTTGATGTTCCTGCTTGGCTGGTTTTTAAAAGAAGGAGTAAAATAAACCCTGGTGCCGCGTTCGTTTACTTTTAGGGGTCCCGTGTCTTCTGCGAGCTGGTGCGTGGGCAGCGCGTCCCGGAGAGCCGCGGCAGCCGGCGCAGCGGAGCGAAGCCCCGAGCGCGGTGCCCGGGGCTGCCGCGTGCGCCCGCGGGGCCCTCGGCGCGGACTGGGGGCACCAGGCGGGAGGGGACTCGTGCGGGGCGGCAGCAGGAGCCCCGGGCCGCGGTGCCGGCCGTGCAGCCCCCGCGCCGGGTGCGCAGCCGCCGGGAAGCCGCTCGCGCATCCGCAGCTCCTCGGTGTCGGGGGCGTTTGTGCAATCTGGCATTTGTAGCCCTACGTCTCGGTTCTGTTTGCTGTGTAAAACCTTTCATCCCACATGCATTTTTTATGAATGGATTGGAAAACACAAGAAATAAAACATGTAGCTGCAAGCGTCACCGTGCCCCGCGGGTGCCGGCTCAGCAGCAGCGGCAGCAGCAGCCCCGGGGAGCGACTGTTCCCGCTGGTGCACGGCGGGACGGGCAGTGGGTGCACGGCAGGACGGGCAGTGGGTGCACGGGACGGGTCACGGGCAGCGGGTGCACAGGACGGGCAGCGGGCACACGGCAGGATGGGTTGCGGGCAGCGGGTGCACAGGACGGGTCGCGGGCGCGCGGCAGGACGGGTCACGGGCAGCGGGCGCGCGGCAGGACGGGCAGCGGGCACACTGTGAGCTCGGCGCAGCGGGGCAAGAGGCCGCCCACGTGCGGGTGTCGCAGCGCGCGGGGGCCGCGTCAGGGCAGCGCGGGCTGGAGACGGGGCCGTGCGGGGCCGCAGCACGTGGAGCGCGCCGGCTGCGCCGGGAGCACCGGCCCTCGGCCCGGCGTCGGGAGCGCGTCACACGGGAGGGGGTTTCAGGGCTCCCGCCGGGCGGTCCCTCTGCGCTCTGTGATTTTATGGCAGCGGCTGCAGCTCTGTGTTGTCACCCCCTCCCTTATTTCCTTTTTCAACAAAATAAAACCAAGCGTTCATTACTGAGACGTGATAAATAAATCTTTCCTCGCAGGCAGGAATGTTGCCAGCTGGGTTTTGGCTGGATGGGAGTCTGTTTGTGAAAGCTTTCAAAGATTTTTGAAAATATTCTGCTTTGAATCATTAAACAAACCAAGTGATCTGCTAGCCTGGAACAAACAACGATCACATGGAAGCAAAGTTTGAACTTCCTTCTTGGCAAAACATTTTCTATCACTCCTCACTCTTTTGCTTTTATTTTTATTTTTATTCTTGGACTCTTTCCTACATGTGGATCTCCTGTTCCCGGGGGCTCCATGGGGCCCGGTGACCACGTGCTCAGCATGTTTAGCCTGGAGATCCCCCAGCCCTCGCTCCCTTCCCTGCTGGTCGAAGCCTCCCCGGCCCAGATGGCTCCGTTCCCCCTTGCTCATGCCGTTATTTTGCATTCAGTATTTATGATTATCTTGCTAACGGAGAAACTTTACAATCTGTTGCAGGCCATTATACGCAAAACCATGCCCAAATAACTGATCCCCTGCCATCCAAACCGCAGAGGTGCTCGAGCGTGGCCAGGGAGGTTGGTGCTGTCCCAGCCGCGCGCTGGAGCCTGGCGAGGAGGCGGCCGGGCTGCGGCGCCGCAGGTTCCGCCTTCCCGTGCCGCATCCAGGGGTCCAGGAGCGCGCGGGGCCGCGCGGGGCGCCGGGGAGCGCCAGGAAGCGCCGCGGTGACGCTCCGCTCCGTGCCGGGAAGTGCCGCGGTGACACTCCGCTCCGTGGGGCCAAGACCCCTTGTTTGCAATGAGCGATCGCGCGGAGCCAATCCCTAGGGCGGGAATGCGACAGAAAGCCCATGAAGGTTTGCAAGCGGAGAAGCAGCGAGGTCTCCTGCAGCATGATAGATCTCTCCTTAAGTCATAGGAGAAAAGGCTCCTACAAAGAGTAATAAATTCATAAATTCCTCTAGTCACCAGGGTTATTTCCCACAAAAGAATTTATTACATGGCATACATTTCCCTGCTCACAGCAGCGAGCCTGGGCTCTAACATGTGACGTTTATGACTGGCATCACTGGAAAAGACAAGACATGCAGTCTTGGAGAAAAATGTGTCGGACAAACGTCAGGTTGGTGCACACAGCATCCTCACGGCAGCTCCAGGGCTCCTCTCTGCTGGCTGCGGGGGAGCAGCGCTGCGGGGCCGGGGCGGCACTGCGACGTGGCAGGAATTGCTGCGAGCGCCCGCGGGCCCTGGCACCCGCAGCACTGCTGGCTAATGGAGCAGCTCGGGTGCTGCAGTCTGAATTAAAGAGCTCATTAATTACTACTCCGCAAGCCAGGCTCTCTTTGAACCCGGTCTTTATCGTGATTAATGGGGCGGCGCTGTCTCCTTCCCCCCATGCAGCCTCCGTCCTGCTGCCGCCTGCTCCTCCTCCCGGCCCGGCTGAGCTGAGCGGGTCGCAGCCTCCTGCTGCCGAGACCTGTCCTGCATCTGCATCTGTGATGCGTTTGCAGCTGCCTCCCCTGCAGAGGTCGGTGCTCGTCACACACGTGTGCGGGGCCGGGCTGGGAGATGCGCACGCTCCTCGCGCCGGCGAGGCCCCGGTGCTGAGCGCGGCGCTGGCTGCACCGTGGGCCGCGAGCTGCCAGGGAGCCCCGCGCCCTCCTGCTCCCGTTCCGCCTGTTCGGAGCGTTCCGAGGTTTGCTGAGCAGAGGCTGCAGGGAGGCGGGCATGGCTGGCTGCAGGATGGTCACTTACTACCTGGGAGCTTCCAGTTAGATTCATCCGCAGGAAGAAGGCGAGACATTACTGAGCAGCGGGACTCGTTATGCAGTCCAAACCTTGGGTAGTGTTTTTTCAATAAAACAGATGAAAACAATATCAGCGGCAGCAGCGTGCACAGCGCAGTGCAGCCGCAGGAGCCCAGCCTGGATTATGCAGATGTGTCTGTGGGAGAGAGAAGCCAGCCCACCTTCGTGTCGCGCAATAAAGCTTTGCACTTGCTCGGTGCATTTTAATTAACTCTCCCTGCCCTCCTGCGGGTGGGAGGCCCCGAGCCCCCGCGCTGACGGCTGCAAGCAGCAAGATCCGGCGCTGGCTGCCGGGCGCCGCGGCCCCGGGAAGGCTCCGGTGGCTCTGCCGGCTCCGGCGGCTCCGGCGGCTCCGGCGGCTCCGGCGGTGGGTCCTGGCAGCCGCAGGGCTCCTGCAGCCTCCCGGGGCAGCCGGTGCTGCACGAGCTGCACGTGGGGACCCACTTGGCCCGAGAAGGGCCGCGCGGGGAGGGCCCTGCTGCTGAGAGGGGCTCGGAGCTGGCCCTGCCGCCTCGCCAAGCAGGGCCGAGCGGGACGGCAGGACGTGCATCATCACCGACGAGTGCAGCCGTGTGCACAAGAGCTGGTGAGGTCAGGATAATCCTCGCAAAGCGCCTCTGGGTATAAACTGCCCTTGGGTGAATGTAAATGAGGATTGGGGTGCCTTTTTTTGTAGCAGCTGAGGATTGAATGTCCTGAAATTGCCTCCTAATCAGAGCAGGAGGCAAACTTCTGGGTTAAAGCTGAGTTAGCTGCACGATGTGAGCCCAGGGATGGCAGGGCTACGTCGTACCCGTCTTCTCCTTCCAACCCAAGCTGCAGTGCTAAAATAGCAAAGCCAGGATCTACATTTTGCCCTTGGTTTTGGTTGCAATACCAGAAAGAGCCAAGCTCACGGGGAGATTCAAATGCGGCCCAGGCCCTCCCTCGCTCCAGGGGTTACTGCAGCCCGCAACCACGCTGCATGGTCCAACCGTGCCGCATGGTCCAACCACGCTGCATGGTCCGACCGCACTGCATGGTCCGACCGTGCTGCATGGTCCTGCCGCAGGGCCGTGACCGCAGCGCCCTCGGGCTGCAACGTGAGGCCGACCGGGAGCGGGCGCTGGGGACCCCGGCACGGCAGAGACCCCGGCACGGCAGAGACCCCGGCACGGCAGAGACCCCGGCACGACAGGGACTCTGGCACGGCAGGGACCCCGGCACAGCGGGGCCCGCGGCCGCCCCGCCGCTTCCCGGGAGCTTCCGCTGCCCATCCCAGGGATGCGACTGTCCTTCCCACAGCGGGAAATGAGGCTGGCAGAGCACGGGGATGCACCCTCGTGTGTGCTGTGGGCACAGATGGGTGTGAAATTGCCCGCAAATCTCCATGTCAGTTGTGCTTTCCTTGCTGGTCTGTGATGTACGTTGCTTTTATGCATCTCGGTAATGCCAGCGAAAAATTAGGAATTACGCCATGAAGTTCTTTGCAGGATAAATGTGTCTAATAGCACAGGATTTATAAAATGCAGTGTTGGAATCTGGTGTGATGAAGCGTCTCCAAGAGTACTTGAATATAGAGGTAATATCGCCCAGGGGAGCAGTGCTTGTTCCACTCGCATTCCGGAAGGGAAACGGCCTTGGGTTTAGTCCTCTGCTGACAAACCTGTCCGTAATTGGTGCTTCACGTGGACTCGCACGCAGAGCTGGAGGTCTTCTGGAAGTCGTGCGATTAGCAGAGTGATTGAATAACTGGCAATACCTGATTTTAAATATTCGCAGTGCCCCTTGTGTGGGGAGGGGTCCAGTGAAGGCTGCAGTTCATCCAACCGCGTCCGCTCCTTCCTTCTGCACCTCCTGAAGGTGCAGGAGCGGGAGGCGGGCAGGCAGGGGGGAGCACACGCGTTGCTTGCATTGCAGAAACAGCTTAATGACTACGGCTTCGTGTGCATTTTTACTGAGCAGAATGGAGGCAGAGAGAGAGAAACAGGGTAAACAGCCCCCGAGACCTGAGGACATCTTCGCCCTCATGGGCATGTCCGGTAATTGAGGCTGCAGCACGTCCCTGCACGGCGGGAGAGGGATGTCCTGGGGAAGGGCCTTTCCCTGCTGCAGGGAGCGGGGAGGCTGCGCCCCGCGCAGGGCTCCCTCCGACGGCGTCACCGCCACGGGCAGGAGCGGGGCCGGTGCCGGTGTCCGTGTCCCCGTCTGGAGGTGGAAGGGGGCGGAGGAGCCAGGGGCACCGGCTGGGAACCACCACGCGGCAGAGGCCGCACTCGCTGCTCTGCTCCTCGTGCTTCTGATTCTGGCATCGAGTGCTTAATCCTTTAATTCGGCTCAACAAGCACGATAAGCGCGGGTTACTCCTCGCTCCTGCCTTGCGACACGCATGGGCTCTCTGCGGCCACGCGCCGGAGCACGGGCCCTCGCCGAGCATCTGCCTGCCAGCACCGGAACGGGGAGGCGTGTGTTCCCGGGAATGCCGGCTCCTGGAGGGGATGCGGGCACTCCCCGGGATGCCGGCTCCTGGAGGGGATGCGTGTGTTCCCCGGGATGCCAGGCCTGCTTCGGCACTGCCCATGCCACGTGGGGCAGCTGTGCAGGACGGCGCCAGCTTCGCTGCTCGGGCAGCAGCCGGGAGCCCCTCCAGGGCAGGGCGGGACGGGGCCGTCCCGGTCCCGCTGCTGGTCCAGATCCCGGTCCCAGCGCCCCGCAGGGTCCCCGTGGCCGTCGCTCCGCCGCGCTCCGGGGTGCTGCCCGCGCAGCCGCGGCGCTTGCAGAGGGGGAGCCCCCGGCGCTGTTACTATAGTTACTGCAGGGCCAAGGGCAACAGGCAGGGAGAAGTTTCCAAATCGATTGCTTTAGCAGCAGCTCAGCCTTGTGCGGCAACACGAGGCCCTCGCTGCCGGGTGCTGGGCTGGGGCTCTGCAGCCCCTGGAAATCTCCTGTCCTAGGAGCGGGAGCCGCTGCGGGATGAGCGTGCCGCGGGGCCGGAGCTGCCGCCGCTCGGGGATGGAGCGACCCCGGGATGCACAAGCGACCCCGGGTTGCACGGAGCACGTGGAGCCGCTGGCCCCTGCGCCCGGCGCGCGGGCCTGTCCCGTGGGATCTGCGTTTGTGCCCCCCGGTGCAGCAGGGAGGCTCCTGCATCCCGCAGTGATTCAGCAGCTCGCGGGATGCTCGGAGCACGTCGGGTTTGTTCCTGGGCAGGAAAGCCGGCGTGGGGCTGCTTTGTGTGGAGAGTGCGGCTGCGGGCGGGTCAGGACGGGGTGCAGCGGCTCCCGAGCGCCGTCACATGCAGACTCAGAGCTCGGGGACCCCCTTCCCCATCCTGGGGACGCCCCCGGCCTGCGCAGCCCCCCTGCTGCCGCCCCAGCAGCCGTGCTGGTCCCGGGGTCCGGGCTGGGGAGAAAACCCGCGGTTCTGCCTGTGCATCCGTGTGAGGACCGGGAACACCCAGGGAAACCAGGGTGCTTGTAAATCTCCGACTGTGTCCAGGGATGATGGGATCTTGAGGTGTTTGTGCCCGTGCAGTGAGGAATTAGGAGTGAGGCGTTAACAAAGTTGTTTAATTGCTCTGTGCCAGTGCCAGGAGCTTGGGCAATAAACAGGGAGATGCGGAGCTGCTCGTTAGGAGAAGCAACGTGAGCCGTTTTTGCTGCTGCACCGTGCGCGGAGCCGCGGGTCCGGGGAGGCCGCCCGCAGCGCAGCCCCGGCTCCCTGCCGCCCCGGGGAGCAGAGCGGGCTGTGCGGGGGACGGCGGCGCCGGCTCCGCGCGGACGGCGGGATGGGGCCGGGGACGCGGCGCCCGGCGCTCCCCGCGGCGCGGCGCACGCGGCGGTCCCTGCTGCGGCACCTCCGCGTCCCTGGCGTTTCCACGGGCCGTGGACGGCGTTCCTGCCGCGGGAGGAGCCGCGGGCAGCGCCGCGGGCCTGCGCGCTGCCCCGTCCTGCCGGCTGCAGGGGGACGGCCATGGAGGCACCACGGAGGCACCGCGGCACCGGCGTCCTGGCGGGCCTGCGGTGGCTGCCGCAAACACAGCACAACCCCGGGCACTGCGCGGGTGTGCACTGCTGTGCGTGGATACACGCTGGGATACACGGATATACACTGGTGTGCGTGGATATGCATTGATGTGCGTGGATATACACTGGGGATACATGGATATACACTGGTGTGCGTGGATATACACTGAGTGTATGTGGATATACACCGGGGATACACGGATATACACTGGTGTGCGTGGATGTACACTGGGGATACATGGATATACATTGGGTGTTTTGCAGGGCCTGATTTCACCAAGTTGAAACCAGCTGTGGGGCCTGTTGTTGTGAGGGAATTTCAGGAGAAAGATGTAAATGAGTGGAAGTGAAAACAGCTGAGGATAATGAATGTGAATGAGAAACGAGGTCCTGCAGGTGGCCAGGAGGGGCTTTCTGGGACGGGTGCCCTGATGGGGCAGGGGGCTTTAGGTTGGGCTCCCATCATGGGTGCAGGAGTAAAGGACGGAGCTGGAAGGGCTGCAAAGATGATTGCAGGGGCAGAAAAGAGGCTGGCAGTGCAGGTCTGCAGGTAAGGACCCTTTTTTTCGCCATCAAAGATAGGTTGAGGCCATGATTTAGCTCTGTGCATGAGGATTTCTGTAGGGAACCAGTGGCCCCTGCCTGGCAGACAGGTCTAGGTAGATGCTAGAGGCTTCTAGGCTGAAGGCAGATGGGGTCAGATTAGAGTAAGCTGCCCAGGAGAACCTGGAAGGGTAATTAACTGCTGGAGCACCGCACTGAGGATCTCCTCCTTGCTGGAAGTGCTGCAGTGAAGATCAAATGTTTTCTTTCTAAAAAGACTTTGTGGTTGTTAAAATGGAATTAATCGGGGGCAGTCTCACGGCCTGTGCTCAGCATGAGGGCAGGCTGGGCGATCGCCAGCTCCCTGCTGGCCTTATTACCTGTAAATCCACGTGCCGCCGGGATGCGGAGAGGCCTCGGGAAAACCCAGCACCGGCCAGGGCGCGGGGGGAGGCGCCGGGGGCGGCACGGAGAGGAGCCGCCGCGTCCGGGGTGCGCGGGGAGCGGGATGGCCAGGGCTCCCCCGCTATCCGGAGCGGCTCCCAGCCGCCTCCGCGGGGCCGCGGGAAGGACAAGGCTCCGTGAGGAAAGCGCCCGCCCTTGGAAGTCCTCCTGGAGGAGCATCCGGCTCCGCTGTGGGGCGTCCTCGGTGGTTTTGCTCCTCTGGCAGCTCATTTGAAGCGCGGACACGGGTGCTGGGCCCCGCTCCACGCAGAGCCCGTCGCTCGCCTTTGGGTGCCCGCCAGGAGCCCCCCGCGTTGCCCCGCTGGCCAGCGCTGCGTTTGCTCGCTGTTCGAGTGCTGTTATCTGTATTTGTCGTGCCCACGGAGGTCCCTCCCAGTTTCCAGTAGCTGTCAATTTAAGTTATTACTGCCTAGAGTGTATTATATAGAGTCTTATTTGCGTAGAAGAAATATTTGAATACGTCGACCTGCCCTGAGTGCACCAGGCGTGTCCCGATCCTTGCCGGTGTGTGGAAAATCTCGCTGTCAAGAACTGAATGTCCAAAAAGGAGACAGAGGAGTCCTAAAACTTTATTCGAATAAAGG
>JASSRY010000210.1:6548322-6564284 GCA_032466555.1 Tinamus major | reverse complement strand
TTCTCACCTGAGCTCACCAACTCCTTTGTCCCCCTTGCTGAAGAATGTGGGGGAATTGCCCTTTGTAAAGGCCCCCATCTCCTTGCAAATGGCTCTCTTTTGTCCTACTTGGCTCATGGCTCCACTCAGTCTCCCCTCCCTTTGTCCTGCCCTTCAGCCAGACTGTGGAGAAACCCCCTTATTGATTAATACAGAAACTTGAGCATTCCGCTCACCGGTGTTGGCAGCCCGGCCCTGCCGCTGCCCGGGCTCTGCTCCCGTCGTCTCGGGAATACCCCGGGATGGGGCCCGGGCGGCCCTGCGGCTCCCGCTCCGCAGCTCCTCGCCCTGTGCCTGCAGCTCCTGTTGCTTTGGCAGGTGGGAGGCTCGCAGGGCCGTTGAACAAATTTCCACAGCTCGTTTCGCTGCTTGTGCGTGTTCCCCGTCCTCTCCCCGTCGTGCGCAGACATCTGGGCTGGTCAGCGCCGTCCGTCTGTTCCAGCTGCTCCCCTCTGCCCTGAGGCATCTGCTTCCCTTCTTGCCACGTGCCAAGAGCTTCCTCTGCCCTCACCTGCGCTTGCCCTGCTTCACCCTGGAGCAGCTGATGAACTTGTCACTTCTGGAAGCGTTTGGCACCTCTCCGCTCCCAGCTGTTTGCTGGCTCCTCCAAGCTCCGTCCCTGCCCGGTTCCTGTAAGGCTGTGACAAAGTTCAGCTGCTTTAGAAAATAACCCGGCCCTGTAGCAACGCCAAGGGACTCGGAGCAATTCCTCCCTGAGCGCTTCTTCCCCGGCGCAGCGGTGGGTTTTGCTCGTCCGCAGCCCCGGGGGTTGCGCCGCGCCGGGCGGCACGAGCGCGTGGAGACCTGCGGGGGGTCGGCAGGACTCGCTTCCCGCTCCGCGGCAAACAGGGCGATCGGCAAATAGAAAATGCGGTGCCTTATGTGAATGGCTCTTCTGCAGGCTGAATAACGGTTCTTTTGTGGGATTTTCCCGGACCCCTCATCCCAGCCTCTCTCTTTGACCTGTGTTATGAAGCTGCAGTTCGAGCTCAGCGCTGCGGCCGTGCGCAGGGCCACGCTGTGCTCTGTGGGTCGGGGCTGGCACCGTGGCGCCCTGTGACACGGATAACGTGCGGCTGCTTCCAGCGGCGCGCGGGGCGGGATGCGCGCGGGGCGGGATGCACGGGGCGGGATGTGCGGGGCGGGATGCGCTGGCGCATGCAGCTGCGCCCGGCGCCGGCTGCTGCCCTGGCGTTTAACAGCTCGTAGTGTCAATATTATTTCTTGCCACGCGCACAGCCCCGAGAGCCGAGGCACGGCCGCGTGTTCGCAGTGCCCCTCGCAGCTCTGAGGGGCGCGAGCCGGGCGCTCGGCTCCTGAACCGTTTTCATCCACGAATGTGCTGGTGGTGGCGGCGCGGGTAGCCGGGCTGCCCGTGGGAATGTCCCCTCTTGGGATGCCAAGGAAGCCTTTGGAGATCTCTGCTTAGAGCCTGCTTTGATAAAGCCGGTCTCCCCGTCCCGGCTCCCTGAGGAGGAGCTGACGCCTGCAGCACTGACCAAGGTCTCCCCAGATCTTGGTCGCTGACGCTGCTCCAAACTTGCAGCATCCCTGGGAACTATGTGGGGGCTTCGGGTGCTGTGTGGAATAGAGGCAGGAGGCGCCGCAGCAGCAGCTGCAGAGCCGGTTTTCCAAACCGCGTAGCAGGAATATTTTCCTGCTCGCGCCCTTGGTGCGCTGACGAGACGCCTCGCTGGGGACGGTGCAGCTGGTCGGTGCGTCGGTGCCGCCGCGCGCGGCGAGGGCCCTGCGCTACCCAGCGCGGCACAGCCCGGCCCGCCGGCACCACCGTCCCCGCTCCTCCCGCAGAGCGGCGGGTCCTGGGGGTGAGCGAGGAGGATCCGTCACCCTGGAGGATCCCCCTGCCCAGGGAGCCGCTCTGCCCGCCCGGGCGCACGAGGGAGGCCCCGGCACGGGGCTGGCGCCTGGAGGGGCTCGGCTTATCCTTGGTTTATGTGTTGTCATTAGGGCTTGCATGGAGGGGGAAAAAAAAGTGTGACTGTAACTGGGAGGTGAAAGCTAACAGCTTGTCTCAGCTATTATTATACATGCCAGGAGCAGTAATGATTAAAGGACTGCACTGTGAGGTAGGGAGATGCCATCCTGGAACCAGATGACTGGGTGATACAATTAAGATAAAGAAATCGTGTATTGTTGGAAACAGGGAAGCAGAAGTGATGAAATGTGTGATTGGAAAGTGTGGGAACAAGATGAAATTAAAGAAAAAGCACAATAAGAAGCAGAAAATGAGCAGGACTTGGAACAAGAGATGCAGTTGTTGAGAAGATAAGAAGAGCAGAAATAAATTGAGAGCAACCATCCTTGGAGCAGGAGAGGTGAAGAGACAAAAAATATTTCCAAACTCTATTAAAAATGTGTTGCCATACTAAAACGAGGGCGTGCAATGTAACGGAAATGCAGTGTTATACCATTAGCCTCCGTTGAGCCCTGTCCTCAGGGAAGGACAGAGCCAGGACTCGTGCAAGCCGGGCCGTGCTGGGGTGGGATACGGGCACATGGGGCTGTGCAGGAGGAGAGGAGACCCAGGGGGAGCGACTGCTGCTCCCGGGACCCGGGAGGCTCCGGGGGCGGCGGCGCCGAGAGGAGCGGGGGGCGCGCGGGCCCCGGGGCCGTCTGCGCCAGCGCCCGGCCCTGCCAGGGAGGAACTCTTCCAGCTCCGGAAGGCAGACGGGAGCCGCTGGCAGCGCTCCCGGCGGGAGGCTCGGCACACACGGCATCCCGCTTGCCAAGAGCGCCGGGCGCCGGGGCGGGAGCCTCGAGCTCGGCGCGACGGGATGGGCGCCCATCCGGAGCTGGGAGCGCGCTCCGGCCCTCGGCATCCCGGGCTCCGGCCGGGCTCGGCGGCCGCTCCGCAGCCCTGTGCTCTGGGGCTCCGTGTGCGTCGGGAGCCGCCGCGCTCCCCATGGAGCGCGCTCCCCGGGAATCCCTCCTCCTGGCCTTGGCTAGGGACCCCAGGAGTCAGCGCAGGGCAGCGTGCTGCATCCCTGCATCTCCTCTCGCAGCACTGATTCAGAGCAGCAGCAAAATATTGATATAGTTAAATCCTGAATCTTACGGATATGCTGAGTGTTGCGGGAATGAGCTTTGCTGTCCTCCTCCCACAGGGATTCAGGAACTTCTCCCTGTTTAGGGAGCTTGAGGACTATGCAGGGCCACAGTCTCGGGAAGGAAGGACAATTTACCTGATTGGTGACTAAAAACTGCTGAACTTGGTAAATCTCTCTGATAGACGACGGGTGGATTTGGGTTTGTTGATAGTGCCAGATTCTTGATATGCAAAATCCTGCTCCATTTGCAAAGGAAATAAAGGCCTCCGCGGTGGCGGGTGCCCGACGAGGCGGCGCGAGGGGCTGCGTGGAGCTGCCCGCTCCTTCCCCACGAGGGAGACGGGATGGAGTTTCCTCCATGACGCTGAAAGGCAGGTTTGGAACCTGGTGCTTCCAGGCTGCGGATTGGAGCCCTGGGCACTCGCTGCCCTCCCGGGTGGCTGCAGCCGCCGCTCACCCCGCGCTCGATCCGCCCGCGGCTCCTGCCCTCCCCGCGCTGTGTGTAGCCATTCCGTGCACATGGATCTCCTTAAACCTTCAGGTTGCTGATTCCAGGATACATTTTTCACCTGTCACGTTCTCCTTGACCTCTGCAATGAGCTATGGGATAGAAGTGCAATTCAAATCCGGCAGCTGCCTTGTCTGCTCGCCCTGCATTTTCCTTCTCTCCAAAATAAAAATGAGGAAGTACAATGGCACCTGCACAGATGAATTGACTCAGGGTGAAGATTTTAAACTTTATTCAATAACACGTTGGTATCTAGCCAGGAAAATATTATTTTCTCTCTTTAACAGATGTGCCCTGAGCTGTTCGGGGCCTCCAAGCGATAGATCTTCCCCGGCTCTTGCCGCTCGGCGCGGGAGGACGGCGCTGACCGGGGCTGCGGAGCTGCAGCGACGCCGTCGACGCCGGGCGCAGGCTCCGCGGAGCCGCTCGGCTCTGCGGCCGAGCCCTTCACTTCAGGCTGAAATCAGCCGAGATGGGTAAGGGTGGAAGTATCCCGTCGGGGTGGGTTTGTTGGTGGCATTGTGGGATGAAAGGGCAATCTTTCGTCGCTGCGAGTTCCGGTGGTTCCTCTCAGTGAGCAGATGTTTTGTGCAGTGCACAAACACTGTAGCCCTCTGTAACTCAGTTATTCCAAGTCCATAAACAAGAACCTCTTGCATATTAAGATCTAAAGCTCAGCTCTGGTCGTTTCTTTTGGTGTTTTCAGGGCCAGAAAGGAGGCAGGACAGTGACTGTGCTGCACAGGAATCCCATGGCATCATCCTGTCAATTCTGCCCTTGGTCCGTAGCTCCCCACGGCTGATACCACAGCCCAGACAGCACTGGATTTGTCTAATTCCTTTTCTTTTTCAAGTAATTGTGGATTATGATGTTTTATGGCATTAATTTCAGGAATGTCCTTGTCTCCTAGGTGGCTAAATATAGTCCTTGCTGGTACCTGGTGCCCTGGAGCAGCTGTAAGGACGAGAGCAGAGCCGGTCGAGCACTAGAGAGAGAATCCGGTGACTCTCCCGCAGGGACGCTGTGTTCCAGTTCCTGGGAAAGACACGGGGTTGTGAATGAGGAAGGTAAATAGAGCACAAGGACTTGCACTTCTTTGGGGTGTTTGTGGGGGCTCGGGGGAAAGTCAAAAATGTGTCGTGAGACCAGCAAAGTCAAAGGTGCTTGAGCTGTGCTATATCCACGGCTCCTTCGCGTGACCGTTCCGCCAGCACCTCAGGTCCAAATCATGAACATGAGGGTGCTGCAGTGCAGAGCCAAGGTGCATTGTTGTGTTTTTGGTAGTATCTGAATTACTAACCAAGCTCTGCTGATGGCAGGACTGTGTTCTGGGCGCAGGGTGACACCCGGCTGGGAGGAGCAGCCCTGCTGGGGTCCCCGGGCTGCTCACGCATGCAGGGAGCTCGGGCGCTGCAACCCCGTTGCAATGCTAAGGGAGAGGCGGCCTCCACCCCGCGCGGCTCTGCACGCGGATGGCCTCGGAGCTGCGTGTCTGGGTACCGTGATCTTGCTGCCGATGGCACAAGGGCACCCTGGCCCGTGGCAGCCGCCTCCACGTGCAGCCCTGCAGCCAGCAGGAGAGGGCATGGGCTCCCGCCCCGGCCCGCAGAGGTTGGGGGCACAGGAACGTTCCTCAAACCGCCGCTGCCGCCTCCGTGCGCGGGGCCCGCAGAGCTGCCCGCTCCGCTGCACCGCTTCCCTTCCCGGAGAGACGAGCCGAGAGGAGCTCCCGGAGCTCCGCGTCTTCCGCCGCGGTGCTGGCGCTGCCCTTCGTCACCCGTGCGAGCGGGGCCGTCGCGCTGCCCCGCTCCTGCCTGCCGGACCCAGCAGGGAGCTGCTGGCACCCGGAGCAGGCGGTGCCGTAGGGCGCAGCGGGAAGGCGGGTGCGGAGCGCGGGGATGCAGGGCCTGGTGCAGGGTCCGTCCCGCCGCACGGCCGGGCTCCGCGCTGGCTGCGGCCGCAGCCCCGGGCGCCGCGGCAGGGCTGGCCGAGCAGCGGGGCCGGCTGCCCCCTGCGCTGGGCCTTGATTCCCGGCTGCCGCCAGCCCTCGGAGCCCGTCACGCACTGGCTGATGCTGGCAGCTCGCGCCCACGAGTCACCTGTAAATCACTTGCAAACAGACAGTGCAGGTAAAGAGCTGTTTGAGGCGCTAATGGATGGGGGTGATTGAACGTGTCTGGAGTGAGGCCTGTGCCAGGCGCCGTTTTCAACGGGAGCTGCGTGCTCGGCTCTGGCCCTGCTCGCCCGGCTCCCGGCTGTTTCCTTCTCGGCCCTTCCTGCACTTTCCTGCAGGGTCTGATGCTGTTGCGCACTGCACTCTCTCGATTCCCCTTTCAGAATAATGGAATTTAATGAATTGAATTCCTGCTGGGTTAATTTCTGTGCAGTAAAAATAGCTGCAGCGATGATGCATGCAAAGCGCCTCCAGTGCCCCTTTGTGAGGGAAGTGGTGCCAGAACGGAGGGAACAGTGGCAGTGTTCATCGCAGTGTTCCCTGCGCTCCTCCTTGTCCTTCAGTGCCGCGGGAACGGGCCGGGCTGATTCCTGCTGCCCGTCTCCGTGGCAGGGAGCAGCGCGTCCCGCTCTGGGCGTGTTGGCCCCGCGCGGCAGGGAGCATCCCCTCTGCAGGTGCTAAACCGCGGCCCTCCTTCGGGTGGGAATGGGGAAAAGCAGTAGCCAGGAGCTTAATGAACATAATTACCTGCTTGTCAGCATGTGGAGCGGCTCCCGCATCCCGGCTGGGCCCTGGGGTTTCCCTTGGCCGCGTGGCAGCTAAGCGAGCCGCGAGGACGGCGCCGCTTCTGCGCCGCTCGGCGGGCTGCCGCGCACGGGTCGACACAGGCGAGGATTTAAAAAGCGCTTTATTGGAAAACTGTGTGGTTTAATGTAGGAAATGGGGGTGGCTGCCAAACAGCGATGTGGGCGAAAGCAGAGCCGCTGTGCTTGTAAATCTCACAACTCAATCTGATTTCACGTAGGTGGGAGCCCCAGCGCTCCCCAGGGCACCGTTAGCGTCAGAAAAGGGGCCTAAACGACCAGAAGGAAATTCGATAAAGGAACATTCAGAATTCAGGACTGAGGAAAGAGAAATCAAAAGCAGAAGTTACATGTGAAGGGAGTATCTGGCAAGGCAACAGTTTGGCAGAAAAGGATGTGTGTGGTAATGCCATGCAAATTCCCAGAAAGCAAAGCAAAGAATTCCCAGTTAGGATGCATTAGCGTGAGTGCTGCCTGCATGGGACAGGGTAAAACTATTCTCCTGTGGGTGATGCTGCTGAACAAAAATCTTTTTAAACACAATTAAAAATATATTCCCTTTAAGAAAAGGATAAATAAATTGCTGAAGCACTGGAAATTTTTAACAGAAAGTGTGTCTCGTGAGGAAAGGCTGAAGGAATTGAATATCTTGACTCTGAAATGGGTCAACCTGAGCAGAGGACCTGACCTTTCAGTGCAGGAAAGGCTCTTGCACAGAGGGACGCAGTCTGTCCTCTTCTGTGTCCGTGGAGAGGGCAGGTGAGAAGTGATCAGCTTCATTTGCTAATAATTCAGATTTGATATTAGGAAGGATTTTCTAAGTCTAAGGGTGCCATTAGAGGTTTTAGGGAACAGGTTAGAAAAACAACTACGTGGGATGGCTGAAATGTGCTTAGCCCTGGTTCATATTGTGGCCAGAATCTCGATGACCTCTTAAGGTTCTCTTCAGCCTTGAAGTCTTACAATACTGGGGAACCTGGTACTGGTTACTTGCACATACAGGCAAGGACAAACAAAAATCGATCTTTCTCCAAGTCTGTATTGGGAAGAACACGCTCCTTCTTAAGGAGTTTGTTATAACATCAAAAACAAGGAGAAAAAGGCTTAGGAGATCAGCAGAAGGCGTTAGCACAGCACAGGCTGGTGTGTTGTACAGTGCTGCAGGGCTAAGGGCAGGATGCAATTACAGCGGGATTTGTGGAGAGCCTCGGGAAGGCTCCTTTCTCAGAGGTGCCTGGGGATGCTCAGGGAGAGACAGCTCTGGTGCCCGGAACGGGCCGGAGTTGGCCGGGGGTTTGCAGAACAGGGGAGCTCAGGAGGCTGACGCGGTGGTCGCTGCATCTCGTGCGTGCGGTTTGGAGGTTTTACCTTGTGCCAGGCTTGGTCTTACCCTCCCGACCTGACCACCAGGCCTGGCGCTGACCCGTTGTTCGGGCTGTTTTGCCCCGCTCTGCCCTGCGGGGGTGTCTCGTGCCCCTGCACGGCCACGAGTGCCCACGGACCGGGTGTGTGGGCTGAGGTGTTCGAATGGAGCGATGAAGTTTGGGCGTTCGGATTTATGGCAGTCGCATGAGCACAGCCGTGCCCGAATGAACAGGCTCCCCATTTGTAAAGAGGCACCTGAGGTAATGGCCTCATCCAGCTCCTTCCTCGTTACCCGGGCGGCCACCAGCAGTTTGCCATCGGCAGAGGTGCCCCCCGTGCTGCGCCGAGGGAGCCGCTTTCCCGATGGATCCCAGGTCGCTGCAGAGCTCCCGAGCGCCGCCGCCGGCTCCCGGCAGCCCCGCGCGCTGGGGCTGGGCAGTTCGCTCCATCACCTCGTGCCGTCGTTACCTCTGTGTCTGGAGAACGTCCCCCGCTGCCGGGCTTAGTGATGCTTGGAGAATGCGGGAGCGTTTCGTTATCTTCGGATGTTCACCGCTATGCCCTGGCTTCCCTCCTTTTGCAACACCCTTCCTAGGGGAAACTTGTAGGTTAAATTCCTGCCCTGGATTGAAAGCCAGGCTTGGGAGCTGCTCTCGGTGCTCGGCTGCCGTGCCCCGCGTGCCGTGGGCCTCCTGCGTGAGCGGAGGAGTCGGCTGAAGGAAGGTGCCGAGAGGGGGTCTCCAGCCCCCGCGCTGGGTGCAGGCACAGGCTCCGCTCCTCTCCTCGGCAGCGTTCGGGGTCTCCAAAAGGCTCCTGTCCTGGAGATCTCTTGGACTGGACAGGGCTTTGCTACGTGCCTGCTCCTCCAGGGACATTCCTTCTGGACCCAGAAGGGCAAAAAAAAATATTTTTGTTGTGGAAATGTGACTTTTCCTACCTATTATGAGTCCTGAATTCTAACCCTAATCCCTGGAGCCCGGGAGCTGGGCACAACCCGTGCTTTGCAAGCCGGTTTTTGCTGGAGAAGCCACGGGCTTGTTCTGGCAGCCCGGGGCCCGCTCTGAGCCGGGAGAGCGGGAAGGGCTGGCGGTGCCCCCGTCACATCTCCAAAACGTGACCCGCGGGAGGCCGGGGTGTGCCCGGAGCAGAGCCGGAGCCGGAACGGGACCGGGCGCGGATGAGCTTGGCCCGGCGGAGGGTGGTGGGCACAGGGATTCCTGCCTTGCCGGGGAGCAGCTGAAGGGCTGGGGGAATCGATCCTTTTGGGCGAAGCCCGGAGCGCTGGGGAGCGGGGAGGCCGTTCCGTGCCGGCTGCACTGGCGGGAGCAGCGGGGACTCCCCGGGATGGGGCAGCTCCGCAGCCGCCGTCTGCGCGGCACCGCGGCAGCCAACTCGCGTGAAGGCCTGGAGAAGTTCTGTGCTTCAGGTGACTTTAAAGCTCTTTGTGCAATATCCTCATGCTTTCTGTAGGTACAGGTATAATTATTTCATTATGCTTTCCTGTGAAGTGTGAAAACTATCTTTACCAATCCTCTTAAATTAGTTAAATATAATATTCGGTGAGACAGCAGATAGAAAAATGTTAATTGAAACTGGAGAGGTGTTTATAGGGTGATACAGTGTGGCCAACTGTGACTAAAATTAATGTTCAGGGCTCTTCATAGTGATTCATATCCCAGAGTTTATTAAATATTTTCAGCAGCAGTCACAGCTGCCCCGAGGACCTGGTGCATCGTGAACCTCCTCTTGCAGGTACGTGGCACCCGCCCGGACTGGGGTGGCCAGGACCGCTGGTAACTGGATGTGGTTTTCTCCGGGCTGCTGCGAGATGCTGCCGGGTGCTCCTCTCTGCCAGCAACCTCTGGGCCTGTCGCATCCCCACGAGCTCGCACCGGTCACAAACAGCCTTTCCACAGGTGGGATTTCCGTGGTGTCTCGTAGCGCCATGGATGAGCCCGGCTCCGGCACTGCCAGTGTCACCGAGGCTCATCTGCGAGGGGCTGAGCCCTCTGGCTCGTTAGACGCAGCTCGTTAGCAAGGAGGACCTGAGCCTCCCCTGCGTGCGGGTGCAGCCGGGAGCCGGGAATGGCTCTGCACGGCCCCTGGGGTCCGACGGGAGCAGGGACCCCTCCACTCGCAGCAGGAAGGGCTCCTCGCCCCTGAAAATGCCTCCATCCATCAGGGTGACAAGTGATACTTGCAGAATTGTCTATCTCTGCACTCAGGTTTTTGTTGGCTTCGCGTTTCTGCCTGCAAAAAGCAGAATGTAGGCAGTGCTCCTGCAGCCTGCGCCCTTGGAGGGATTCCTCTTCCCTGATCCCGAGCTGTGGCCGCTCCGGATTGCACGCCCTGCATGGAGAGGAGGCGGGAAGGCGGCTGAGCCGCTGCTGCGGGACAGTGACACATCGCGCACGACGGGCTCTGCATTTCTGCAAATCTTGCCTGAGGCACCAGGAAACGTTTTCAGCTATTGAATCCTGTAGCCAATAAGAGGCTGCAGTAATTTATTGATGTTCCCAGCTTGCCTTATTCCCTTCATCTATCTTTGTGCCTGCCCTGTGAGGCTGAACTACCTAATGCTTTGTGTGTGTGTGTGTGTGTGTTTTTAATGAAGTTGGGTGCGCTGTGCCCCTTCCCCGAGGTGCAGGGCCTGAACTCCCAAGGATCCGGGCTCCAGGGAAGGTGAAGAAGCCTCGTGGTCCTGGGAAGCCGCGGGTCTCGTGGTGCCTTCTGCAGAAAATGGACTTCCCCAAAACAGACACGTTGCAGATGCTCTGGTCTGTGTTCCTCCTGCTTTAACACAAGGCTCTGAGCTCAGATCTCGCCTTTTCACTTAGGTGCTGCTCAGCCCTGCATTCCTGCAAATGCCATTTCGCACAGCAGCTGAAAACCAATTGAACTGATTCTGCATAATCCCATTGGCAGTTTGTTAAGCTGATCGACACCTCCCGTCCCCGCAGCGAGAGGCAGCCTCTGTTGGAGGGGAAAGTGCTGGAGAAGAAATCAATTTCCCATATAGCACCAGCACAGCTGACACTAAACAAACTCCTGTTAGATCGATGCCCTGCTATGAACCTGTAACTGGCGGGAGCTGCCAGGGCAGGAAAACTCATTGCTTTTTGTGCTATTTTTCCATCTTCAAAACAGGATGCCGTTATGCTGCTTCCAAGGCTCAGGGCGTCTGGTCTTTTGTTACCGTTCCAGTTTTTGCTGCTCTGGTTTTGGACTGTCCTATTTGTGCAACGGCTGCTTCATTCATTTAAAAACAATGGAACGAATTATCCTCGCTGCCACTCCAGCAAATGAAGAGATCCGCAGCAGAGCGCGCGGTCCCAGCCCGCGGTGCCGGGAACGTCCTTCCAAATGTACCGCTGCGGATTAGCTCTTTACCTTGTTGGTGCCTGGCGCTCCTCTGAGCCTCGGAGGTGCAGGCACACCGGGAGCGCATATCATGAACCACTGAAATGCCCCATTACTGTCCTAGAATTAGTAGAAAATTAACTCAAATAAACAGCGACAAAGGAGCCGTCAGCAATTCCCATGTTCAGAAGCACTGACTGGAATCCCTGGAAGCGCCGATGCTGCTCCTCGGCAGCCCACACGCACGTGCAGCGCTTCCTGCAGCACGGGCAGCGGTGCAGGGAGCTCCGCAACCCTCTGCTTTGCTGCGCCGCTGCAGCGCTGCGCTGCCGCAGGAAACCTGCGCCTGCATCTTCTGTGGAGATAACAGGCTGCTCGCCAGAGGAGGCAGCCATGGGTTTGTTAGGCTATAAGAGGTTAAAAAAAATGAAGGGCTTCTGCACCTGGAGAAAATTCTTACTCAGATAAATTACTTTTCAAGTTTTCATGGAAGAACAAAGAGCAACTTCGGATTTGCAACCTTGCTGCTTTTCTGTTGGAAAATCCTTGTCGTTCAGTAGGTTGAGAGTTGGATGAATCTGTTTTGCCTGGAAAAGTGCAGGAATGAAGTGTCATTTCCCTGTTGGAAGATAAATCAGTGGAGACCTGGCTGGTCACTTTGCCTGTTGTCACAGCCCCCACGTTTCTGGCCCTCGGCTGGTTCTTCACTGGTGCTTCTTACTGAGGCCGTGCAGGGCTCTGTCCTCTCTCCCGGGACGCAGCCCCTGCCCTTTCCCTGAGCTCTGCTGGGACCTGGAGCTGCAGAGCCAGCCCAGGGGTCCTTTGGCAGCAGGAGGAACCCCTGCAAGAAGGATGGAGTTGGATACAAGGGAAAGTCTCCTGGTCTCTGCATCAGGGGGGTGCCAAGTGCGTAATGTGATTAAAATGTGGAAGGACAAACATGCCTGGGTCATTCACAGCTGCCCGGTTCACCCGTATGCAACAGGAATTCACATTCGCCTTTACAGTTCTTGGCATTTGCTGCAGGTAGCAACATCTCTTCGTGCATCTCACAAGGCATCGCAGATACACAGCTTTAAAACCTCAGATACGCAGGTAAAACCTCAAGGCTTTGATTTTGCTGTGCAGCAGACTACTGAAAATGTAGCTTCGTGCAAGTTTGTGCAGCTAGGGCCTGCTGATACTCTGTGGCAGAGGAAGGGAGACGTTTAAGCAGCTTTCAGGAGAAGGCAGCTTCCGAGTCTGAGTGTTGCCTTATGAATCAAGGTCAGCCGCACAAACCGTGCAAATGTTCCAGGCCCCTGGAGCTTAGGAAGGAGTTCAGGAGGCTTTGAAGTACTCTTGATCTTCAGAAGGACATCTGCAGCTAATGGTCTGCGCTAGCATGCCAGGAGAGGTAAGGTTACATTGCTTGTGTCTTGAGCCTTCTCGGTCCCAGTGGGTTTCCTGGGCCCTTTAATGCAAGTTCAGAGAAAAGCAAGTTGTAAAAAATGCACTTTCAGCCCAACAGCTGATAATGTAGCGCTGGTGGAGTCGGGTGTAAAATGTCACAGCGGGTTTTAACGACGGTGTTTAAGTGCGGATAAAGTAGAGCACACAACGTTGTAAGGCGTTCGGTGGAAAGGTAAGCAAGCAGAAGGTCCGGGCTCTTGGCTGTCCTGCAGTCTCAGGTGGTTGTGTCCAAGTCACCAGTACCTGCCAGCCGGGCAGCGCTTGGCTGTGCTCGGCCAGCTCGGTTTAGTGCCAGCACTAACAATCTCAGAGGACTTTGCCGTGAGTTCGGGATCGATGCAGGTTTTCAGGAACAGCTCTTCATCCGTCTCCTCTCTCATTAGCTGATGGTGCCAGGATGTTCTTTGCTGTTTCCTGGCCGTGAAGCTCTGCGCGGCCTTCGCCTGAACGCGTTCACAAAGCGCGATGTTGGATAGCACCACCCCGCAAAGGGAGGCCCGACGGGAACCGGGACACGAGGGCTGCGCCGCGCGGTACCACCGGGATGTGGAGCGGGAAGAGGGCAAGGCTGCGGCTGGGATATGGAGCGGGATGAGGGCAAGGGCATGGCTGGGATGTGGAGCGGGATGAGGGCCAGGCCACGGCTGGGATGAGGAGCGGGATGAGGGCAAGGCCGTGGCTGGGATGTGGAGTGGGATGAGGGCCAGGCCATGGCTGGGATGTGGAGCAGGATGAGGGCCAGGCCATGGCTGGGATGTGGAGCAGGATGAGGGCAAGGCCATGGCTGGGATGAGGAGCGGGATGAGGGCAAGGCCGTAACTCCATGTCCCCTTGTTCGGGGTGCCAGGATGGTCACACTGTGCCCAGCCCCGGGCCAGGCCGCAGCTCCACGTCCCGTTGTGTGCAGCACCCCCGGGCGCAGGGTGTCCTGGCGGCGCACCCAACGCCCCTGGGCCTTGTTCTATTAACTAACAAGAGCATTAGCCATGCAGGGAGGCACCGGACTGGCCATCAAGGTCCGTGACAGAAAGACAAATTGGACAACTAATAGGTTGTGTGAGTGGCAAGCGCTGGTGACAAGGTGACAGCGCGACACGGCGGAGCCGCAGCGCGCGGGCGGCTGCGCGGCGCCCGAAAGGTCGCGTTGTCAGCGCCGCCGCCAGCCACCACGCTCCTCCTCGCCCCCGACGGGGAGCGACAGGGCGCTTTGGTGGCGGGGGTGTTAACGATGGACTCGCCGGTGCCGGCCCCTCGCGGCAGCGGGATTCTGGAGGCGTCTCCAAGGCCTCTCCGTGCCGGGGGCCGGTTCCCGCGGGCGGCGCTGAGCGGCGCGAGAGGCTTCCCCGGGGTTGCGGTGGTGCCCGGTGTGACGGGACGCGGCCCCGCGCACTGCAACGCGCTGCAAGCAGCACCCGCACAGCGCTCTGCCCCGGGTTTGCCGCGCGGCCGCCGCAGGGTTAACTAATCTGGGTTTTAATTACCTTGCTGGAGGGCACGCTTACCCAAGGGAAAGGACATAATTACCAAGACATTTTATTAAGATATTATTTAATTTTATTGATGTGTCGCAAGCAAAGGCACAGGAATGTTCAAATCAATATATACTTGCATCAATGTTTAATCTACTTTCAGCATTTTTGCCTGAACTATTTATGCAGTTGGTATTTGATAAATTAACTTACTGGGAATACGTGGAAAATTAATGAATTTCCAGCAAAATCACACAGCGTGGATTTGTTTCAGCAGGAAGCCAGGACGTGGCCAGTCTTTCATCATCTTTGGTCAATACTTCTGCTCCCATCTTCTTTCCCGGTGGCCGTCGCCCTTTTTCCTGCATCCCCATCCCGAGGCCGTTGCCGTCCTGGCTCCGCGTGTTCCCGCGCCGCTCGCAGGTGGGTTCGCGGGCTCTGCCGGCGCCGCGCGGGCAAAACCAGGACACGTTGGCCGGGACCCGGCCCGTGCTGTGACCGGCAGCGCGAGGGCGACCGGGACACGGAGCGTCGTGAGCTGGCGTTGCAGGGAAGCAGGACGGGTTTGGAAGAGCTGCTGGGGAGCTCGTGGGCCGCTGGCTGACGCCAAATGCTTTGGGCTGCGCTCAGGAAGCTGAGGCTAATACAGCACAAGGTTACTGTCTCGCGCAGACAAATTTAAGTTCATGATGGATTACCGAGCGGTGAAATAAGAGCCTATTTCAACCGGTGTTTGCAGCTGGGAGAAGAGTAAAAATAGCCTTAGTGGAGGGAGATACATGTCCAGAAAGAAAAAGGAGATGTCTTCATGCCCGTGTGGTTTCTGATCTTCAGCTTTCCGTGCTGTGCTGCCCGGGCCGGCTGCCCTCCCTTCCCCACGGCCAGCCCGGAGCCGGCGCTGGGGACACACTGGGGCCTGTCCCCCTTGTCCCCGGCTCTCGCCCTCCCGTCGCCGGCGTCGCGGCTCCTCCGCGGGGTTTGCGCTGCGCCCGGGGCTCCTCGCTCTGCGGTCTGCTCGCTGCCATTTGCATCCGATGGGATTTCTCGTCATTAGCCTGCGGGTGAGGAATCTCAGATGTAATCTCTGCTCCAACTGACTGCCGAATTGCCCGGACTCCAAACAATTTGTCACAGGGGGAAGGATTGATGCTGGGGAAGTGCTTTTTGAGGTGCCTTTTATCTTCCCATATGTTCTCTGCTGCGGCACGATTCCTCTGGTGTCTTCATCCATCAGCTGCCCCAAGTATATATATTATGTCCTGGTTTGGCTGCTCCTGCGTCCTGCGTGACAGTCTTGCTCCCTGCTGCTTTCCCAGGCACGTGGGTGACACCGACGTGCAGACCCTGTGCACGGGTGGCATGTGTGGGTCTGACCCGTGCGCTTGGCTTGCAGGGCCCGGGCCTGGGCCCTCCATCCTTCCCCGCTGAATTGAGCCGTCGTTTCTTCTCAGGCACCAGCTGCCATCTGCACCAGCAGGTTAATCTGTTCCTCTTATCCATAAGTGCATTTATCACATGGAAGTGGCCGTTGTGGAAAATATTGATCAAGCTCTGTCTGTTCCCTGGCTGGACTGAAACTGAGTGCTATGGTTACTCAATTGCTTGACATTTTGCACTGCTAAACAGCATGCGTGGGTGTGTGTCTGTGTGCATGTGTGTTAATACCTGTGCAGGTGTGCGTGTGTGCGTGCGTGTGTGCGTGCGTGTGTGCGTGCGTGTGTGTGCGTGCGTGTGTGCATGCGTGCGCAGGCTGCAGCGCGGCTGCCGGCGTGCCCTCGCGTTGCCAGCCCTGCTGCCTTCGGCGCCAGCTCCCCGCGCAGCCCGTCCCTGCGGCCGCGGTCCCGGGGGCGCCAGCACGGGAAGCTCGTGGCCGCGCGGAGCAAACGGCTCCGTGCGGGAGCGGGGCGGGAGCGTCGGTTGGGTCATGGCGCCTGCCGGGCGTCT
>JASSRY010000210.1:6459097-6488908 GCA_032466555.1 Tinamus major | reverse complement strand
GCTTCCGAGCCGGCGGCCCCTTAGAGCCGCGCGCGCCCGGCGGCCCCGGCGGGGCGGCGGGGGCCATGGCTGCTCCCCGCTCCTCGCCCCGGGCACCGGGCGCGCATCGTGTCACCCGCCGCCCGGCCGCCCCAGCCGCGTGTGGCGCCGCTGCCCGCCCGCTCCGCCGCCGGGGGGGCGACCCGCATGGCACGGGCGCCGCCGGGCTGCGCCGGGCGCCGCTGCCGCCCCGGAGCCGCCGCCGGTGCCGCTGCCGCTCGGCTCCGCGCCGCTCTGCAGCCGCCCGAGTTCCTGCCGCGAAACTTTGTGGCGGGCGGAGGCGGCGGGCGCGCTCCCGGCGCCGGGAGGACCCGCCCCGCCCGCCGCGGAGCGCGGGAGCGCGCGCGGGGCCGCGGAGCGCTGCGCCGGGGGCAGCGCCGGGCGCGCGGGGACAGAGCGGGGGACGGGGACACTGGGGGAGACGCGGCCTCCCGCCCCCTGGGACACTGCAGGGGACATTGCCCAGCACCCCACGGACATTGCTGGGGCATTATCCAGGACACGCCAGCCCTTTTCCTGCCTCCCTCCGGGAACATTCCCGCCCCCTCCTCCGCCAGGGACGCTGCAGGGGACATCCCCATGTTCCTTCCGAGGCATTCCCAAGCTCGCCCCAGCGCTCGGCCCGGCCTGGCGCGGCCCCGGGCAGGAGGCAGGGCTGGCTCGAGGTGCCCCCGGCACCTCCCGTGGGGGCTGGAGCAGGGGCCGGGCAGCGCTGGGGCATCACCGGGAGCCAGCGGCTGCACCCGGCTCTGGGGACACGTGCGCTGCACAGACCCCCACATGCGGCTCTCCTGGAACAACGTCCCTGGGGGAGCAGCTGGGGCTCAGGTCCTGCCCCTACCGCAGCGCTTCCCTGTGCTTCCTGCAGGCGCTTCCCTGCTCCAGCTCTCAGCGAGGTCTCAGAGGTGTCCCCACATGGAGGATGCATCCCCACATGCCAGCATCTGGCCAAGCTGCACAGAAAGTGCAAGTTAACCCGTACCGAGAACCACTGCCTGGCCCTGCACCCTGCCAGAGCGCCGGGGATGGTGCCTCTGCAGGGAGCACCCGGCCTCCTCCAGCCTCCGCTCTGGAAGGCTGTGGAGCTCATGTCCCACCATACGGAGGTGCTCTGGGCTGGGGCTGGGAGCTGTGGCCCTCATTCCAAGGGAGATCCAGGCACTGCGCCCAAGCTCACCGCTAACGTGTGACGCGCAGCAGGGAGCAACTCAGAGCAACATGACGGAGCCCTGGCTGCGCTCGTCTCATGGCAAAGGCAGCATCTGAGAAAACATGGAGTGCAAATATTAACTAGATACCCAGCGCTGAGGAAAAAATATATTCATCAAATAATCTGAAGTGCACAGACTTCTCCCATAATGAACAAAAGCTCAATGCTGCTCTCAGCTGGACGTGTGTTCTCTCTGTGCGACTCTCATTCTGAGCCAGATTACTCCGTTATAATATATTTTTTATGATACACAGGAGACTTCTGAAATGCAGCGTCTTGTGTCCCGTAAATCATTTCCTGTAACTGCTGGATTCCTTTTCAGCTGCATTACAGTAATGGGGACGTCAGGGGCTAACCTGAGCTGACAGGGAAGCGCGTGGCCTCCTGCTAACAGGCAGGGCTGGCAGCAGCTGTGCCAGGGCGCAGGGTGTGGGGCTGGGGACAGCCCCAGCCGCAGGCAGCCCATACGGGAGGCCAAGGTTGCGGCAGGATGAGCAGCGAATCAAGCAGTTGAGCTGGGACCCAAAACGAGAGTCCCCCGTGGGTGCAGGCCGGGTCGCTTTGGGGGATGGAGGGGAGCGTGCGGCACAGCCTGGCACAGGCTCTCCTGGAGCCTTGGCCCGCACGGGTGCACTCCCTCGCTCCGTGTAGCTCGCATCCCCATCCTCAGCATGCATTTCTCCTGTTCTAGTATGTATAGACATATCTCGAGTGCAGAATTACAGAGACCAACCTCTTCACTGAAATGCATTTATTTCAGCTTGGAGAAGCCAGGAGCGTCCCGTGGAGTCGGGCAGGTGGCTGCCCCTGAGCTTGCCCACACCGGTGCCGCTGGCCCTGTGAACTTGGGGCTTTCTCCCTGGCCAGGTTCGTGGGACAACCTCCCAAGGCAACGCAGTCAGCAGGCCAAGGGATGAGCCGTTTTCACATGGGAAATAGTGACCCCCAGCCCCCAGACTCACAAAAATGGGTTTGAGGTTCCCAAAGGGTGAGCTAAACCCCACAGCAGACACAACTGAAGGAAGACTCGCAGTGCTTGTGCTTTTTTAAATGGAGCGCACATCTGAGGCACAGAGCTCACCACAACACCCCGCGACGACACTCGTCTCCTGTGATGTGCTGCACAGAAGACTAATGGGATTTGCAGCAAACCACACATAACAGCAAGGACATTTCTTCTTGGGCACCAGCTTCCAGCCCAGAGGAAATTTTACAGCTAGATTGTAAAGCTTTTAAAACAAGCGGTTTAGCCTTAAATGACTGCTGCCCGGCTCTGACTCTTTATTCATCCTAGACTGTGTGTTTTTCCTGTATGGATGTCAAATGCATCCATGAGCAGATCTGAGAGCTATCCAAGCGCCTGGTGGTGTGCAGTGACTGGATGCAATAGGAGCTGATGGAGTGTAACACTTTATTTGACAGCTCTGCTTTTAAGGGCTTGGGTATTTACACTGCATACCTGCCCCTTCCAATCCATACTAATTAACGAAACGAGCGTTTCCCAAACATTCAGCAAGTGTCCAGTCCAGAGAGGCCAGCTGGTGCTGTCAGCTCAACATGGGAATTGCCAGGATGGATTAGACCAGTGGTCCATCTACTTCGCCCTCCAAATTTTGGCAGGTTTGGAGACCAGCTGCTCTGGAGGGCGGAGGAGGGACTCTGTCCGAGCAGCCCTGCAGCAGCCTCTGCTCCAGCGCAGCCTCTTCCTGCCCAGTGCCTGTCCCAACCGCTGGAACGTCCCTCCGCCTCCAGCAGCGCCGGAATCCACGCTCTGCTCCTGGACCAGGTCACACAGGCAGCTGGGAACCCGTCCTGGCCACAGTAGGGCTGATGCAGGTTCTGCTAAAGGCGAGACTCCAATTACAGTGTTTTTTCCCCCACAACAGGCTGGAGAGTCCTTTCCGAGGTGCTGCTGCAGCCTCCCGCAGCACGAGGCTGCTGCCAATCGCCAGGGCCACGCAAGGCTGCAGGCAGGGAACGAAGACGGGAGAAGGGACAGAGCTGGCTCAGACACAGGTCCAGGTCCCTTCGTCAGCATCCTGCTCCAAGCAGGCCAATCTGGAGTGATCTACAGGTCCTGGGAATGACCTCTGGATGAAGAGCCCACCTGAGGACACAGGGCATGTTAGCCGAGTCGAAGAGGGCCGGGGAACATATGGCCGCTCTCAAAATGCATCAGCAGAGGAGCACCAAGGAAGGAGGAAAATGGCCTCGGAAAACAGACGGTGCTGGCACAAAAACAAATGGGTATAGATTGGCACAAATATGTTTAGGCTGGAAATTAGGTGGTTTCTAACCATGGGAGAAATACTGTTCTGGACCAGCTTCCTGAGAGGACTCCTGGGGCCAAGGCACACGGTCGGCTTCGAGACAGAGCCTGAAACGGGCTTTGCAGCAGGGCTGCAGGAGCTGCGAGGAGCGGGGACACGACGGCCACGCGGGGCCTTGCGGGGCTGCCCACACTGCTTGAAGGAAACGATCCCGCTGGAGGGAGCGGGGCCTGGAGCGCATCCCCGGCCAGCACTGCTCCGGCTGGGAATCCCTGCCTGCTGCCTTCCCAAGTGCTGCTTCTGCTAAAAAGCAGCTTCCTGGCGTTCTCACCTTTATTTCCTGACTTTTGCAGAATTGTTCTTTAGCATAATCATTCCTAGAAAAATATTTTCCAGAAAGCTTTGTAGGTTAACCTCTTGTAATTCTTCTTCATTATCTACTTGTCATAAGAAGCAGTGAAACACCTTGAAGAGAGGTAGATTAATTCACACCGTGCCCTACCTCCTTCAGGGAGTGAATGGGGATTGTAAATGTATACTGATAGAAAGCAAACAGCAAAAATGCAGTGTCATTTAAACTAATCCGAGGCTCTGCACTCAAGATATTTTGCAGTGGCATTCCACAATGTCAAAGCATTTTCCTGCGCATGGAAACAGCTTCAGCTTTAGAATAAGCGCTGTTCTGACGGCTTTTAGCAGTGACTTCTGTGATCCAAACTGCAGATCTGAGGAAACTACATCTGTCTTTGTTGCCTAAAATTAACAAAAGGTGCAGGAAGAGCATCTCCGGGCAAGGTGCTCAGGAAGCAAATCCTGTTTTATCAGTGATCATTCACACTTTCTGCGGAGAAGGCGACGTGCCAGGGCTCCCGGGGTCAGGAGTTTTCTTTCCCTGGCTAAATGTTACCATGTCCTCCCGTTCGGGCAGCACAGGGGCTCTTCCCACTGCTGATCCATGTCAGAGCCACGCAGGAGCCGGGGTCCCTGCTCCTCCTCGGGGAAGGGCCCACCGGCCCTGAGTGCTCGCAGCTCAGCAAAGGCCTGGTAATTTCAGTAATTTAATCACAGCTCATTAGGTGGATCCTCCACCTCCCTCATCATTTCTGCAGATCTTCCCTGCGCTGCCTCATTTATCACTCTGCAGCTAATGAGGCACCCGGCTCCCGTGCAAGTTTCCTCTTTAGAAGTGCCCATGCCCCTGTGAGAGGGGTTCTGGCTCCCGAGGGGCTCCCTTCTTGCGGGATTTTGTAGGAGCTGGGTCTGGAACGCCCTGTGCCGGTGATCCTGTGCTGCAAACAGCGCCAAGCCCGGGGCAGCGCGCGGTGCCCGCGCCCGACGCGAGCAGCGAGACGCTCCGAGCAGGACGGGGGCAAGGCGGCCGGCACCACCGCGGCTCGGCCATCCCGGAGCCGCCGAGCCACGCTCCGGCTCCGCCGCGCTCCGGGGTTTTATTCCGTGACATGGTAAGCGACAGCCCATAAACTTGGAAGAGCATGTAAAGCATCTGAGGAAATGAAAAGCAAAATTTCACCCCCAAACCCCTCCTAAATTGGGGGCTTGGATATCTGTCATTTTGCAATTCAGAAATGTACTGTGCTGCTAACCAAGAGCGGAGCAAGCACCTAACACCTAACTAGCTGCTTAAGTGAAATTCAGATTAATCAGAGCAGTTTCTGAAGAAGGGGCCGAAAGGTTGAACAGTCCTTGCCCTCCCACCAGCCTTTTCCTCTGCAAGAGCCGTCTCCAGGCCTCGTTACGGAAAATGGTCAAAATTACACAGCGACGCCACTTCCAAGAGAAAATAGATAGTACGAGTTGTTCCATCTTCCCTTTCAGATGTATCAGTTTAGAAAAAAAACAGGCTATTTACAGAGAGTGTTTTGCTTCCAGTACTTTTTGGAGTAAGTGAATTTTGAATTAGTTTAAATGCAGGATAAATAAGTGAAATAGGAAGATCTTTACACTCCAATAAGATGCTATTACTCATGAGTTTATTGCACTGTAGCTTGTGGACTGAAGCTAGCAGTGCATGACAGGATACCAAGGACACCAAACATGGGGGATCCATGAGAATTAGCAGAGGGCCTCGGCAGCGGGAAGGCGATTTGGGCCATGGATTTGCAGGAACGCGATGCAGCGCTGACGCGGAGCCCAGACCCCACAGCCCTCGGAGCTCTGAGCCGCGGTGAAAACCCCAGACCCGCCTGCAGGAACAACCTGCATTTCTTCTGGCTTCACGTTAGCGGCGGGAGCAGAGAGTGAAGTGCCGTCTGCTGCTGCGAACACGGCTGCTCCCGCGGCCGCATCCATCACGCGGACACGGAGGCGCCGCTCCCTCGCCGGCACGCTGGAAACGGTCGGTGACAGGGGCTTAACGAGTTTATAATCCGGGTTTGGAGGGGTGCAGGCGGTGGAAGGAGGCAGGGCAGGGAGCAGGACGGAGCGGAGCCGCTGCAGGGACAGCCAGGGATCGCGGTCAGCACGGCCAAAGGGCCGAGCTCGGCCCTCGGGGCTGGACGGGCTCGACCTGCTGCCGCGCGCAGCGACCGCCGCGGTCGCCTCCCGCACGCTGGCAGGGATCCGCTTCCCTGCTGTCTCAATAAATGAGTCCAAGCATTTTCCAGCTCAGCAACTAGCGCCTTTGCTAGGCTTGCATTTGTGTTTGATTAATGGGATAGCCGCTAATTTAAACATCTCTTGAGGTCTCCGTCTTTCCTGAGCAGCTCTGGAGTTATTGCTGTTTAGCCAGAAGAAACCCCCACGGCGTTTTAGTGCACGGGCGCCCGAGGGGAAGCCCAGAGCCGCAGCAACGTCACCGGGGGCTTGGAGGGCTCCGGGCGCCCTGGCCCTGCAGGTCTCCTGGCAGCACCTGGACGTTGCTCCTTCACTTTGGGTGCTCTGGGGAAACCTGCCAAAGGGCCGAACCCCGCAAGCCCTGAGATGCAAACAGGGCAGCAACAGGCTCTATATCGAGGGCTGTTTGCTCTCTGCATCCTTGGGTCGCCCAGTGAAACACAAGCACCAGCTTCTCCCACCGTGCACCCGTCGGCCCAGCAAGGTCCAGGGCTTCACGGGGCGAGAGGCGGCACTGCTGGCCCGGGCGGCAGGGCTCGGGGCCGCTTTCCTGCGTGCCGGCTCCATCCGCGGCAGGGCACAGCCCCGGCTGTCCAGACCCGCGCGCCCGGAGGCGGCTCCGCACGCCCGGGTTGCTGCAGGGCTCCGGGAGCCGCCGCTCCGCGCGCTGCCGTCGCTTCCCTCAGCTCCCTCTGTCCCGAGGTGCTCACATCGCCTCACCAGGTGGATCCGCGGACAGACTTACCCGGGTTTGGCACCTCCACCTGGGAGAGCCCCTCTCGCGCTCTCTTGTGGCTCTGTACGAAATCATCTCAACTCAATGAGCTCCAGCTCCAGCAGCCTCCCCGGGCCGACGGGTGGATTTCGGGCATGGAGGATTGGAACTCCCGCTGCGCTCCCTGGAAAACACCCCCAGACACCTGCGTGCGGAGCCACAGCCCATGGGCACAGGGTGACCAAGCTGCACCGTGCAGGGTGACCAAGCTGCACCGTGCAGGGTGCTCTCCAGCGACGGACACTCTTCCCCGAGGGAAACATTCGGGCTTGGCCCTTCAGTTCTGCAGAAGTCACTGTGTCCCAGCAGCTCCATCTCAGGCACAAATAACCCCCTTCATCACCCTAAGCACTACAGATGGCCGTCTCAGGACACAAACAGCCCCAAGCCCCCAGGGGGTTCCTTATCAACAGGCAGCTCTGTCATTTCAGATGGACGAGCATCACTTGGGACGACGGCTCCCACCTGGTTCTCCAGGCCAGCGCTCCCGCTGAAGCACAATCCATCTCTCAGCCTTATCGCCCGTGCTCTTCGGGCCTGATTTACTGTTATTGGCAGCCAGCAAGCTCTGCCGTTTGTACTCGATGCCAAGCCTCGATTTACGGCGCGCTTTGGGCTCCGGCCGGCCCGGCCTCCCTCTCCTCCCAGCAATGCCGGGATCGTCGGGGCTCCCTGAAGCCCCGCGAGCGCTGCCATTAGCACCGTCCCTCATCAGAGCTCCCGGAGCTCACGTTAAGGGAAAACCCGCAAATCACAGGCTGTTGTCTGGTCTGGCACCTGGTTCTGTTCTTCCAAACCAGGGGTCTCGCAAGCCAGAGCAGAGCAATGCCCGGCCGTGTTTTGGGGGATTCCTGGGAAATCACAGGGTAACGGCCTTCCCGCGGGAAGCCGGGACACACGTGCTCGGGGCTTTCCTGCAGGAAGTCAGAGGCGAACGGCGGATCCTGCAGGACGTGCTGCTTCCCGCCTTTTGCAGCAATTAATATTCTTTTGGAGAGCCAGCCATCCCTCCTTGGAGAAGGGGACAAACGAAATATCGTTGACAAGTTTTTCAGCCTCATTACAATATTCTGTGCATCAAATGCGCGCAGTGTACCGGAAAATACAGATGTTGCTGCTGCCATTTGGGATAACCTGATTATCCTTTTATTCCTAGCTTTGTTCAAAATAAATTAGCTGTGGAGCTGCTCCGAGGGGTGACGGCGCTGGGGCGAGCAGCAGCCCGGGGAGGCCACGGCTCGCCAGGCGCAGCCCCACGCGCTCCCGCGCGCTCCGGTCCTGCCATCCCGGCGCCAAGCGCGGCGCCCGGCCGCGGCTCCGTGCAGGGATCCAGCTGGCGCCTCCACTCCGGCTGCAGGTCTCAGTTGGGAGCCGGGTGCTTCGGAGGCCTTGTTTGCAGCCTAATTAACACACGGAGTCGGTGCGCTCCGTGCTCCGGTTTAATGCCTTCATTCTGCTTACTAATGCTGCTCGTTTCTCTAAGAATAATAAAATAGCGAAGACATTTTCTTTCTAGGGCTGATGTTATTTTAACAGCTGCTGAACATGCCGGTCCAACTAGAAGCTGTTTAATTCCTCTAAATTAGGCCGTAGCCAAATATCTGTTTTCTAGCACTAGATATTTAAAGCCCAGATGATTAGATAATCTGGAATACAAATGAATAAAGCCCGAGGAAAGGGGAAAACAAGCCCCGTTAGTGAAGTCCCATCCCATATGTTCTGACAGAAATAATGCAAATAAATGCAGACGTAGGAGTGTGGCGAAAGACTCGTGCGTAACCTTGCGTGTCTGGCCCCACGGGCAGTTTTGCCCATGCTCATGGCACAGCAGTTTGGAAATGTCCCTGCAGGCGGGAGCGTGGGAGCCCCCGCGGGGCCGGAGCTCCATCCATGTCCCTTGCAGAGCACGGGACGGGTAGAGGCTGCCGGGCTCCATCGGGGCCTTCCCATGGAGCTGCGAGGAGCTTCCTTGCTCCGCACCTCTGGAAACACTTCCCAGAGCTGAAGCTGCTGCGGAAAAAACATTTATCACCCCCCAGCCCGCTCTGCTCTGCACTGAGCGGAGCTGCCAGCGCCGGCGCAGCGCCTTCGAGCAATATGATAGATATGTGGCTAATAATCGATCAATACCCCTGCTCAGGCCTCTGCCTATCAGTCTGGCATTGTGTGAACTAATTAGATGATAAAATGTGATGAATGTGTATTAAAGGCAGCTTCTTCCTGTTAGCACTCCAGGGACCCCTTCCATTTGCTCGCTGACCTTTCCGAGCTCAGCTTTATTGTACGTGGACGCAATTAAATCAATTTGTCAGATATTTGCATTGCTCCTGCTAGTTCAGAATTCAATTAGTCGGTGTCACTTTGCCGTCCTTGCGAGCGGCCGCAGCGGCTCCCGCGCAGGCGAAGGCCGGGCCCAAACCCTGCCGGGCCGCGCTGCGGGGAGGCCGGGATGGGGAATAACCCTCGCTGCGGGCCGGGATGCTCGGCCCCTCCTGCCGTTCCGCGCGCGGAGCCGGGATCTCGTGCCCATAGCGTGCATGGGGAGCATGGCCGTGGCGCTCACCGACGCACTGCCGGCAGCTAAAGCAATATTCAAATGAGAGCCAACCTCGGCAATTATTTTTCTTCCTGCTGTTATAGAGCGATGGCTCCTTTATCCATATTTTATCAGGCAGCGAGGAGCTGTGATCGTTAAGATTCTGCTGCTTGCTCCAGCACGGGAAGGCACAGCCTCAAAGTCTGTTTGAAGTTAATGTGCAGGAATCCGCCGGCGAGGCGGGACGGGCTCCCGCAGCCCCCGCACGTGAAGGGCTGGGGCCTCCTCCATCGCAGAGCTGCATGGGTGCTGCGGGCACTGCGGGTGCTGCAGGTGCTGCAGGTGCTGCGGGCACTGCGGGTGCTGCGGGTGCTGCAGACACTGAGGGTGCTGTGAGCACTGCGAGTGCTGCGGGTGCTGCGAGCACTGCAGGTGCTGCGGGTGCTGCCACATGGGGCAGGAGCGAAGCCTCCAGGTGAGCAGAGTCCTGCTCGCCCCGCTCACCTTCCCCTGCGAGCGCTGGCTGCGCTGTGCCTGCCTGCGCCCTGGCAGGTATAATTAACAGATGGAACTGGCTAATTATGTCCTTCGCACGTGAGCAGGAGACACAACTGTTAATTGCTGTTTGCACGTTGGCTGTTCGCGGGGCTGCTGGCGCTGGCCACCACGCAAGCCCTGTTTAGAGACAAGGGAGCTCCTGGCTGCGCGCGGCTGCAATCCAGGGCCGAATGAACAGGGGCTGCTCCGTGCCCCGTGCCTTTGGGTGCTGTGGGCACCAGCGCTGCGCACTCCATTGGGCTGGGTCGCATTTCCCTGCCCCTCAGCTGCAGGACCTGTCCAGGCATCCTGGATTGCAGCGCTGCAGAACTTCAGCGCTGACCGCGGAGGTGGGAACGGTGCCATTAATTCCCTGCAAGGCTGCAGCGCGGTGAGGGGCTGCGGCTGCCCAGCAATGCGGGCAGGACTGGGGCGGACCTGCTGTCCCCCCTCCCCAAACGCAGACCCGGAGCGCGCACGGCCGGCACGCGTGCCAGGCGGGAGGCAGGAGCGGGAGCGGGTGGGCAGGCCTGTCTAAACACCCCAATTCCAAAAGCAATTGTGCATCATTGGAAATGCCAAAACCTTGTCAGGAAAACGAGCTGAACGCCAGCGCATGCAGCAACGGTCATGGCGCTGCTGGGTGAAGCAGGGCACAGGGCTGCTGGCGCGCTGGGACACGGGGCCAGGCCGGGACACGGGGGCTGTACAGGGACACGGGGACACTGGCTGCAGGGGCCCTTCCTTCCTGCTCGGAGCTGCATCCATTCTGCAGACAGAAGCCTTGGCTTCGCTTCCCAGCTCTCCAGGGATCCCAGATCCAAAGCAGAGCGGGATGATGAAGATAGGTGGCTTTGCACAGGGAAGGACCCGCCTCTGCTCAAGCCTACAGAGCAGGGTGGATTTTACAGACACCTTCCTCCTCTCCCACCTCTCTTCATCCAGCTGTTTCCAAAGCGTCTGCGGCTGGAGGAGCTGAGAAACGGGAGCGGGTCCAAGGGATGCACACGGAAACACCTCGGAGCTGCAGTGTGTGCCAGGCAGCCGGGGTCGATCCTGGCACCGCGAGCGAGGCCGCTCGGATCCGGCTGGAAAAGCGGCTCCCGACAGCGCGGCCTGTCCTGAGCCTGCAGCTCCCGCAGCGCCTCGGCCAAGAGCGTTTTGCACCAGCCGGGAGCGCAAATGGGATTCGTGGCGGTGCCGAGGGCCGCTCCGGCGCTGCTGATTGCGCTCGGCGGGACGGGGCCGCGACACCAAACCCAGCCTGTTCCTCCCGCCGCCTCGGAAGCCGCTGCCTCCTGCCCGTCCGTCTGGCTCCGTACAAGCATTCATATGGAAAAGATCTGCTCCTCCGAGTCATTTTTCATTAGCTGCAATACTACTGAGCAAAGCAGAGCTGGTTTTGCAAATTAAAATGGGTTGCAGTTCAATACCGAGTGCTTAATTTGCAGCCAAGTTAAATAAGAAAATTGACATAAATATAATGCAATTCCTTTTGCTGCTTTCACAGTGCCATTATGCGGAAGATAACCATCCCTGTGAATACATCACCCACCGCACCTCCGTATCGCTTCTGGACTTAACTCTTCTGAGGAACGTCAGAAGAAGGGACATATTTAATTAAGTATCTTATTTTAGAAGTCCATTTTATGATGCTCAGGAAGCAGTATCTGTAATTTTCAGTCCTAGAAGGGCCTTTTGTCCTCAGACTGCTTCAGGTTTAGGTTTGCGATCTTTAAGAGAGCCACAAAAGGCTCTGGGAGGAGATGTCAGCAAGCGATTTGCAGGCGCCCACCTTGGCCGTCCCTCCTGCTGCTGCGGGGACACTGCTGCTCTCAGCCAGCATCTGATGGGGACATCAGGAAAACAGCAGGGAGGACACGGAGGGGCAAAGGCAGCGCAGGGACATGAGGGACGGGGAGGAAGTCGCCAGAGCGAAGGATTTCTCAGCCCGAGGGAACCAAGGCAGCGAGCAGGGTCCCATATCAGAGCACCCGACCTCCCGCCAGCGTCCCAAGCCTGCGCTTGGGGTGCAGCCCTGCATGGCACGGGGACGGTGACGGGGCTGCAGGTGCCGCCGTAGCCGTCCCGCTCCCCACATCCCTGCTCACACGCGTGCGCTTGCTGTGGGCATCCTAACCCCCTTCCTTTCTGTGGTCTTTAAATACCTGCTACAAAGGGACAGAATAAAATCCCTGGAAGTGGACTGATCTCCTCCGAGCGGAGCTGGCTGCCGAGCGGGAGGAGCTGGCGCTCCAGCGGGAGCTGCCTCCGCGGGCGCCCTCCCGCCTCTGTTTGCTTTTAGCTCCGTGGCTATTTTAGACCTGCAATGGCATTTCCCTGTGAGGAGCCAATAAAAGCAACTTTCTGGAAGCTGCGTGATCCCAACCTCGCTATTGAGAGCAAAGCGGATTGTGCTGCGCACAAAGTGCCCGCGCGGCCGGGTGCCGGCAGCACCCGCACACGGGCTGGCGAAGGGCGAGCGCCAGCAGCTCCCGCAAGCGCCAGCAGCTCCCGGCGAGAGGACAGGATGCCACGGGACAGGGATGGTGGCCGGGATGCAGCGCTGCGCTCGGGGCTGCTCCGAGCACACGTGGCCAGGGCACCACGCGCGGGACCCGCAGCCTGCAGCGAGCGCCGGTCGCAGGACACCAAGGACCTGCGGCGTTTCAGTGCTGCAGCCTTTCCCCCGAAGCTGGGCAGCTACGGTTTTAAGTATGGAGTATTAGGGGGTTATGACAAAACCAAACAGCACTTGCTGGAGAATTGATTCTGCCCCGTTTCCCTGCTCGCAGGTACTGTGCTGCTGTCCCAAGCGAGCGATATATCAGCCCAGGGCCTGGGTTGGGATGCTGTTGTGGCTGGCATGAGGAATAGCAGCTGGCTCGAGATGGGAGGATAAAATGTCCCACTAAAATCCCTCCTGCAGATCCATACTCCATTTCTTGTGGCGAGAAAAGAGCCGCACAATTGATTGGCTCTTAAGTCCAAATTTGTGAGTTGTAGAAAGTTGCTGGCTCCAAAGTCACTTAAATCCCCCTGCGCATCCCAGAGGAGCTGTTAGCGTGGCCGGTAAATCCATGCTGCCGTTCTCCTGCACATCCACACGCCTGCAAATCCCGGGAGCCTCCGAGCCGGTGCCCTGCAGCGGGTGGCCCGGCCGCGCTCACCTGCGTGAAGAATCCCGGCATCCTCCTTAGTTATTCTTTCCCCACTTTCTCCCTGATTGCTCAGTGCAAAAGCTTCAAGCCATCTTTAAACCAAATTGTTTCACAAATGACAAATAACATGAAAATAGACTTCATAACCAGGAATAATGAAAGAAATCATTCACTCTGATACAGGAGATGGTCTGTGCTATAGGAGCCCTTCAGCCTGAATAGCAGAAGAGCACATTGCAATCTTCACGTCCTCCCTTGTATGACGCACGTGGCTCCCCAGCGCTGCAGTGTCACTTTGTGCTGGGCTCTGCACCTTGCCTGCAGGATGCACGGGTTGTCTCACACTTGCTGGGGCCTCGCAAGGCAGCTCTTTAACCGTGTGCGAGAAGGAGCAGCAGGAGCCTGTCTAGGTATGAGCATGTTTTTAAGCCCTGACTAGAGACTCAGGTCAGCTCAGCGAGTGCCGTCCCTGGGCTCTGCCCTCCCGGTGGCATCTCACACCCAGGGCCAGCACCCGGCACTGACATGGGAGCGCTCCCGTCCCATCCCGTCCCATCCCGGGAGCACTGGGGCTGCAGGACGTGCCGAGCCGTCCCGCTCCCCCTCTGCCTGCTGCTTCCCTACCCCTCGTGTCACCAGCACTATCGTCTTGTTATAATTAAGTAAATATCTGAGTGAAAACTATTAATTTCCGAAAGCTTTTATCTTGGCAGCTCTAAAGATAAAGGCTAAAAATAGGTGTGTCCGTGCCAGCAGCAATTAGAGCATCCCCATCCCGCTCCATTGGGTTCTGTGCGTGAGTGTCTGATGTGGTGAATTCTGTCTCTGAAACCTGTGTAGAAAATGGGGCAAAGCAGAAAAGCACTGGGGAAAAGACCCCTGCGAGCGCCGCCTTCGAGCACGTCCAACCTGCTCCAGCGGCAGGACCAGCTTCGCAACCGCCGCGGGAGCTGCGCCGGGACCGGGATTCTCCGGCCTCGACACTGCCTCTGCTCCTATTTCTGCTTCCGTGGGAGCAGCTCATGGGTCGGAGTTTGCCCCGAAGAAGTTCAAATCCCCAGTGCAAGCAGATTAATTAATCTAATCAGATGCATCTCTCCAGAGGAATTAGATTGCTGCTTCTGGGATAAGGATTGTATTAAGCTGATAAGTTAAAAATGAAATGAGATGCTGATTTACTGTCAGGAGAGACGCTGGCGATCCCTGCGGTGGGCTGAGTCCCCTGGGGCCTGCAGGAGGCTGCCAGCAAATAACCCCGGGACGTGCTCTGGGACTGCTGACATTGAGGGACCGAGCGCTGCGGCCCGGCCCGGTCCCGGAGCCGGCGGTGCCACGGCAGCCGTGCCGAGGAGGGTCCTGGCCGGGTGTCCCCGCAAAGTTGCTGCGACTCTTGCTGCACGGCCCCTGCCAGCCACCACCCGCGTGTCCCTGCACAGCTCCACGTGTCCTGTGCTCAGCTCTGCAGGGTGCCAGCCCAGCAAAAATACGATGCAGCAGCAGCCACCCGGGGAGGCAGCATCGGTCACGGTTACAGGGTGCTTAACAAAGTGTAATGAAACGGCGGGTGCAGGCTCTGCACTTCCCGCACGCCCATCCGTTAGCGGGGACGGGACACGAATGCTAATCCACCCACCTTCTGCTGCGCTGCGAGTGCTCCCAGCGTGCCGGGCCTGACCCACTGAGGTGGGGCAGCGTGGAGGGATGCACAGTGACGTGCTCCAGCGTGGGGCGGCCGCTCCAATGCAGGGCAGCATGCTCCAGTGTGGGGTGGCATGCTCCGACGCACGGGGGCATCCTCCAACACGGGGCAGTGTGCTCCATTGCAGGGCAGTGTGCTCCAGGACGAGGTGGCTGCTCCGGCGCAGGGCAGCGCGCTCCGAGGGGAGGCTGCTGCAGGTCCCGTCGCAGCCCTGGCTCTGCAGGGCCTGCCCGCCAGCACATGGTGATGCTCCCTTCCGCATGGGAGCAATCCTGGCTAGCCCTGGCCAGAGAGGCAACAGCTCTCAGCCCCGTGGCGCAGAGGGGACATTGCGGGGACGTCTGCAGCCACCACCGTGCAGGGCTGTGAGCAGTGGGCTGCAACTCCTGCAGTGGCAGGGTTAATGCAGCTGAAAAAGCCTCTGTGCAAGCAGAGGGTGACCAGGGCGCTTGCCGGCCCGCGAGGGGAGGATGAGGAGCCCACGCAGGCAGGGAGCTCCCAGGCTGCAGAGCAGCACAGGGGAGCACAGGCCGAGCTGGCAGCGGCACCCACAGCTCTGCCCCAGCAGCCCTTCCCCAGGGAGCCCGTGCGGAGCATGGGCACAGTCTGCAGAAGGGAGCACAGCGAAGGCGCCTGCTCCCATGGGAAGGAATTCAGGAAAGGCAGAGTCAGGACGCTGCCTGCCTTGGGCCAGGCACCCTGCAGAGCAGCAGGGCTTTGAGTCAAAGCATCTCATGGGGAGGAGAACGGGCACGGCTCCTCCTCCGAATCTTTACCTTAGTTTTTCGCAGCAGTGGAGAGATGGGCCGTGGTCCTGCTGGGCTGGGGATGCACACCCAGGCCTCCTGCCTTCCTCTGGTGGCCAGGCGGGCACGGGGACCCTGCAGTCCCCTCCTGCCGTCCCTCCTGCCCCTGCAAAGGAGCAGCACGGTGGGGCTGCGCAGTAGGGAGCTGAGACCTGTGCAGGGGGCAGGAGCGCTGGGGGTCTCCTCCCCTCTCCCCCTGCCCCAGCGGGCTCTGTTCCAGCTGCGCGACCTGCTCGGGAAGGAGCCACCAAGCAGCGGGGGGTCCCGGGGATGGAGGGGGCAGCGGCAGCGCGCGGGGTCCCCGGGACAGCGGGGGAGCCGCACGCTGCCCGCCCCGCTCCCCGGCTCAACCCGAGCCCAAACCCACCCCGGGACGGGATGGGACGGGGCTGAGAAGGGACCGGCGTGCCGGGAACCTCGCGGCGAGCCGCTTGTGCGGGCGCAGAGCGCTCCCTGCCGCGCACCGCGCACCGCGCTCCGCGGCCGCCGCTGCAGCGAGGAGGAGCGGAGCGGGGCGGAGCAGGTACCGGAGCAGGTACCGGAGCGGGGCCGCCGGGGCCACCGACCTCCGAGGGCGACCCGCGGCGGGACGGGGCTCCCGGCCCTCGGGGAGCCGCTCGCGCCCCCGGCTCGTCTCCGCGGGCATATACACACGCATATACACGTGTATACACACGCATATATCACCGGCACCTGCAGCAAGCGGCGCCAGCGCCTCGGGCTCTGCCGCTTCGCCGCTACCGGCGGCGGAAGAGCAGCTCGGCCTGGCCCTCCGCCGCAGCCCCTCACCGTGGCTCCGAGCCCGCCTCGGCCGCGCCGCCCTTCGCGGAGCCGCCGCCGGGGGGCAGTGGTGGCCTGCGGCGACAGCCCGGCCCGCGACACGGCGAGGGGAGCGCGGGGAGCTGCATCCAGACCCCCCTCCCCGGAGCATCCACCTCCTCCAGCGCATTCCCAGGTGCATCCAGCCCCCCGGGTGCATCCGGCCGCCTGCGGTGCCAGCGGGGGCTCCCTGTGTGCAGACCCTTCCCCTCAGGTGCATCCAGCCCACCGGGTTCCCCACGACGTCCCACCCACGCAGGGTGCTCGTGTCCCGCACCCGAACGTCGCCCCGGCTCACGGCACCGGAGCCGCCGGGGTGCCCGTGTCGGCCTCCAGCTGCCTGCGCCCCACAGCAGCTCCCAGGGCTGTGGGGCTCCCGGCCGAACACGGCCCCTGCCCCCCAGGCCGGGTGCCCCACGGCTGCCCATGGTGCTGACCCCCGGGCAGCTGCAGGTGCTCCGCGAGATGGATGTTGGTGCTGGCCCGAAGCCGCTGCGCGACAGGGCTGCCAGCAGGAGCGATCGCTGAGGTCTTCATGTGTATTAATGCCTGATCCATCACGCGCTGCGGTGGCAGCAAGCAGTCAGGAGGGATCGTTTATTTAAACTTCATTATTGCTGCCAATACGTTGAGTTTCTGCTTCTCATTGAGCTGGAGAATGAAGTGTCAGTGACCTTGCTCCATTGGGGGCCAGGGCTGCCCCCGTGCACGGCCCCTGGACCCAGTCCTCGCTCGGTCCTTCCCGAGATGCCGGCAGCCGGTTCCCCTGCCTGACCCGGTGCTGCAGAGCTGAGCGTGTGCACAAGGAACTGGAAATAATTTTCTCCAGATTAGGAAATCGAAACCTCCAGTTAATCAAATTTTATGCGGCATATTACTTTTCCTATGAAAAACACATTTAAAAATCAATCTTGCTTGAATGGTAGCAAAAAACATGGCTGCAGCTGCTATTATCTCTGACACTTATAACATCTATTTGTCACTAATTACATTAATGTCATGTTGCTGTTGCCCTGGACTGGGAAAGAGTGTACAGGGTGATTGTGTCCATATATTTCTCATCCCACCAGAGCCTCGTGCGCGGATGCCGCTGCCGGGGTGATCGCTGTCGTAACCTGGTGCCTCCAGAGCCACTGGGCGCTCCGAGGTGCCATGGGGCACATCCAGGTTGTGCTGCCCCTGTCACCCAAAGGAGCCCTGCTGCCCCACAGGGACCTGCCCTCGGTGCTGCCCTGTCCCATGGCGGCAAAGCACTGCCTTGGTCATTTATCCTATATTTACACCAGTTATTATTTAAAATATAGCTTTAATTCTCCTCTTAAAGATTTCTGAAGACCTCAATGAAGAAGACTTATTTTATAATCAATAGCTGTTAGCATCATGTTAGGCTCATAATTCACACTAAAACATTTGCTCCATCAGTCATCGAGTGAGGACATCGCGAGTCTGCTCCATGCAGCTCTGCAGCCAGAGCGGGCGGGAGATGGGGATAAACCCCAGCACCACCACGGGAGCTGCTGTCCCCAAGGCAGGGGAAGGACAGGGGGTCTCGGGCTGCTCTGGTCGGCCCATGCACATCCCCATGCCCTTGGGTGGCTCCTTCACCCTATTAGCTCAGGCCCCTTCCCAGGTGCTGGATGAACGCAGGGGGTCTGTGCGTCAGCACAGCGGCACAACGCGGGGTTCAGTGTCCCCTTGGGAACAGCCCTGGCGGCTGCATGTGACAAGGTTGGCTCCTCACGAGCGTGCACAGGGATGCATGGAAACCACTGCACCCTTTGCTAAAGTCCTTGCAATGTTACAGCTGAATGCATTGAAAAATACATTAAAAGAAAAGAAAAAAGAAAAAGAAAATCCTTCCCAGTTTACTTCAGATGCGACAGACTCTCTGGGGATGTCCTGGCTGGCTGCATCCCTGCAGGGTGCCGGATCGTGCCCTCCTGCTCCGCTGCTCCGGGGCCTGCGCGGCGCAGGGTGCGCGGGCAGCGCTGCTTTCTCTGTAGAGTCTGGACCTGTGCCCAGAAGCTTCAGCAGCAGCAGCAAAACTGCAGCACTAAACACACCGAAAAACAGGATCAATGGGAGAGCCCGTAGCAAGGAGGTTTTTGTACCAAAACCATCAGGTTGCTGTTGTGTTTCCAAACCCGAGGATAAGTGTTTTTGCATCAGTTCAGCACAACCACCTGGGTCAGGTTTTCTTCTTGAATGGTAGAGCTGAACTTGTTGCCCCAACTTTCAAAAATCCTCTTGCTGGCCTTGTCCTGAGTAAATCCCTTGCTCATGTTCTTTTACCGCTTCCAGCTGCCACTAAACTTCCCTTCGAGCTTTACAACCCACGGCAACTTGTCCCCGGTATTGCAGCTTGTCCCGGTTTGGGTAGTGAGGGATTTGTTTGCTATGAGACACCGTTTCCATCCAGTTTCACAGTCACAAACCAGGCTTGGACATCCAGCACCCAGTGCTGTCGCTGGGCTCCCGGCTCCGGCTGTCATTCGGAAGCGTTTTCCTCGCTGTCACCTCCGGAGCAGCTGACGGGTTCTGCAACGTTGCTTGAGGAAACACAGAGCCCCATGGAGCAGAGGAGCCTCCGCAGGTGGTTGGGGCTGCAGCTCGGGAATCCTCCTGCCTCGTCGCTGCAGCCCGGGGATCCCGGTACTGGGATCCGGGATCCGCTTCCTCACACGCCGCTTGGAAAAGGGACCTCAGGGAAGCCTCGTCTGGCTGCAGAGCCGGAGCCGCACGGTGGGAGCGAGCACAGTGGCATCACAGTGGCAACACGGCCTGTTCTTAACCAAACCGAAATCTGGTGACATTTCAGACCCACATCCTCATCCTTTGTCACCTAGAATGCTCCACAAGATTTTTTTTTTTTTTTTTCATGTTAAATGCAAAAGCCAAAGCCCTCTTTTTGCCCATTTCTCCCCTTTCCTCCTGCCTGCTGGCATCTTGCTGAGGCCCCACAGAGAGGGAAGAGAAGTGACGGAGCAGTTACCTGGAACGCCCGGAGCCCCGAGCGGCACTTCCATGAGGAGCCATCGCCTTCCCCATGGATGGCCTGGATGAGCTCGTGGAGGGCCTGTGTGCGCGACGTGGGCGTTGGGCCGCGCTCGCCCCGCGGCTTCCCGCGATCCGGGTGCCACAGGGACTCCGCAGGGATAACACGGACATCATCGCTGGGATAGCCGGGCCCTCTGCGAGCTCGGCCGTGCTGCCCCGGGGAGCTCTCACCCTCCCCTCAGCACTGCCCACAACTCTCCCGGCTGCAGAAAAACAGGTTTATTTGGCTCCCAAAGGCTCCCAAGCTGCGGCTGCCAGCCCGGTGCGTGGGGGGATCTGCACCTCTGCTCCTGCCTCACGGCATCTTCCTCCGGCTGTGTTTCACCATTGCTCCCGGCAATCCAAGTTCGCTTGGTGAGAATGTTTTAAGGAAAAGTGTAATTGAAATTCTCCTCCCCATGCCGGGAAGATGACTCATGCATCACGGCTCTGCTCCACGCAATAAACAAGTCGGAAAGCCAGGGCTGGAGGAGCTGGACTTAACAAATAGCCAGGGCTCTTTGCATCCAAATAGGGGTGACATTAACATTTAAATCCCAAGCAGCCCTGCTAAGATTACAACTCCAGGCAGCGCAAAGGGCCTGGATAGCCAGGAGCAACAGTACAAATACTTGTTTGCATTTATCTTTTGCAAAGAATATTTCTAGCTGTGCACACAAAAAATAATGTAACTTTCTGGATTTCAACATTTTGCTCTTTTGAAGCATCCCTGGCAGTCTGCTAAGCCCTGGCCTTCCCTAAACCAGTGTCTAGAGGGAACTCGGCACCTCACACGTTCAGGAGAGCAAGAGCTCCCGGCTCCACTGCTCCAAGGGGGACAATTCCCAGGCAGCCCCACAGGATGCACCACTCGGAGCGGGGTGCCGGCTCCGATTGTGCCAAGGGAACATGGGGAGCATTTGCTTGGCTCCATCCCAGCTCCCAAAGGGCACAGGGCAGGAGCAGCATCCCGGTCCCTGCTCCCAAATGGCTCCCTCTGCACCTGCCAGCAGAAATGGCAGGAAACAAATTGTTTTCCTTGCACACATCTCCCCCTCGCTAAAAGCCCCCCAGTAATAACCTGCACATCATTGTTTAGCCAATTACCAATTTACTAGGAATTAACTCTAATGTATTAATAAATGTTGTCATTTTCCTGACAAATTATCATAATAATGCATTTTAATGGGCTGCAGGAGTCAGGAGAATAGTGGGAAATAGATGTATTTTAGTATTAGTTATTCAGGACATCTGTACCTAATTACATTTGCAGAATAATTTTGCTGCCGCAGCCCTTGCCATGTATCCCGGGGGGGGCCAGGCCCCTGCGCCGACGGCGGCCGCCCATTCCTGTGGGATGAGGCCCCGCGCGCCCGCCTGTCCCTGTGTCCCGGGAAGTTCACTGTGGACGTGGATGGACGAACCCCGTGCGGCACCGGGGCCGTTCCCACTCCCAGGGCTGCTCCCGCAGAGCTCGGCGCAGGGCAGGGGGATGCGGTGACACGCGGGTCCCCGTCCCGCAGGGATGCGTCCCGCCGTGTCCCCGTCCCGCAGGGATGCGTCCCGCCGTGTCCCCGTCCCGCAGGGATGCGTCCCGCCATGTCCCTGTCCCGCAGGGATGCGTCCCGCCGTGTCCCTGTCCCACAGGGTTGCGTCCCGCCGTGTCCCTGTCCCGCAGGGATGCGTCCCGCCGTGTCCCTGTCCCGCAGGGAGGCATCCCGCCGTGTCCCCGTCCCGCAGGGATGCGTCCCGCCGTGTCCCTGTCCTGCAGGGATGCGTCCCGCCGTGTCCCCGTCCCGCAGGGATGCGTCCCGCCGTGTCCCCCGCATCGCTGCAACCTGGTCCAGGAGGAGCTGCAATTAGCAGGCCTGCGGGGGAGCAATAGTAATTGCCAGCTAATTTTAGCCCCCTCTTCCACTGGTTATCACTGTCTCTCCAAGGCGATCCACCTGTCATGGCAAGGCCAATTTATCTGCGCTAACGAACAGAGATGCATTAGCTGTCATCAGACAGCTTTAAAGGTTATAAAATTGCAGCTGGTTCCTCCCAGCTAGTGTTGATGGAGTGCGTGCACTTCAGCTGGATCGCCGCTTCCTGGCGAATGATATTCCCATCACTCTCCGAAGAACACGCAGCCTGCGGAGCTCCAGCTCCATGGATGCTCCGCTCATGCCGTGGGTCTGGATGCGCGGAGGGAAGCACAGGAGGATTCTCCGTGCGGATGTCGGGGCTCTGTCCGCGCTGGGTCCCTCCTCCCGCGCTCTCCCTCCACCGGCACCGCGGAGCAGCTCACCAGGCGCGCAGGAACAGGCCACGGCACAGGTATTCCGGGCACACCCGGAGCCTAGCAAGCATGATCGGGAATAGAGTAGTCATAAGTGCGCTTCCGATATAGGATTTCCTCAGAAATTTTGAAGAATGGCTCCAGTTTTGTCCCTAACACTGAAAGTCTCTCTAGAGTATGAGGGGGAAAGCAGCGAGCTTCAGTGATTCCCTCTAAAAACTGATGATTTGGGGCTACACATATTGGCTCCAGTGTCTAAAATAAAGATAACTGCAGACCTTTAAAGTAAGGCAAACTCTTCAGATGGGGAACAATTATATTTCTCAAAGCAGGTGCACATGTCTTTACACCCAGTAATTATCAATTACAGAAGATGCCAGTCTGTTATCTTAACAGGATCTCCAGTTATCTTTAAGGGCTAATTGCAGTGCACTTAATCCAGAAATCAAACACTGATGGCTTTGACCTTTGTTTTTACTTCAGAAGCATGAAGAGACTTCCAAGACCCCACAATCCTGATCGACCTTTATTTGCATTGCACTTCCCACCCTCTAACACCCCCTAAAACCTGACTGCCCTGCAGAGCAGAAACCGGCAGCTGCGGCCAGGAGCGTTTGCTGCATCCTGCCATGTCCCCGTCCCACCGCATCCTACCGCATCCCATATCCTGTTGCGTCCTGACGCATCAGGCTGGTGCCGGGGCTGCTCCAGTGTGGTTGTTGCAGCTCCCTGCTCGAGCAGGCGCCTGTGCCTTGCCCTGCTCTGCATTCCCTGTGTGAGGTTTAATATTCAATTGGCATTAAATGTTAGAGCGTATCAAAAAACCATGTTAATGAGTGTTAATTTAGAAATCGTCTGAATTCTAGAGACTCAGTTAAAATCCACTCTCCTTTATTGTTCCCTACAAGACAGATGCTGTTTCCAGTCCTCTTTCCCGCAGCAGCACAGGCCCCGCTCAGGAGCGCTCGGCACAGCAGCGGCGCTGGCGCAGCCGGCGGTGCAGGGAGCTGTGGCTCCGATGTCCCGGGCAGCTCCGATGTCCCCAGGCTGGCGCTGCACGGGGCTCGGCGCTGCCAGCTGGGACGTGCTCGGCTCCGGGGCGGCCGGACCAGCCCCAAACCGGGATGCAAAGCGGGGACGGGCGGCCCGTGGCGCCCTGCAGCTCGTGCCAACCACCCGGCTGCAGCCAGGAGAAACGCGAGACGAGGAACGCAGCAGAGCGGCGCGCGGCAACGCGGCACAGAGCTGCCCAGCACCGTCCTGCCCAGCACCGCGGCGACGCGGCGCGGCCGCACAAACCAGCGTGAAATTGGGGCCCCGAGAGCAGCTTTGAAACGAGCGGTCTGGGGGGGGCTGCAACACGTTTAAAAGGCAGGAACGGCACAAAGCCTCGATTTTAATTATTGCAGCTTTAATCAGTGAAATTGGTTTTTCTTTTTCTTTTCTCTACCCTGATCTCAAATAAATTGGGATGGGGAGCTGCGTGATCACTGTGCAAGCTGCAGAGCCGGGACGGGGAGCGCTGCAGGACAGGGGTGCCAGCAGGCCCAGGGGGCCGGGATGGGGACGCCGGGGGGACCCTGCGACCCTGCCCTGGTGTCACTGCAGCCCTGAGTGCAGAACGGCCCCAACGGAGCGATGCAGAGGCAGATGTGCTGCGGGCACCCGTGCAGCACCCCATGCTGTGCCGGGGAGCTGCATGGGAGCATCGGCAGCGCTGCAGGAACGCGGCAGCGCTGCAGGAATGCGGCCGCACGCGGTCGCGCCGGCCGATTGGAAGCAAATAACTGTGCTTGTCCTTAAGTGGGGGCCTCGTGCACTGATGCACCGAGAAAACAAAATCCCGGACTTCGATTGCCTTCCCCGCACGGAGGAACGATGGACCTTGGTCTCCAGCAGTTCTGTGCCTAATGAAAACCTAATGAGGCTTTAAATGACCCCGAGCGCAGATCTGCCACCAGCAGTGCGGCAGGACGGACATCCCAGGCGTCTCCCTGGATCCCGGGCAATGCCGGCGGCTGGAACGGGAGGCGAGGGCAGCGCGGGCACACGAAGCCCCCGTCCTGCCCAGCTGATGCTGCTCCCTGTGGTTCCCAATTCTCATCCCTGGAAGGAGCTGCCCGGCTGCCTGGCCCGGCTGCCGCCCTGCGCTGCTGCTCACTCTGCCCCTAAATCACACCCGCGTCCTCACACCCGATCCGCACAGATTCCATAAAAATGTGAGTAATCAGAGCCCTGACGTTATTTACGACACTGCGCTCGGGCTGTAATTTATGTATTAATTTCAGCTGTGAGGTTCCAAAGGGAGGGAAAAGGAGAAGATGGATAGTGGGATGTGTTCCTGCTGCTGGGCCCCTGCGGCCACGCGCGGGGCCGCACGGAGCTGGCGGCCTGCAGAGAGCAGGGCTGGGATATGGCGCGGAGCAGGAGGGAAGCAGCATCCGTGCAGCTCCGGGTATCCCAGCAGCGCATCCCGCATCCCCGCGGCCCGCGCGGGGGCTGCACGTGAGCGCGCGGGTCGTATCTGATGCAGACACGGCGCGACGTGCATTTCTCTGCGCGTAAGCCCTGCCTGACACAGCTGCTGATTGCTTTTTTAAAGCCGTGCGGGGAGGATCAGTTCCTTCATCCGCTGATAAGGTATCAGGTGACAGAGGGATCGGCATCCACCACATAAATCTGCAACTAATCCTTCAGAATCAATATTTTTCATTAAGAACCTGTGAGAGTTGGGCCATTATAGGGAAAAATCTGTTTAGGTTGACACCTTGATGAAGTTATTCAGTTCAGGGGCTTAAGCCATTGAGAGGTAATAAAGAGCGGAGAGCATGGAAGGAGCAGGGGCCGGTGATGAGCGCAGGGCCGGAGCGGGGCTTTAATGCAGGGAGAAATTATCACGTGGATTTGCTGTGGAATCGTGCGACCCTGGAAGGGTGGGCAGCGCTGCCGCGGGGCTCCCGCAGCCTGGAGGTGCCCAGATGTTCCCGCAGGCTGCAGGTGCCGTACGGATGTTCCCGCAGTTAAAGATGCCCAGATGTTCACACAGATGGAAGGTGCCGTGCAGATGTGTCCGCACGTGGAGGATGCCCAGGCGCTGCTGCAGGTGCCCAGATGTTCCCGCTGGCGCCGCTGCGGTGGGACGGGACGCGTGAGTGACACGAGTGGCACCCGCGGCCCTGAGCGGATCTCCAGCCGGCTCGAACAACTGCAGGAGTCAGACTTCTCCCCAAGTTTTCTTTATAGGTTAACCAAGGTTAATTGTACAAGCTGCAAATGAAAACGTCTGGCCCATAAATCCCCAAACCTCATTAAAGAGGATTAAATGATACGACTACTTGGTAAATCCTGAAATTTCCATGCAAACCTCTCATAAACAATAGCAGGAGAAGCCTCCTACACCCCCGGTCACCTGCGGTTGGGAAGGCAGAGGAAGTGCCGATGGGATGCTCCGGCCAGGACTGCGGATGCGACGGCCGGGCCCGGTGCCCAGACACCCCACCAGGCTGCGCGGCCCGCGCTCTTCCCGGTGCATCAAGCCGGGATCCCGTCCGGCTCCAGGAGCATCACTGGAGCTTCCCTTCCCGGTGGGAATGGGAGCCGGTGCCGCTGCATGACAGTGCCCGGTGCCTGCCCCCCTGCCCGCGTCCTGCTGTAGCTGAGGCAAGAGATGGCAGTAAATAATAATCACTTGCATCTGGGTGATGCTGGGGAAACTCGGCAATAAGGACTTGGCTCTGGGCCATGATTGATGTGTTTTGTTCCAGGAATTGTTTTGCAGCTCACACAGCAATCATTTGTTTCCATCACTGCTGAATATCCCTCGCCAGCACCGGCGTGAGCCGCAGAGGCCAAGATACGGGGACGGACGTTGCAAGTGGCACGGAGCGGATAGGAGCCCCGGGAGCCGGGCCGGAGCGCTCCGGGAGGACACGGGCTGCTGGGCGGCCCTGGGGGGCCAGGGCGCAGAGCACCCAAATCTTAATGAGCAATTAAAAGCTAATCAAAGGGAAATCTGTCGGAGAAGGATTGAGGTGCGGTTTTGTACTTGGCTTTGCATCTGTTAGTGCAGCAAGACGTATTGTCAGGGAGACTTGTAGCCCTGAGAGCTGCACTGTGGTTCCTGGATCTAATTCAATTCCAAATTGATGGTTTGGGAAGGATGGGATTTTTATGTTAAGAGCAACCTTTATCTTAGATTTGAACTAACTGCTCCATGCTCTGCAAATACATGCCCGTGCTGGCCCCATTTCCTTGATCCATGGTCATGATGAGGATGCAGTCGCTCTGCTCCCTTCTCCAGACGCTTCCCTGTCCCGAGCTCGGCGCTGCCGCTGCCTGAGGCCTCGGAGCGAAGCCCTGCTCCGGCCACGGAGCCGCTCCTGCAGCTTTGTCCCAGATGGACCTTGGAGCAGCTGCCAGCATTTCCCAAATTGCAGCATTTGTTTGATTCTCCTTTTCATTGGTTTCAAGAGAAAATCTCCACAAAATCTCAAAAGAAAAGCAAAATTGCAGGCTTTTTCACAGTCTTCCCTCCCGCTTTTCAGCACTTGCCTTACACACCGCTGAGCGCTCAGCAATTGCACCCAAGCCGCTGCGCCCGCTGCAGGCCACTAACCTCCGACCGACGGCTAAGACGTCCCCAGCGCCAAAGATGCTCCGATCTCTGGAGTCTCGCTGAGCAAACGCTGCTCTTGGAGAGCTGAGGAGACACAAACTGTGCGGCATGTCCTTGCCATTCCCAATCGATTGAGTGAGCACCGGGACCTGGAATCCCTCTAGGAAGGCTCTCCCGACCTGCTCACTCTGCATCTCTTTGGCTTCTTACCAAAATCCCTTGTAAATCCCCGCAGGGTCCGGCCGGGAGCTGCGCGTGGGGCTGCAGCCACCTGCAAGGGCGGCAGAGCCAAGTGGTTCATGAGGCAGGAGGCGCCCGGCGCTGCCGAACACGTCCCATCAATAATAGATACCAGCGAGCCTCTGGGGGAGCTAAAAATTTCCCTTTTAGTTATGAATTATGGATGCAGTTTAGTGTAATGTAGATGTATCTCAAAGGCTTTTCACAGTTTATACGCTAGTAAAAGCCAGCAATTTACTTGTGTTACATCTGCAGGTTTTTTAGAACAAAGGAATTCTCTCTCCGGCCAAAAATTCCCGCACTGAGGAAAGTAAAGGCAAATTTTGCACATGCAGTTCCACCCGCTCTGTGGACCCTCTTCCATGGAGCATCCTCTAGGGAGCTCTTCTGTGGATCCTCCTTTAGGGACCCCCTCCACAGACTCTCCCACAGGGACCCTCCTCTGGGCACCTCTTCCATGGATGCTCCCACGTGGAGCCCCTGCTGCAGACTCCCCCGTGGACCCCCCTCCATGGACCCTGCTCTGTGGACCCCACTCTGCCGTCTCCCCCTCCAAGGACGCTCTCCGCAGAGCTCCGCTCCACATTACTCCACCCGGGATGTGTTTTCCCGTGGGATGAGGCTCCACGCGCCGTGCGGCGGGTTCAGCACCGGGCAAGTTGCTGCCAGAAGAAAGGAGCCCCCTCTGCATCAACTGTGTCACTGCCCGTTACCCGCAGCGCCCGCATCTTGATGCACGGCCCCAGGCCCCTATAGATCCGCAGGAGGCACTTGAAAAGCCCACGTGAACCTCCCGGGTCAGAGGGCTAATGCTTTGTTTAATACCCTCTGATAATTAATACTCTACACCCACAAGGAAGGATCATTATAAAAAGATTTGCTCCAACTGCTCCAACTGCAGTCGCTCCTTCTCCGCTGCGTAATGAGCAGCAATCCCCAGGGGTCGGCTCCTGTCGAGAAAAATCCATAGCTGCAGATTCATGGTGGTGCTTCCAGTGCTCCGGTGGCTGCTGGATGCTCCACGCCACCCAGCCGAGGGAGCCGTGGGATGGGGTGGATGGATGGGGCCACAGGGGCCCCAGCTTGCTGGATGGAGTGGATGGGGCAGGATGGGGTGGGATGGGTGGATGGGGTGGATGGGGTGGGATGGGGTGGATGGATGGAGCCACAGGAGCCCCAGCTCGCTGGATGGGGTGGATGGGGCAGGATGGGGTGGATGGGGTGGATGGGGAGGAAGGGGTGGATGGGGTGGATGGGGTGGATGGATCCGCAGGTGCCTCGGGCTGCCGGGGGCCCGGCCGCTCTGCCTGCCGAGCCGGAGCGCTGCCCTGCCTGGGGCCTCCTGCTTCCCAAGGGATCCGGCCTTAAACCTGCCCCAGCCCCTTTCCACTTAGCGCTGGCAGTAAAAACACTCCCTGAGCACAGCTTTTGCAGCTATTACTTTTCAATTTGCAAGTTTAATCTTCTTTTTTTTTCTTTTTTTTTTCAGAGGGGAGTTGACATATCTGTATTTATTTTTTAAAGAAAGAACAAACTTTTATAGACCTTCTGCAAATCCTAGTAAAAATGTAATCTTTTCTTGTGCCAGACAACTGGTGCTGCTGACTCAATTGCTTTTATATATGACAAGGCTAGAAAAAAAATGATTGCCATGGCCTAACTGAGCAGATTGCAGTGAAGTGCGGGAGCATCAATCAGAGCCGCCGTGTCGGGCTGCAGGGTCCAACATGCTGCTGCCGGGAGAAGCTGGAGGGATTTTCCTGAATTCCTGCCTTGCCTCCGTCTCCGAGATGTCCCAGCTCTGCCACGAGTGGCTCACGCGGCCGCCCGGCGATGTCAAACCAACATCGAGACAGAGCCGGCGTGCCATCACCAATGCACTTTTGTAGGCAGGAACCGTCTTCTATTTAATAAATATCTAAAACGGTGCCCAACAGCCCTGCAATAAACTGCTGAACAGAGAGGTGCTGATTGCTCATCCCGCCGGCTCCGGCGCCCCGGCCGGCCGCAGGACCCCGCGGCACCTGCAGGAGAAGATGCCCCCGCCAGTGTCCCAGATCATGGAGCGTTGTCACCTCCCAACCCACGGAGCCACAACCCGGCGCTCATCCCGGACGCCGGTGCCCGCCAGGGGACGGGCCGTGCGATGCCGGGATGCCGGATTCCAGGAGTCCATCCCGAGCGGGAACTCACCCGCCCGGCAGGCACAGGCGGCTCTCCCTGCTCTGGGATGTGCACAGAGGGGCTGAGGGATCAGAGGGCTGGAGGTGCAAGGAGCCGCTCCAAAATCTGGAGTGTTTAATTCACTAATTAAGTGCAGCCCTTGCGAGCTGGGGCTCACAGAGCAGGAAGGTGCTGGGGGGTATTTCCAAATGCTACTCTACAACTGAAAATTAATTCTGGATTAAGAGGCAGAGCCTGGCTGGAGCCGTGAGGAGCAGAGCCGGGATGCAGGAGCAACTGCACAGTGGGAATGGCAGCTTTGCTCTGGCCTGTACCAGGAAAAAACATTGGGCAAAACCATCAGGATGGGACGGGACAGGGTGGGATGTGATGGGACAGGCTGGGATGTGATGGGACAGGACAGGTCAAGTCGTCCTCCCCGCGGGGCGCCTGGCGAGGTTGTCTGCAGCGCAATGTGAACTGGTCCAGACCCTCCAGACAGAAAACATCCGCCGGGAAGTCCCATCTCGCTGACACTGAGGCAGGTTGAAGGGACGTGTCAGCCCCGATGAAGCCCTCATGGACAAACCTGGCATGAGCTGAAGTGCAAATGCCACCTCGCATAGAGCCTCGCATGGAGCCGAGCGTCCCACGGGTCCTGCTCCGCCGCCGAGCTCGCTGCCTCCCGACCTGGGAGCTTGGGAACGCCCCGGCGGCCCTCGAACCCCTCCGCACACTCATTAGGAATGCCGGGATGTGCTCAGCAATGGGATCAAAGGCACCGCTGGGATGCGGCGCTGCAGCAAGCGGCGCTGGTGCCAGCGGCTCCGTCCTGGGATGCGGAGCATCCTGAGTGGAGCAGGGCGGCAGAGAGAGCTGGGACCGGAGCATCTGCATGGAGCAGGATGGCAGCGAGCACCGGAGCTGGAGTCTCCTCCATGGAGCAGGGCTGTCCGGGAGCGCTGCGCCTGGAGCACCCGCGCGGAGCCTCCTGCCACGACGCTCCCTGCGCCCCTGGTCCCCTCGCAGGGTCCCGGCCTGGGGTTC
>JASSRY010000210.1:6433409-6450400 GCA_032466555.1 Tinamus major | reverse complement strand
CGGCGCCGGCCCCGCCGCGGCCCGGCGCCAAGCGGCTGCCGCAGGCCATCGTGGTGGGCGTCAAGAAGGGCGGCACCCGCGCCGTGCTGGAGTTCATCCGCGTGCACCCCGACGTGCGCGCGCTGGGCACCGAGCCCCACTTCTTCGACCGCAACTACGAGCGCGGCCTCGAGTGGTACAGGTGAGCCCGGCGCGGCCCCGGCCTCGCTCCCCGGCCGGGTCCTCAGCGTCTGCCCCGCGCGGTCCCTGGGGAGCGGCTGGTGGCTCCGCGGACGCTCCGTTGCAGACGAGGGCAGCGGTGGCTCCCGCGCGGCCCCAGGCAGGACGCTGTCCCCAGCTGTCACAAGCTGGTGCGTCCCTGGCGCCGGCGGAGCAGGAGCAGTCGTGGGTGCTTTGCTTGCAGCGGGGTCTGTCGCTCTGGCTGTGGAGCTCGTTCTCCGCAGGGCAGGAACACGAGGCTCGCACGGCTCAGTGAAGACAGCGGCTCCGTGTCCCAGCCTGCGGGAGTCCCCTGCCTTCCAGCACGGGAATGTGGCTGCTGGAACCCCTGTTAATGAGTTGTTATTGTGTGAGCAAGTGACCCCAATCCCTGCTGGGAGCCTGGGGCAGCAGCCAGGACAAGGTCAGGTTTCCCTTCCCAACTGGAGAAACCCATGTCCATGTGAGGGAACCTCTGAGATGGCCACGAATCCTTAGCAAATCCAGGGCGTTGCGTGATCGCTCTCCCTGCTCCTGCAGCCGCTCCGTTTCCTTTGCAACCCTTTGGCTGTCAGGTTTTGTCCACATTGGTGGAAGGGGCAATTCCTGCCCTCCCGTCTTGCCTGCGCTCCAGCAAGCGTGAGCACGGATGGGAGGGTGGATGGGAGCACGGATGGGAGCACAGATGGGAGCGCGGATGGGAGGGCGGATGGGAGCAGAGCCGGACGAGGCGCCGGCGCCCGAGCGGCAGCGGCTCCAGCTCGGCCGGGGCATCGTGGCAGGAGCTCCCAGCCCTGCAGCCCCACGGGGCGCCCGGAGCTGCAGCCGCTTTGGAGCCGGAACCAGGTGCCCTTGGGCCGCGTGCAGATCGATGGGGAGATCGCACCCCACCCGCCAAGCCTCCGAATTAGCTCGGATAAAGCAATTAAATGATACTTCCCGGCTTTTATTACTTTTTCTTTCTTTCTTTCTTTCTTTTTAAATCTCTCTTTTAATGTGCCAAAACTGAAGCGCAGAGGCCATTAATGTCTAAAATGTGGAATTGATTTTACTGCTTGCGAGGGGAGCAATTAAATATGCAGCAGGTCTAACCCGCAGCGCGCTCGGCTCCTGTACCTCCGCCAAGCGCCCACCAGTGAGCGGCTCCCGCCGGCCGATGCATCCAGGGATGCGGATGATGCCGGGAGCCTCAAGCAAGGTGGGGGCTCCCGTCCTGCCCGTTGCCCCTTGCATGCAGCATCGCTGCCCCGTGCCCAGGCGGGAGCGGCCGCTTGGTGCCACAGAGCAGAGCCACCCGGCTCCCGTCAGCCTCTCCAACCCACCTCATTAGCCGGCGATGCGCTACAGGAAAGGTATTTTTAGCAAGATGTGTTTTAAGAGAACTGAAACCGAACAGCCAGCTCCGGGATATCGACCCGTGCCATCCTGGGCTGAGGACTGAGTGCCGAGTTTTCCTGCTGGAAACCCCAGTGTATCTTGGAGTCTGGGGCAGAGGTAGCGCCCTGTAACCTGCAGCCGCCTCTGAGTGCTGGTCCTGCTTGCAGTGTTTCCAGTGTGGTTTTCGTCTCCTGGATTTCCCGTGCTGCCTTCGGAAAGAGGCCAGGACCAGCCACCACCATCACCGTAGTGCAGAGGCGGCCGCGCAGCGCGGGGCACCGCGGGCAGGGGCAGCAGCATCACTGTCACGGGCAGGGACAGCAGCGTCGCTGTCGCTGTCACAGGGGCAGCAGCGTCGCTGTCACAGGGGCAGCAGCGTCGCTGTCACGGGCAGGGACAGCAGCGTCCCTGCGCGGCGCATCGCAGCCAGCCCTGGCTCACGGCTCCCACCACCGGGAGCTGCGGCTCTGCCGGTGCCCGGGCCGCCGGCAGGTTTTGCTGGCGCTCGTTAGCAGAGGGGGAAGGCGGCGAGCGTCGAGGTGCTTTGAAGTCTCCTCGGCTGCGGCGCGTGTCCCTGCGGCTCCTCTGGCAGCGGCAGCTTTCGCCCCCGCGCTGCCCCAGGGCACAGGCAGGGTGAGGAGCCCATTGCAGCCCAGGTGCCGGGAGCAGGGCTGCGCCTGGAGCATCTCCGAGCGCGTGACCCATCTCTGCAACGAGCTTTTAATTGCAGCAGTTGTGGCAGATTAGGTGCTTTTCAAGGAATATTATTTTTTAAAGTTTCACCTGAGAAATGCACTGCCCGGGAGCTGGAGCAGTGACCCCAGATGCCGTCCGGCTCCGCTCACTGGCACCCAAGAGGACGGGGTGGCGGGGCCGGTGACGCCACCGCGGGACGGGCAGCCCGCCCTTCGGAAGACACTGTGCTGACTTAAAGGACACTGCAAACCTCCGGAGCATTTGAGTGATTAAAAATGAATCAGCAACAAAGTTAATTACTGCACTTGCGCTGCCGCTGTGCATTGAAACGTCCCTCATTAGCGGCTGTGAGCGCCGGCCGAGCTCTGGGAACAGGAACAGTTGTTAGCGGAGACGCTCCAAAGGCCGGACGCGGCAGAGCCCCAGGGCTGCAGCGGGATTGGGATGGGGATGGGGCGGCTGCTCCGGGGTGCCCGGTCAGTCCTGCCACCGAGGGCTCCAGACAACGCCGGCTCCTGCCCTTTGCTTGTCACCTCGTCCTGGAAATCTGTGCGATGGGCCCTGCCTGGGGGCAGCCGGACACCGCGGCCCTTGCACGCTGCACCCAGGCCCAAGGGATTGAAGCCTTCACCTGGCCCTGCTCAAGCTGTCACCCAGTGCCTCTTTGTGCAGCACTGGCAGCGGCCGGGCACTGCGGGCGGCATGCGGCGAGCACGGTGGGCACAGCATGCACAGCAAACAAGGCGTGCATGGCATGCACGGCATGCACGGCGAGCACAGCAGGCACTGCAGGCAGGCGAGCACAGCAGGCACGGCAGACACAGCAAACAAGGCGTGCATGGCATGCACGGCGAGCACAGCAGGCACTGCAGGCACGCGCCTGGCTGCAGCATCAGCTGCACGAGGGAGGAAGTGCAGCCCTGGCCCCGAGAGCTTGTGCTGGAGATTTCTTGCCAAATTAAACAGTTTGTTTTCGTGCCGACAAGTGGATGAAGCCCGGGATTACACGCACTCAAGTCCACGGCCGTGAGCAGCGCCGGGCTGAGCTGCCAAATCCTCTGCACACAGCCAGCCGCGCAGGCAAATATTTACCCGGGCGCCGTCCCCGCGCGGCACGGTGCTGGGATTACACAATGTGGCCCCCCGCTCCGGCTCATCCGCAACGTGTCCCCTTGTTCCAGCTCATCCGCAACGTGTCCCCCCGCTCCGGCTCATCCGCAGCGCGTCTCTCCGTTCCGAACTCGCCCCGGGAGCGGCAGGACGCGTGTTCCACGTCAGAGGCGCAGCCGGCACGGGAGCCGCTGGCTCTGCGGGCACAGGCTGCCGCGGGAGTTAATATCGCCGGGCCAAGGCGCAGTCGATCCGCTCGCCCGTCGGGCAGCGCTGCGTGACGGCCGCGGTGCCCGGGCGCCGCCAGCCCCATCCGCTGCTCAGGGAGCGGCCCCGATGCGCCCAGCTCGTCCCCCTGCGCCCTCGGCGGGTTGTGGGGCCGGCACAGCCGCCCAGAGGCTTCATCCTTAAGCACGCCGGCCCTCCACTTAAAACTATGTGACATGCTATTTGTATGCAAATAACTCTGTGGATGCTGAAGTCCAAAAATATCATTTTAAAGTCAACTGTAATTAAGTTTGCAATGCATTTCCCAGCTCTTGCAGCTCTGGGGATCCCACCGTTAGCATAAAGATGAATGTCTGGATGACATTTCTCCCCCTCGCAAGGCTTCGCTGGTGATTTATTTATCTGTTCAGGCTGTGTTTTGTTGTCTCAGCAGTCCCTGTTGCTCAGGAGCAGCAAACACTGCATTTAACTCCATTAAAAAAAAAAAGTCTTATTTTGGGAATTTATTATGCAGCGATTTTGTGTTTTTCATAATTGATTAGAATCTGTAATTTCATTTTTTAAATACATAGGCCTAATAGCTCACGTAATGAAATTCCAACAAGCCTGAAGATGAACCATTAATGAAACAGCAGTTTCATGATGCTGCAGCAATATATTGCGATAGCGACTCGCTTGCAAAGTCGCCCTGCGCCGACTGTCGAGGAACCCGTCGGGCCGAACCCTGCGCCCTGCCCGCTCGGCTCGGGGCTGCCGGGCGCGTCTGGGGACCCTGGAAGAACCGCGGTTGTTTCCATGGCCGAAGGCTCCCCATGAACTTCCAGGATGTGCTGACCAGCTGGCGCGGTGGGAGCGCCCGGGATGCAGCAGGGCCGGAGCTTTGGCGCCGTCTGCGCCGTGCGGAACCCAGGGCTGCTCCAGCCGAATTCCCGCAGGCTGCGCCCCGGCTGCCCCCATCCCCAGGCGCTGTCGGGCTCTTTCCCACCGCACAATTAAATTCCAACTGGGAGTTTATGGACACGAGCCACGGGCCTTGCTGCAAGGGGGCGGAAGCGGCAGATGCTTCCGAGCAATAAATGTCATGGAACAAGTGGAGCGGGCGCAGCCGGCACGGCCCTGCTCCCGGGGAGCCGGGTCCGCTCGCGCGGCAGCCCCCAGAGCCGCCTGCGATGGAGTTAGGGGTTTCCTGCACTAATGCAAGGCCCGGTTACAAATCTTTCCGTCCCATTAGTTTTTATTTGATTTGGCCGCTCGCACGTCGGAGGCAGCGATTGACCGAGCCTGAGCCGCGCGGCCTGGCGCATCCCGCTCCCGGGAGCAGCCGGAGCCGCGGGCAGCCCGGGACAGCGCCGCTTTCCCGGGGCCGGGTGGCAGCGGGAGGCGGTGGCGGTGCCCAGGCTCCAGCGCCTTCCTCACCCTCCTCTTCCTCGCTTGCAGGAGCCTCATGCCGCGGACGCTCGACAGCCAGATCACGGTGGAGAAGACCCCCAGCTACTTCGTGACCAAGGAGGCGCCGCGGCGGATCTTCAACATGTCCCGCGACACCAAGCTCATCGTGGTGGTGCGGAACCCGGTGACCCGGGCCATCTCCGACTACACGCAGACGCTCTCCAAGAAGCCGGAGATCCCCACCTTCGAGGTGCTCGCCTTCAAGAACCGGACCCTGGGGCTCATCGACGCCTCCTGGAGCGCCATCCGCATCGGGATCTACGCCCTGCACCTGGAGAACTGGCTCCAGTACTTCCCCCTGTCCCAGATCCACTTTGTGAGCGGGGAGCGGCTCATCACGGACCCGGCCGGGGAGATGGCCAAGGTGCAGGACTTCCTGGGCGTGCGGCGCGTCCTCACGGACAAGCACTTCTACTTCAACAAGACCAAGGGCTTCCCGTGCCTGCGGCGTGCGGCGGGCGGCAGCGCGCCCCGCTGCCTGGGCAAGTCCAAGGGGCGGACGCACGTGCAGATCGACGCGGACGTCATCGAGCAGCTGCGCGACTTCTACCGCCCCCACAACGTCAAGTTCTACGAGACGGTGGGGCAGGACTTCAGGTGGGAGTGAGGCGGGCGCGCGCGCGGGACGGCGGCCGCCGGAGCGCGCCGTGCCATGGAGCCGCGGGCGCCATCCTGGCCCACGCGCTGCCGGCGGTGCCGGACCCGGCGGGGAGCGGGGCCGGAGCCGCGCGTGGCCCAGCGGCACGGAGCCGTGTCCGCCCGGGAAGCGCCCTCGGGAGCGTTGTACCCATGTTCTGTCCCGCGAATAAAGCACAGACCTGCTGTTACGGGTACCCGCCGCCCGCTCCCTCCTCAGCGCGGCAGCCCGCGGACGGGACGTCCCCGCGCTTGTCCCCATGCAGGGACTTCCTTTGGGACGATGCTGGGGGCGCTCCGCAGCCCTGCGCAGTGCAGGGAGCGCAGGGCCGGCTCCGAGGGCCGCGCTCTGGAACGCGCTCCGGCCCCAGGAACGCCGGTCCCCAGCGCCCCCGGCCCGGCCCTGCCGCCAGCGCCACCGCTGCGCCCGGCCGCAGCACTGCCATGAGCACCACACGGTCACTAGGCTCCAATTCCTAAAGCAAAGACAAAACTACGTGAGGAAGCGCTGATCAAACCGGAGCTCCGGTACCAGGGCTCGCTGCCGCGCGCTCTAATGGGGCTGCAAATCGCTGGTGCCTTCGCTCCCCGTCGCAGCCCAGGGGCTCCCGCTTTGCCCGGGGCTGCTGGTGACATCCGCATGGAGCGACGCCCTTTGGAAGCAGCGGGAAGGGCCCCGGCAGCTCGTTCGGAGGAGCCTGGCGCTCCCCGCGCCGCTGGCCCCGCTCCAGCCCTGATGCCATCGGGAGCGACACGAATCCCGCTCGTTGGGCAGCTCTGCGCCTCGCCGCCTGGCCCGACCTCAGCAAAGCGGCATCAAAACACCCTGTTAGGGGAGGAAGAAAAGCAAAGAGCTCCCTGGCTGCCGGCTCTGAGGGACAGCGCAGTAATGATTTTGATGGAGAGGATTGTCATTTTGCTTTTCCCTAGCAAATTATCATCTGTTGATGTCTCAGCGCTGCCCGTGCCAGATCAACAGGCGCGTTTCGGTGCCACCCTCCTGCTGGCGCAGCCTGCCAAGGCCCAGACGCTGCCAGAGCCGCTGGCGCCAGCCGCCCCCAGCCCAACGAGCGGCTGCTCCCAATGGAGCCGCCAAGCCTTGGGAACACGGGCAACCGGGACCGCGCAGCTGGTGCCTGCAGGCAGGATGGTGCAGTTGTACCTGCAGACAGGACGGTGCAGGCAGGACGGTACAGCTGGTGCCGTGCAGGTAGGACAATGCAGTTGTGCCTGCAGACAGGACGGTGCGGCTGGTGCCTGCAGGCAGGACGGTGCAGTTGTTCCATGCAGGTAGGACAATGCAGTTGTGCCTGCGGGCAGGACGGTGCAGCTGGTGCCGTGCAGGTAGGACAATGCAGTTGTTCCATGCAGGTAGGACAGTGCAGTTGTTCCATGCAGGCAGAACGGTGCAGACTCACCCGCGTCCTGCACCGCAGCCCTGCTCTGCACCCGCCTTCCGCCCCAGCTCTCTCCTAAGCACCTCGTAGGTTTGCACACTGCAGACCCATCCCAAACAGCAGCCCTGAAGCAGCGCTGTGCTGCTGCGTGTCATCTGTCCAGGCTCACACCACGTAAATCACCACTACTTGTGAGGAAGCTAATTAACAGTAATCATGAAAACCTCATTAGTGCTCATTTCCATCAGGTACACACAGAAATTTCCTAACCTTTGATGCTGGCAGCCAGAAGCCATTTGCATTTCTGCGGGACGCTCCAAGGCAGAGGCGCAGGGCCTGCGCGGGGGCCTCCCCGGCAGCTCCGGATCCGGCTGCTTCCCGGCTCTCCGGGCGCTGCCGCCAGCAGCTCCGTGCCCGCGGGAGCCCTGCGGGCAGGACACGGCACCGCCTGCGCCCCCCGCGTGGCCAGAGCCTCCCTGCCACGCGGCCCGGCGCCCTGCACGGAGCTGCTGCCCCCGCGCCGCAGCAGCAGCGAACGCATTAGCTAAAACAGTTCTGCTATTAAAGCAGATCACGTCCTGGAAACCTGGGCGGTGAGCCGTGCAATTTCACCCCGCGATACGACTGGATTAAGTTGTTCCCACAAAAGCCTCTTATTGTACGAAAAAGACCATTAGCAACCTCTGCAATCAATAGGCAGCACAGGCCGGTTGCTGCGAAACAGCAGCGGCCGCCGCCGAGCAGCAATAGCCCCAATTAGGCCGGGCGCCGCTTCCCGGCTCATCCAGGAGCGCGCCGGGCGGCAGGAAGGAGCAGCGGGAACGCCGCGGAGGGCAGGGGCGCTCCCGGTGCCCACGTTTGGCCGCGCGGAGCAGCCGGAGCCGCAGCCTCGTCCGGGAGCTGCAGCGCTCGGCAGCCGGCGCTCCCGAAACCCAGCGCGGCGGCAAGCACGGCCAAGCACGGATTGGGCTGTTGTGCCGGATTAATCCTGGTGCTCCCTCGCCTGCGGCCTGGGATCACCTGTGATCAGGATTAAAAGGCAAAATTGGAGGAGGAAGAAGCAGGAACGCCTTGGGGTGCTGCGGGGCTGTCCTGGCCCTGCCGGCTGCCTCCACGTTGCACAGGAGCTCGGAGCGGCTCCGCATCCCGGCTGCGGGCGGGCAAGGCCGGCAGCGCCCGCGGGTGCCGGGGCTCCCTGCGCATCCCGGCTCTGCCGGCGGGGGAGGCTGCACGGAGCGGGAGCGCCCTGGTGAATTAGGAGCCACTGGGCTCAATCCCGGGCCATTAGCTGCGCCGGGCGGCGTTCGTTAAACTAATGGATGGCTGGAGGTCATGCGGTAATAGCAAAGGGAGAGAAGGGTTATTAGTTTTATCAGACATTAATTGGCCCAAATCAATGACGGCTGGGGCACTTGCAGGGTGTTAGGGTGGGCTTTCCCCTCCCGAAGGCAGCGCTGCGCAAGGGCGCGGAACAGGCACGGAGGGAGCGCGGAGCAAGAGCGGAACAGGCACGGAGCAAGAGCGGAGCGGGCACGGAGGGAATGCGGAGCAAGAGCGGAGCGAGCACAGAATGGGCAGGGGGGGCGCAGAACGGGCGCGGGGGGCACGGGCGCACAGTGAGCGCAGCGCCGGGACGGGCGCCGGAGCCGCGGCCACACGGGTGCCATCCCCAGCCCCGGGCGCTGCTCCCTGGGGCCGTCCCCTCCACCCGGAGCCGGCACCCCCGGTCCCGCTCACCCCAACGCGGGAGCGGCGGCAGGAATTATCTGGGAACAGTTCAGGTGATACGGCATTTATCTAACAAGGTTCCAAATGAAAACTAGCATTTGGACTTATTGCATTCTGGCTCAAAATTTGATTACATTTTTCTACAGCTGTAAATCTGCCTCCCTTTCTGCAACATTATTATTAAAGCCGGTATTGAATTGCTGGTGCGATACGTAAAATTTCAATCCTGGCTTTGACATTCCAGGAAGTTAAAAACCAATTACAGAGTGTGCTTTGCCTCGGGCCAGAATGAATCATTGAACACAGCCACTTCTCCAGGAGAAATTAAAGGTTGAAGCAGCAACACAGGGAAGGTATTAAGTAAAAAATCAAAGGTCAATTAAAGTAAAACTGAGTCTATTTTATTTTTAATATTTTGCCTACATTTTCATTCCTTCCTGATGAACAAGGAGGCAAAATAAACCCGCACTCTTATTTATTTGCTGGGCGATAAATATGCGCTGAAGGTGGTTTGTGAGGCCAAGAGGAAACACGGAGGAAAGGCAAGTCCCAGCGCAGGGAGGCGGCTGCGCCAGGGCCGGCTCCAACCCGGCTCCTCGCGCGGGGCCCGCGGACGCCCCCGGCGCGCTCGGCACAGGGCCCCTCTTGCCAACGGCTTTGCAACCGGATCAGCGAGCGGCTCCTCCGGCAGCGCCGGCAGGAAGCGCATCCCGCGGGAAGGGGCGCTCCGGGAGCGCCCGCCGGCACCGGCACCGCGAGGGGCGGCAGGAGGGCAGACGGTGCCCGCGGTGCCGCCAGTGCCGCGGCCTCCTGCCAAACCCAGCGCTCCCTTCCCGCTCGCAGCTGCCTCCTGCGCCCGCCCGCTACCCACGGCAAATCATTCCCAAAACCAAAACGCCCCTGTGGGCGGCTCCGGTGCAGGGAGCCGGGCCGGGCAGCACCGTGTCCAGCGCGGCGCTGGGGAGCCCCCAGCCCCTGCCCGCGCGGCTGCCGCCTCTCCCACGGCTTCGAGCGCCCGGAGCTCCGCAAGGGCACAGGGACACGCGGCTCCGCGGGGAACCGGCTGCTCCGGGCTAGAGACGGAGCGAGCACAGGCGCAGCTCCATGCACAGCACGATGAGAGCGCCGGCCTGCGGGAAAGGGTCACCCAATGCGTTCGCAGACAATTTAAGCCCATTTCAATAAAACGTGAATCACAGGGAAGCAGGCGGCAGCGAGAGCAGCCACGAGGGCCTCGCTGACACCCAGAGAAGCAGCCGCTGCGGCTGTGCTGGGGGTCCCCGTGTCCCCGAGCACCGGCCGGGAGGAGCAGCCCCAAGCAGGGAGGACGGGACCGAAGCCAAGGCCGAACCTCCCTCGGGCCCGGTGTGCGGAGGGGGATGGAGCCTCCCGCCCCGGAGACGCGCGGGAAGCGCCTGGACGTGGCACCGTGGCACAGGACACGGAGCGGGGGGCTCTGCAGGCCCGTCCAGCCTCAGCCCTCCCGCGGGTCCGCACTGCCCCATGGCAGCCCCAGGCCCCTGGGCCACCAGCAGGAGCCGCAGGCAGCGCCGGCTGCCGCGAGCGCGCGGCTGCGCCCGTAAACAACAACAGCGCCATAAATATTCCATAAGGTGAGAGCTGCAGCACATTAAAAAATGATAAGGGCCCCGCCGCTTGCAGGAGCCGCTGCTCCGCGCCGGGCCCGGCGAGAGGTGTTTAAATAGGATGTCGGCCGGGGCTGACAGGGGGATTTGTCGTGGGGCTGATGAATAGTGTGAGAAATGCTCAATACGTTCAGGAAGGATCAATTTATCACAGTTTGCTTGGACTGAGTGGAAATACACTGCCATCCCCGTGGCCTTCGTTTATTAAGAAATTCATGTCATTATGTCAGACAGGGGATTTCTTATTATTTTTTCACGGGATTAAACCAATGCAGGCAGAGGACCACGCTAGCAACACGATAACCTGCTGCAGCAGCTGCCCCCGTAAAGAGCTCCTGAACAGGGGACGGGGCTAATTGCAACGTAATTAACCCGAGGCAGAAGGGAAAAGGGCTTCGCTCAGCAGCTAAGCAAGCCCAGCAGGTACTCAGGTTATTGCACAGCTCCTGTCTCCCTTCTCCAAAGCCCCGGGCGCCCAGAGGCTGTGACTCACCATCCTCCTCCTCCTCCTCCTCCTCCTCTCTGCCTGGACAGCGCGGGGTGACCCCCCACGGCTGCAGGGAGGTTGGAGCCATCCTGATTCCCAGCAGCTGCCCAGGCTCCTGCCAAAGGAGCCGCCGCTTCCCGGCCCGCCGAGGCCCCGGGCTCTCGGAGCCACCCGTGCATGCGGGTGCTGAGGGAACGTGGTGACAGCTCCAAGCCCTCCAGCGCTGCAGGAGCAGCCCTGTGTGCAGAGTGACCCGGCCGTGAGCACAGCCCTACCTGCTAAATCCACGCGGTGACCGGGTTAGGCTGCCAGCGAGGGGCTGCTCCAGCCGATTTTATTAAAAGCTGTGTTTTTGCTGCAAGAGGTACTGCTTTATGCTCCCATAAATTGTCAACAGTTGGTCAGATCCCCACAGAGCGAGGATCGATACGCAGCAGAGGAGAAAAAGTGCTGAGAAAGGAAAAGCGATACTCTAATTAGAACAAAATTTAGGAGTCCGAGGGCACCGATGACAGCGCCTAATACGCTGCAGTTTATCGGTGGCCTCTGCTGACGGGGTTTTGCTCTGGCGCTGAGGCAGCCGGGCATCAGCAAACACAGCCTGAGCCCGCGGAGCCCCGGGCGCAAGGGGCAGCTCCGGGCACGGCTGCTCCCGCGTGCCGGCTCTCGTGCCGCGCTGGCTGCTCCCGCGTCGTGCCGGCTCCCGTGTGCCGGCTGCTCCCGCATCGCGCCGGCTCCCGCGCGGAGCAGCGGAGCCCAGGGCTGCCCAGCCCCGTCCCCCGGGGCTCAGCGGGACCAAAGGCCCCGGGGCAGCGCAGGGCTGGCGCTGGCAGCACCGGCTCCGCTGCCTCCCTTCCGATGGGCCTAATCCCGGCTCCGCAGGGCGCAAATCCCGGCCAAGGAGCCCAGCAGCTGCAGGCCCCTGTTTGCTGCGAGCTCGGCCTCCCTGGTGACCCACATTTAACCACTCGAGCCCCAGCAGCCCTGCTCCGTTTTGGGGAGCACCGGGAGCCAGCGCTGGAGTCGCCCCTCAACAAAGCAGCAATAAAATTCAATCATGTGAAGACCAAAGTGCTCAAGTGTTTTCCAATTGTCCTCTTGCTACCCACTCAGATGGATTAAGGGAGGGGAAGGGGCTCTCTATTCAATAACTGGCCATAAACCCTGGCTAGATTAGAGAAGTATTGGCAAATATGATAAACACAAACATATTAACTCTAAGTCTACAAGGCCCTTGGCTATATTACTATCTTTAATGTAATCACCTATAAATAAGTGATGACCCCATGATTTACTGCGACATCTGTCATCCCTGTTTCCCTACAAGACATGGAATAACCACCCTCTCCCATACGCGATAAAGCCACAGGTTTCGGCACTCCCTGCGACCGCCCGGCGCGGTCCTGCGGCGCTGCCTTCCCGCTCCACAGCCCTCCTGGGCCAACCCAGCGGGTTCACATCCAGCTCCTGGTTCCCAGAGGGACGGGAGGAAGCTTGGAGCAAACCTGCAACGCCCCATCCCATCCACACTTACCCGCGGGAGCTCTTCCATGCCAGGCTCTCACCTAGTGTCCTCCCTGCCGTGTAGCTCCAGCAGGGATGGGAACAGGCACCCGGCACCCTCCCTGCTGCGCGGCTCCGGCTGGGATGGGAACAGGCACCCGGCACCCTCCCCTGCCATGCAGCTCCAGTGGGAGCACTGGGCAGACCTGGCCTCTGCTCTGGCCTCGGGCCCCTCATGGAGGGCTGTAGTTCCAGCTCTCCCCTCTCCCACAGCATCCAGACAGGAGAATCCAGTCCCTGTGCAGCAGGAGCCAGGCCCTGCACGCGGGCCCTTCCCTGGCCCAGCCCACGGAGCGGTCAGGAGAGCGTGGAGCTGAGCGCGCCGTGGGGGCACGAGGGGCACCACGAGGACACGGGAGGGCACCGTGAGCGCACGGCCGCCGCCGCTGGCCACGCTGCCCCGGGAGCCAGGCAGGGACCTGGGGACACGTCGGGTCGGGGCGGCTGGGGCAGCGCAGACAACCGCAGCGCGAGGCAGCGCAGCCCTGAGGACGTTTCCCATTGCCCGGCCCGCGGTCCCGGTGCCCGAGAGCCGCCCCGCGGCCCGGCCCGACCCGACCTACCTGCCGCCGTCGCGGCCTGGGGACGTCCCGGACAGCGGGGAGGCTCCGCGGGGGTCCGGCTGCCTCCCCTCCCGCTGCAGGGCGAGGGCAGGGGCTGCAGGACGCAGCTCATCCGCATTCCCGCAGCGCGGCCCGCGTCCGCCGAGACAGGGAAGGCATCACTGCGTAACGCGCTAAATGAAAAACAATATTTAATTAGGACACCGAGCACAAGCACACAATTAAATGTTCTATTACTATCAGCCTTGCACCGTTTAAGCCTTGGTTCAATAAAGAACCATTAAAACAGGCTAATAGAATATCCGAAGGTAAATAGAGCCGCACGCGGCATTTCAGCACAGGCCGGGGATGGGGCGGGCAGCAGCGCTGCCGACCCGGGCACGAAGCAGCCGCCCAGGCCCGTGGGGAGGGCAGAGCCGTGGGAGGCCCCCAAGGAGCCGCGGGCACCTCCGGCCGGAGCAGCGGGTGCCCATGGATAGAGCAGAGCCCAAGGAGAGCCTCAACCCCGGGGAGGAGGCCGCTCGCACCCCCGTGCCCGGGGCAGCCCTCCCGCGCCAGGCGGCTCCGGGCAGGGATCGATCCCATCCCGGACGAGCTGTAGGGACAGCGGCAGCGCCAGGACACCGGGATCTGCACAGAGACATGTCAGGAAAATGAGCAGGACGGTAGGAGCCTCCTGCTCCTCCCCACACCAGGGATCAGCCCGGTCTCCGGGGGTCCTTCCCTTCATAGGGAAGCAGAGGGACACTGCTAATCCCAGGGATGGTCACTAACGTGCTTAACCCCCTCCCGGGCCTGTGTTCAACAGGGGCCGGGCTACCACGGCCAAGAGCCACGGGCATCACCCCACGCACTGCCCTGGCCAGGACAGGGCTCCTTCCTGGGCAGCACCGAGCGGGACCCCCCGTTCCGCACGGGAGCGCGGGAGAGGCAGCGCCTGCCACGGCACAGCCCGGCCGGGGCCCCCACGGGCACCCGCAGGGCAGGACCCCCATGGGCACCGACGGAGCGGGGCCCTCGTGGGGACAGAGCTGCCCACGGCAGAGCGGGGCCCCTCCTGGCCCCAGCCCTGCACAGAGCAGAGCCCGGCAGGGCCGCGCGCAGCCCCGGTGCCGCGAGGCCCCAGCACGGCGGCTGCTGCCGGCTGCAACGTGCGGCTGCCCCGCCGTGGCTGCGGCCGGGACGGCCCCGCTGCAGCCGCAGAGACCGCGAGGAGCCGCCCCAGGAGCAGCCCCCGCCGCGGAAACGCGGCTCCACGGAGAGGGGGCTCCAGGGCAAGAGAAGAACATGGGAAAAACGAGCCCGAGAGGGAGCCCCGGGACAGGGGCCAACCGGATCCACCGGCAAACGGCGGCAGGAGACACGCGGGAAGCGCGAGCCGGGGCCCGGAGCAAACGGAGAGCAGGGAGCAGCCGCCTCCGCGCGGAAGGGGACGCGGCAGAGCTGCAAGGAGCGCACGCGGCCACGACTCCTAGGAATAAATTTATTATTTTTTATTACATATTCCCCCTTTTCCACTTAATCCCAATTCCTCATATTCAAACTCTTCTTTCTGAAAGAAAATGATTTTTAACATAAAAATATAAATTCTGCATATTAAAAGTGCATACACCTTGAATAATAAAACATACAAATAAATAAAGGCATTGACACAGTCTCATGCACTTGTCCTCAAATAATTTAAAATTTATGGTACAATGTTCAATCCCAAGTAAGACAGCCTGCTTTCCAGATTACTATACAGTTCAAAAACATTAAAATACAGAAGAATATCAAAGGTGTGGGCAAGCCCCACGTCCCAGTATCAGTGTACAGTGATGTGACATGCAGTTTTTAGAACTGTAGATATTCCAGTGTAAAATCTGACATTGTGTCCAGAAGAGAAACTGCATTTGTAATAGGGCTTAAAATTCAATTTTAACCAATGGTGAGGCACAGTTGGTGAGCAAATCTGTACAAATTAATTCTTGGAAGGCCACAAGAAAATAATCTAGCCACTTGTAGCCTGTATTTCCTTGTGTCACCCTACCCAAGGCAATGTAGCACCTAAGAATGTTCTTATTGCACTGCACAAATGCCATCCAACCCTCACTAACACTAACTTCCTCACAACATGTTTGTGCTGCAGGGCCTAGAGTGAAACAATTTGTGTTTACACTTAGTTTTAATCTGTGTCTTTTAAAAAAACACTATTTGCAGATAAATTGAGTGCTATTGCCTTTAAAAAAAACAGGAGACTTCCTAAACCTCTTGACCTAATATGGATATTGTACAAGCCTTCATGTACCTTTAGTTTTACAAAGTAAAGCTCCTAATAGTAAATGCTTTATGGTGCTTTGATTAAGAAAACCATGTCAGACTTTCATCTCACCACAGATTAAAACTAAATTTCAGTTGCCTCCACAGATAACATTAGATACTGCCAAATTATTTTGGATTAGTAGGAAAACAACAAAGATACAAAGAAGAATTACAGTAAAATTACTTGGAATGTAATTCCGAGCGGCTCCCGGTCACGGCGGGTCCCCGGGGCGGGGGACGGGGCCCTGGCGGGAGAGCCGGCTCCGGAGCGGCCGCGGCTCCGCGGCTCCGGGACAGCGACGCGCGGCCCCCGCGACCGCCCCGGCCCCCGCGACTGCCCCAGACACCGATCGGGCTACGGACACGACACCGACCGGGCCACCCCTGCGCAAGAACAGAAAAAAAGGGAAAACAAAAGGAAAAAACGCAAGACAACACAAAAACAGTTCGTTCTCACTCCAACATCGCAAACTCCTTCGACATTATGCTACACGCCAGTCTTGTCAGTAATCCAGAACTCTGCAAAGGAAAGAACCAGAGATGTGCAAAGAAAGCAGGTGCATGCTCCTATGTGCCGACACGCAGCGGCGCTGGGAGCCGGATCCGGAGGCGCCGCGGCGCTCCAGAGCCCGCGCGGCAGCCCCGGACACCCGGAGCACAGCCCGTGGTTTCGGGAGATGCTTGCATAGTCTGTAAGTGCATGCACTGGGATACAGCACGAGAACCGCCATGCAAAACCGCCTTAGAAAAAAGGCTTCGTCATGCTCAAGCGTCAGCTCTGCATCTAGACAGGATGAGGGCACATACAGTGGGATAAGAGTACTGTAATTAAGCTGCTAATCCTCTAAAGCATCTGTTTTATGTAGCCATATTTAGTACGTCCAAAAGGGTTAACAGTTTGTACATCTGAAGTGAGACACGAGTTACCAATTACTGTAGGCACCAATTTGTCTATCAAATGTGATTAATACAAATAAAAGGTGCCTCATTAGTATATGCCATTGAAAATGTGCTTATAATTTGTATACTACAAACACTATTCAAAAAACACAGCCCAAAAAGGGTAAAAATAATTGTTTTAGGTGACTCCAGCAGTAGTCTAGCTCTGGAATGAAGGTGCTACCTTCCTGCACCAAAAGGCTTATTCCAGGAAGAGGAACAAGTGTCAGACTAGAGATGTGGCAATCTACGAGTTGGGAATGGCCTGATGCCCATGAATTCAATGCAGAGTTGATTAGAGATGCACCGTGAAAGCTTTCGGAAGCGCCGCTCCCCGCCGGGGCCGCGGAGCGGAGCCAGCGCCGACGCTCCCCGCACGGAAGCGGCTCTCGCGGCCGGACGGAGCCGCGTGGCCGGTGCCGGAGCGGGTCCGCGCGCGGCCCGGCCTCCTTGGAGCAGCCCCAGCCCCTCGGGCCGAGGATCAACGCGAAGCGCCGCTGCCCGGGCCGTGCCCGTCCAACCGGAGCCAGCGCCCTGCGCAGCCCGCGCTGCCGCAGCGCCACATCCCTGCGCCGCGCAACACGGACCGGAGCGCTGGCGCAGGAAAGGGCTAGGGAAGCAGACTGCTGTAAAGGAAAGAGGAGACTGATGTTCCTCCTTCCCAAATGACTTC
>JASSRY010000210.1:6409151-6420650 GCA_032466555.1 Tinamus major | reverse complement strand
CAAACAAACAAGAACCCGTTACGGCACCAGCTCTTCCTCACAGAAGTTTTCCTGCTAAAGGACGGCATTCCTCAAAATGTCCAGTACCAGCCAGCAGTGAGGGAAAGGAAAGGAATACCATAAAGGAAAAGCAGCAAGGCAGTATGCGGGGAGGCCTTGGTGGGATCCTATAGCTTAAGTCTTTTCTGTGTGCTGGCACCTGTGGAAAGGCACAGGAATGCCACTGTGGAATCACAGGCCTGTCATAGTTCATACGCTCCACAGGTGGCCATCCTAGCAACACCAGGCTTCAAAAGGTCAAAGCAAAGGGGGAAAAACCCACCCAAATTCCTACCAGCCCACTTCCTCCTTTCCCCTGTGAGTGGCACTTCCATCTTCTGCACATTGGGGCCTGAAGGAAGTGCCCTCGGGGCGAGACAAGCCCTTACCTGCTCAGTGGGTATCTTGGTCTCGGCAGAGACGGCCTCCCGCAGCCTGTCCACGGTGCCCACGACGGGCACGGCCACGCCGATGCGCATGCAGTGCGAGCACTTGCCCTGGTAGACCACGGTGACGAAGAGCGGCCTGCGGAGAGCACAGGGAGGCACCTGGACTCAGCCCCGCAGCGCCCAGCACGGCGCCTCGGACCAGGCCCTGCCGATTTCGCGGCCCCTTCTTAGCTATTCTGATCAGGTTAATTCACCCCAAGCTGCGGTAACTCCCGCAGCAGTGAGATCCCGGCTGTATCCGCCTGCTTCATGACTAAAGGCCCTAATGAGCAATCTAGAATCAAACATGGAATTACTTCAGCCTCCGACAACTACATCTGATTTAGAAAGATTCTGTTCTTCCTGCATGGATTGGTGAATTGTGCCCTGTTCCTGCAGACAGCCTTCTCAAACCCTAAGATTAAAAATAAAACTCCCTTACAAGGCAATCAATTTCCCAACACGGATCTCGCAGCGCAGCTCAGGAGGCTCCCAAGCGGCGCGGAGCCGCGGGCAGCCCAGGCTGCGGCTGCAAATCCAGGTCTGGCTGCAGCAGCAGCTGAAAGCAGGAGCTTCCAAAGAGCCTAATGGGGTGGCTGGCCTCTGGGAGTGCTTTTCCCAGCACATCCCCTCAGCCCCACGTGTTGGTAGAACAGGGACTTCTGAAACTAACGTGACATCTTCATATTCAACATTTTCTTTCACTATTTTGTCCCATGGCTTCATAAACCCAAGTAAGTTCTCACCATTCATAACACAAGGCCAAGCTGTGGAAATCTGCACTGCACAAACAAGTATCTCCTTACATTTGTTTTGAACTTCTTATGTAGAACTTTCTAGGGTTTTTTTCTTTATTGCAAACAGCTACCTGTCAAAAGCCAAACGAGCCACGTACCGCGTGTGAGGCAAGGGAATCGGCAGAGAGATGCAGAGGAAAGGGTCGAAGGTGTTGCTCTGCTTCTGGCAATGAGGGCACGTCAGAGAGGACCTGTTACAGATAACAGGACAGAAGTCGCCCATCATTTTGGCTGAAATGGATAAGTGATCAAAACACACAAAATACCCCAACCTTTGCTTCTCTACATGAAGTAGCTCTGCAGAGGCTACAGAGATAGAACGTGCTCTGCATGAAGGGCTCCTGATTTCTAGACCCCTTTCCAGGTAATCAGGGTTCATTACAGGGCATGCCGGAAAAGGCTGCACTCCAGACGCTGCATTGGCTTTCAGTAAGAATCCCTGCAAAATTAATAATTTGCCAGTCTCAGTTCCAACATGAAAGAGCTGCAGCGCTGGTCTCCCTCGCGGCGGAGGCGATGGGAAAGGCGGCCTCCCCCTCGGAGGGAAAACAGAGACGCTCAGAACTTGTCTTCAGGTTAGCCCGAGCCCTGCACTGCTTTTATACCAGGCTTAAGGTTTCTCCTTTGGCAAAGGAAACCTTGGCAGACCTTGGGGAGAATGCCTAGTAACTGAACTTCCTATAGCAGGGCAGACACAAGCCATCAAGGAATACTGAAATTAGGTGTTTTTCTCCTGTTAGTTCTGAAATTAGAAAGCTCACTTCCCACATAGGTAAACTCAGAAGAGCTCTCAGGAAGCAGTGAAGGATTCAACTCTGTTCTCATTGCGCCGGATAACAAGAACTTGCAATTCTCAACTCCCCAGCAGCCATCCTGCAACACCAGCGCTGACGGAGTCCTGCCCGCGAAGAGCCCGGTGAGCACGGAGCTGTCCTCAATCTTTGTTCCATTAAACACAGATTTGCCCCAGGAGCTTTCAGGATGTGCCAGGGCAGATGAAATGGCACACGCTCTAGATTTTTCTTGAATATACCAACCTGAAATAGCAAAACTCGCTCCCTTCTGGCCCAACATTTTAGTCCAGGTATCTTTCAGCAGAAATTTAGAAAGAGGTTGTAAGACAACGACACCAGCCTCAGCTGTACTGAGAACTGCTGGGCAAGTAGAAGCTGTAGCTGCTGCACTAGTATCACTCAGCAGCCACTGCAGGTAGAGTAACACGGGGCTGCCAGGACGTACCTGTACTGGGCTTGGAAGAGCTCCTGCACGAAGGTGCTACTGATAGGAAAGGCTGGTCCCTCAAGCAGCACATCATCCTCCAGCGGTGGCTAAAATAAAATAACAAGGCCCAAATATTTAGATGCACCCAAATTTGTAGATGCATCACAGCAGACTGCTCTACTGCTGCCAGTCAAACTTGCATCCTCTTTGACCAAAACCACCAGAAAACGCCCAAACACCTATAACGGGTGCCCTCCGCTCTCCTAGGTGGTTTTGTAGGGATGTGACATGGGCAGGGCAGGCCAGGAAAGCAGCTCATGGGAGGGGACACGTGGGGCAGCCCCTGCCCTGGCTCCCAGCGCTGCGGGTGACCACGAGCGAGCGGCTGTGCTGGGAGGCACCTGCCAGGGCCACAGAAACAACCAGTTACATTGACGGGGCTAGAGAGTGTTCCAGCCCACGGGCTGGCTCCATCCAAATTACCGCAGCTGCGAAGCCAATTAGGAGATTTAACTTGAACAATAACTGCCTGCAGAAATAGTGCTCGTGCGCTGCTGGCGCCGGGCAAAGCTCCGTACCTTCAGAGGAGGCATGCCGCTGTGTTTCACTACGTTGTTGAGATCCTCGTGAACTCTGTCCAAAAGCCAAAGCAGAAACTCCTGCGCATCGTGCTGGGCGTTCCCCCGGTATTGCATCGCGTTCTTGGACACGATATTCTGCATGGAAACAGCAGAGAGCATCAGCAGGAGCACAGGGCCCGAGCTTGGCCCAAGCCCTTGGCCAGGCGCGCACACCTGAAGGGATCCAGGCCCGCGAGGGCCGGGTGGGCCCCACGCTGACCCGCTGGGCGCGGAGGGGCCCGAGGGCAGCAGGGCTCCCCGGAGCGGCCCCGTTTGCCAAGCTCTGCGCGAGGCGGCTGCCACGCAGGTGCCCGGCCCTGCAGGGACTCGCTACAAGCACCGGCCTCGCGCCAGGGCCGGGCTCCCAGGAGAGCCCAGGTTTCAGCACGCTTGACTTCAACGCCAGCCCTCCCGGCGCTGCCTTTTGTCCCTGGCCCGTCCTGCGCAAGCAGGCCCATGGCCCCGGCACAGCCGCCCGCTCCGAGCGCTCCCGGGGAGCCCCGGCAAGGCCGGAGAACAAGGACTGAAGGGACAGGGTGCAGGCGCAGCAAGGAACAGCAGCCACCCCGACCGAGCAGCAAGGGCTGGCGGTCACGGGCGCAACGGGCACTGCTGTGGCACAGCCCAGGAACACATCTCATTTGCACCTGAATCCCCAGAGGAGCAGCCTCGGATGCACCCAGCGCCTCCTGCGCTGCAGCCCTGCCCGGGCGCGTGGCCGTCCCCAGCGCGCGGAGCCCGGCCGGCAACGCGGCCGCCCACGTCGGAGCTCCCGTGCACGGAGCCGGGAGCAGGGCTGGGCGCCCGGAGCCAGGCGAGCAGCAGCCGGGCACAGCGCTGAGCACCGCTGCTCTCATCACACCGCACAGCGGATCTGAGGAACGAGGCTGGGCGGCCTCAGCCCTCCAGGGAACGGGGTCACCCGAGGGGGAGGAAGGCAGACAGGGACTGGCAAACACCCGCTCTCCATCCTCCACAATCCGCCCACAGGCTGCAGGGCAGCAAAGCGAGGGAAAACGAGGGAAAACAGAAATAATCGGCTCTGGCTATGGATCTGCAAGCCCCACTGAGAACAGCTTTACTGCCCTGCCTGCACAAGGGCCAGCACGTGGTGGTGGCCAAAACCCAAGAGAAGAGCATCAGATCCACGGGAAATCCCTCCTGATGTGCACCCACAGCTGCCCCGAGCAGCGTCCCCAGCCCTGTCCCCAGCTCGGCCTCCAGGAGGGCAGGGAGAAGCACCCAGCCCTGCCCCGCGCCCGCACAGCCGCACGCGAGGACGAGGACAGGCCGACTTGGCACCAACAGCTGCACGCGCGGGCGGCAGCACAGCAAGGAAGAGCAAAACTGCCGCTCCGCACCGTGGCACAACACACAGACCGAGACCCTGACCCAAACACTGCACAGACAAGTGCTCCTTCACCCGCAGGGCAGCTAGACAGAGCTGCAGCAGCCACCCCGCAGCCCCGGGAGGTCACTGGTCACCCAGCCACGGCTCTGAACACCAGCCATAAACCCAAACAAGGAGGAATTCGCGGCCTCTCCTTCGCCGCTGATATTCCGGCTCACAAAGACAACTGCAGGGAAAGGGCAGCTGCGATTTCCAGCACGGCCCTGGCAGGAAGCGGCTGCGGGAAGGGTTTGTGCGGGAGCGGACGCAGCGCACGCGTGCGAGCGGCGAGGAGCGGCTGCTCGGCAGCTTCCCCGGAGCACCGCGACGCGAGGGCAGAGCTGCTGCTTTCTTAATGCCACAGACATAATCTGTGTTTGGCAGACATCTCAGAGGGCATTTATCCAAATGACTCCTTCCGCTCGCACACCAAAGCACAGCATTCCTCCTCCGCGAGGGAGAGCTGCTCCCTTGGGAATGAGCTGCGTGGGGAAGGGCGCAGCTCGGATCTTCCCAAACCTGGCGACAAAGTCCAGGCAGCCCCGCTCTGGGGAACGGGAATACTGACAGCACCGACCAGGACAGCCTCCCACCTGCGACCCCTGCCACCCTGCTGGAGGGTTTTCCAGGCCAACATTGCCAGAGTATTTTTTCAAAAAAAATCAAGGACTAAATTTATTCCACTAAGTTCATAGCTCTCCCTGAATGAAAGCAGAAGCACATATCCCTACCAAAGGAAGCATCCTAAAAATATATAAATATATATACATATATTTATATATGTATATATATTTAAATATATATATGTACATATATATATTTATATATATCCCATAGCAACCCTAACGTACCCAGAGCCGTCTCCCTGCGCAAAGGGCGAGCAGCCACCAAGTCCCGAAGGCAGCAGAGCTCAGGGCAGCATGAACGCAGCGGGTCCCATGGCCAACACGGCCACCCAGCAGGCGCGCTGGGAGCCCCTCACGTGGGAAAGGGCCTGGGACACAACGCGGGGCTGCACAGGCCGCTTCCCAGCGGGAACGCCGTGCAGGAATGCGGCCGGCCTGCCAGGAGGGCAGTGGGAAGCGGCTGCCAGCTGCTGTCAGCACCCAATTAAAGTGTTCATCGTTACAACAGTAAAAACGCAATTTTGCTCCACAGCCAGACCTTGTCTGCCCAGCGCGCTGTGTCTGCGGGGCGGGCGGTGGGACAGGCCTCGTGCCTCCAGCTCCAGGTTCCCGACACCGCCGCACGCAGAGGAGTTAACGGAAACGGGGCTCTGCCGGGCCGGGTGCTCCAGCAGAGGCTGCAAGGGGGGTCCTTGCAAACCAGCACGACCGTTTCTAAGCGCCGACTTGCGGGGCAGAGCACGCAGTGCCACAGATCCAACTAAGCTGCTGAGGGACACGCGTTCTCACCCATCCCACACGCTGCCAGCCATGGCACGGGTCTGTCCTCTCGGCATCCAAATGTCTGTGGCAGCGGCGCGCAAGCAAGACCGCGGGGTCGAGGACACAGGCCGCGCCAGGCAGCGCCGTGCGGGTGGCAGCCCACGGCCGTCGCCTCCATGTCCTGCCCTGCACCGTGCCCTGCGCCCGCCCCGTGGCCGTCACCTCCACATCCTGCCCTGCGCTTGCCCCGTGGCCATCACCTCCACGTCCTGCCCTGCACCGTGCCCTGCGCTCGCCCCCGCGGCCGCTGCCTCTGCCCTCTCCTGTGCCAGCTCCTCCACAGGACGCCCCGGCCAGCCCCGACCTCCCGGCCGGCTCCCGGCCCCACTGGGCTCCGGCGCTCCTGCAGCGACACAGGACCAACGGGCGGGCGCTCCCGCTTGCAGCAGGAATACCCAAGGAAGCAGCAGCGATGCCGCACAGAGGGAAAGTCAGCGGCTGCTGGACGGGCCTCGGGGAGCACCGCAACGAGAGCCGGCCGGCACGAGCCCACCCGCAGAGCGGGAGCCACCCCGGCCCGGCGCTGGCGAGGACGAGGCCCCGGCTGAGCGCAGGGCTGCCGCTTACCTGCGATAAAGCAGAGCATAAACAGTGAGCAAGGCCAGACTCGGCAGAATCACTTCTAATTCAAAAGTTATTTATTATTTCAGAAAGAAGTGACCACCACAGCTTGCAAACTGCTTGCCCCAACAGCAGTATTTACACTAGAAGTGTTTACAAAACACGTACACCTTGCAACCTTCAGTTTTAGGCATAACTGCTATTAAGCATTGCTCATAGCAAGCAGTAAAAACAGAAGCAGCAGCGTTACCCCCGCGCGCTGACAGGGATGCACCCCGCGATCAGAGCTCATTCCCATGGCTGGGATCCATGAAGCCCACGTGATTTCGCTGCTGGCTGCACTGCTGCAGCTCACAGCAGTGGTGCTGTCCTCATGTCCGTCACCAGCGCAGCAGTTCTAGCACGTCAAGGGCCCTGACGAACACCACCACACTGGGGTATGCAGCTAGCTTGAGCTCTAAAGAAAGTCTCCAAATAGAAGGAAGCCTCATCATCCAGAGAGGATCAAAACTTCAGGAAAGACACAGAGTTGGGATAAGGTTGTACAAATGATTTTTCAAACTCAGTTTAAACAAAATCCCTCTCCCTTAAGACTCTTTCAGCAGCTTTAAATATCTTAAACTGATTGCCCATGGCAGAGAACATCCTCGCTGCGTTATCTGACACTCAGCAACTCTGCAGGGAAGGAGGGACAGTTCCCCGGAAAAAAACAAGCGCCAGGGCCGGCTCCTGGCCGTACAATGGATGTTTGTGCTGTTGTCACACGGGGCAGAGAGGAAGCGGAGCTGCAGCACTGCCCTCGCTGGGACAGCAGCAGCTCTGCCCGGGCAGGAAAACAGGAACCCCGGAGCGAGCGGAGCAAGAGGAGCCCGAGCAGCGCGCCCGGGGCGAGAGCAGAGCCCGTGGAGCGGAGCGGGGCCGCCTCTGCCTGCCGCCCAGGGCCCTGCGCTCCCCGCGCTCCCACCCCGGAGCCCGCTCCTTTCCTCGGCCCTGACCTCCTCGTCCCACTGCACAGCCCACAGGTGCCACCTCCCCAGCCCCTTCCCAACTCCCAGCTGCTGGTGGAGACAGGGCTCGCGGCGGCCACGCTCCTTCCTCCTGCTGCATTGCCAGGACAGCCCGCAGCAGAATGCACGTGTGCGGGAAATACTTCAGTTAAAGGGGATAAAACCACAGGATACGCGGAGCGCACCCGGCTCCGACCCCGGGCAGAGAGCAGCCACGTCCCCTCGGGGACGGCTGCTGCCGACGAGGAGCCCTGTGCGCCCACCCGCTCTGCACCCACCTGCAGGGAAAGGAGCAGGGCGAGAAAAGCCGGACTTGGGGAAAGCGCCACGTCCCTCGGCTCCGACGGGCTGCAGCTGGCAGAGCCCCTCGCGTGTGGGGCACGTCTCACCAAAGGCCATAAACCTCCTTCCAGCCACGAGCACGGCGCTGCTCCCCGCTGCGAGTCAGCTCAGCGAGGCCACTTCTCGGCCCTGCGACTGCAGGACAAACCGTTTCACACGAGCCACTTGCTTTAATTGGACTATTCTCATTTATAGCAACAGGACTACATGACTCAGGAACTGTGGGCTGGATGATTCCTCAAAAACCACCCTGAAAAAGGAGGAACGCTCTAAATACTACAAAGACAAAACTGTTAAGGGCAAAGAGCATCTAAGAACTTGCCCGCTCCAAGGTCCCTGAGTCCACAGGGACTCACAGAGGCCACCTCTTCCAAAGGGACTTCCTCTGCCCCAGAAAAGCCTATGGATACAGGATCAGCAAGGGGACAGGGGGCATCTTTTACCTTCAAATACATCTGGCACCTGCACAGAAACCTCTTCCTTCAAAGGGAGAATCAGGAACTGTCTTTACCCAACTATATTCAGCGCCAAAAAAATGAAACCAACCAAGCCATGGATTTCTCAGCATGGTGGCTAAGAAGCTCTTCAAGTATCAAATAAACATTACTGCTAAGCCGGGCTGGAAGCACAAAACTGCTTTCCTCAAAACACTTTTCACTCTTAGTAAACTTGAAGCAGAGCAAGGAGCAGGAGCGCGTGTTCCTGGGACACCCGCGAGAAGCCGGGAAGGTTTTTTCTTGCTTCTTGCTTTGCAGGGGGAACAAGGCATTTCCAGGCTGAAAACACCACTCCTCTCCTTCCTCAAATACAACCTGGCTGCTTATACCTTTCAGTTAACTGTGCAAATGTGCTGGTGAAGATGATTTTAATTAAGAACCGTGGGTTTAATAGCAGGGTCAGGCTACCTACCTGCCTTCAAAGGCACTAATTTGCCATTTAAAGTAATTGACCCTTGTAAGCAAACAGCCAAGTACTTGACATAATGATAAAGTCATTCGGAATGAGATATGGGCCCGCTGAAACCAGGCAGTTATGAATAGGACCTACTTGGACAGGATCCCCCCCAGCAAGATGCTTTCTAAAAACCTCCAGGGACTTGACAGGGAGAAGATTGATGAGCTCCAGCTACATCAACAGGGAGCAGGAAAACCCTCGCTCAGGGTCAGCGGGGCTGGAGAAGCAGCACAGAAAGTTCCACTATTCAAAAGGCTGGAGCACAGCCCTAATATAACAGCCGTGTGCCCGCGGCTGCCGCTCTTACCTGAGCGCCGCTACTTCCACCTCAGACAGCATTTCCAGGCTGGTTCTGCTTTCCTTTTATCAACTGCAACAGTAGAAGATAATCCCACTCTCAACCTTTTATTTTTTTTCCCAATAAACGATCATAACTGTAACACTTGCTACAAGTTCAGGACATAAATGACCAGCCAAGCTTGCATTTGGAAGCCTATCAAAATCAAGCAGCCAACAGCAGCACCGGGAAGCGCCTGTGCGGATGCCGTGCAACAGGCGTTGGAGCGTCCAGCCCCGGGAGAGGACAGGAGAGGAGCTCCGCTGCGTGGGGCGCCCGGCCTGGCACAGGGAGAGGAGAGGAGAGGAGACCCCTCTGCCAGGGTCACCCCGCCAGGAACCAGCGGGGGAGCAGCCCGGTCACACACGGTGCCACCCGGCTCCCGCTCCATGTAGCCGCTGTCACTGGCACCGAGCACTCGCCACGCTCCCGAACCGGCCCGTGCCCGGGAGCGCGACGACCACCGAAGGCCGTAGCCAGGCACGGAGGGTGCCCGGAGCTGCTGGCGCCGCAGAGGGGTCTCCACGGAGTGCGGAGCTGCCGGCGCAGCGCAGTGGCAGGTGGCACCGCCTGCTCCGGGGCGGAATCGCAGCACGACGTCCCCCTCGCACAGACACCCGCAGGGAGCGCAGCGCGGGGTCTGCGGCCTTCCCCGCTGCGGCGCGTTGCAACCGGAGAGGGGAACAGCTCCAGAACCTACAGTCAACGCACAGCCAGGAACACCGCCCCGCCTGGGCATCCCCTCCTCAGCTCCTTCCATGAGGAAGGCGATGGTCTTATGTACCAGGGAATGAATGTTAAAACTGCATTATTTAAAAAAAAAAAAAAAAAATCAGTGTTCTTGCTCCTTGGAGAAGCAGTGCAGGGCTGGTGGGACAATTTAAAAAAAAAAAAAAAAAAAACTCTCCAGGCCTTCAAAAGCATTCTAGCACGTTTTCAACAACTACAGGTGCAAAGTTCCTGCCTCCACTATAAGATTCGCCCAGAAAGTCCCTGGGCCAGCGTAAGGACCGGTGCCCAGTCATTGTGGAAGGAGCTGGGGAGGAAAAGCCTGTCCCAACAGGATAGTGTCACGGATGTTCACGCACGCAGAACGCGGCCACGCGAACGCAGAGCTGGTGCAGAGCAGGAGGTTTCGATCGCTCCCTCCTGCATGTTATTTACAACTGTTGGAGGCGCGGGCTGAACTTAAACGATGCTCAGACCCACTCTGTGCAACTCTGCCACTCTGATCCAGCAGCCGTCTTCCTCCGATGCGCACGGAGCCACAACACCGGGAAGTTAAAACCAATTCCTGTCGCCTTTCCTTAGTGCCCCAAGACGAGGGTATGAAACAGCAAGAGAGACACTTCACCAGGGCAAGAGCAAAGGGGTCGTTAGAGCATCGAGCGGGACCCAGGGAACCGGCACACGGGCAGGCCCGAGGCACAGTCCGGCTCTCGCACAGGCGGCCGGAGCAGGGAACACCTCGACTGACAGTCTGAGCACAGACACTGTCACTGAAGCGGTCACGCCTCTTGGGGGGTTGAGTTTTGGCTTTCTTTAAAGGGATCCTGGGAAGCTAGAAGAGCACTTAGGAGAACCAAGCGCAGCAGACTGGGCTAGAAAGGTGCTTTCCATGCTGGAAACCACCCTGTGTTTCACACAGAAGAGCTGCCACCTGCACCTCGTCCGAAGTCATGCCCACAGAGCCGCCAACACTGGGTTTCCCAAGGCCTGCGTGCTTGGGTACGGTGCAAAACCCCGGCACGGCTGCACAGCAGCAACCGCTGCCCGCGCCATGCCAGGGGACACGCGGCCCCGTGCCGGGGGACTCCTCTTAGCGCAGTGACGGCGGCAGCTCCTCCTGCAGCGGGACACGAAGCAGCACGAGCAGGGCCGCCGCACGGAGCACGAGCCCTCGAGCCGGGCCCGCTCGCACCCCGCGAAGGCTCCGGCGGCCCCGCGGCCCGGGGCGGCGCTCGGGGCTCACCTTGAAGTCGCGGCTGTGCTGCGGGGTGTACTCGAGCGTCCAGAGCGCGCGCACGAGCTGCGCCAGCTGCTCCGTGACCTCGGCGGGCGGCGCGGCGCCGGGAGCGGGCGGGCTGGGCGGCGGCGCGGCCGCGGGGCCCGCGTCGCCGCGGAACTGCTCGAGCGCCAGGTACTCGGCGAAGAGCTCGGTGTTGCTGAGGCACTGCAGGATGGCGTTCATGAAGCACGTGTTGCCGTGGTTGCGCAGCCCCGCCACGCCGGGCACGGCCTCGGCGCCGCCCGGCGCGCGCGGCGCCGCCTCGGGCTGGGGGCTGCGCGGCGGGCCCGCCTGGACGCAGCTGCCCAGCCCGCCGGCGGCCTGCGGCGGCGGCAGGCGCGGCGGGG
>JASSRY010000210.1:6390949-6408773 GCA_032466555.1 Tinamus major | reverse complement strand
CGGCGGCGCCGCCGCCCGCCCCGCCTCGGCGGCTGCCGCGCTGCGCGCCGGGCCGCGGGCGGCAGCGCCTCCCCGCCTCACGCCGCCGGGGCGGGGCGCCGCGCTCACGTGCCGCCCGCGACGCCGCGCCCGCCATGCTGCTAACGGGCGCGCTCCGCAGTCACTAGGCGCCCCCGCCCGCCGGCCGCCATCTTTAGTGCTGGCGAGGCGGGGCGGTGCCACCGCGGGGCGGGGCGCGAGGCCGCCCCGGAGCGGCCCCTGCGCGGAGCCCGCCCGGCCGCCGGGGGCAGCGCGGGGCCCTCCCGGGGCAGCGCCGGCCCCTCCGGCCGCTCCGTCACGGCGGCCGCGGCCCCTCGTGTCCCCGCCAGCCAGCGGCAGCCTCGCTCCGTGGCCCTCCACTTGTCACCGGCAGCCCGGATCCCGCATGTCCCTCCCGGTCACCAGCAGGCGCGGTCCCTCGTGCCCCCTCCATCAGCCTGGCAGTGCCAATAGGTGACAAGAATGATGGAATGGAAGTGACCAGACTGCCGCGACACAGAATTGAGACAAAATAATAAAAACATGAGCACTGATGCGAGCAGCCCACGTTTATCCCGGTGCGGGAACCCCGCTGGCACGGTGAGGGTGCTCATGTCAAACACCTCGGGACAAGCGTGCGGGGCAGCCCGCTGCTTGCCCGAACTCGTGTCTTGCGCTCACGCTGGCTGCAGGCCCCAGCACCGCTCCACCCTGTGTCCTGGCTGCTTTCCCCTCTCCCACCATGTCCTTCTCTCCCTCCTCCTGTCCCGCGCGGCCTCCCGTGCCCCGCAGCTTCCCCTCGACCACGATGGCTCAAGCACGTTCAGTGCCAGGCCAGGGCCGGGCAGTGGCTCCAACCCACAGGTGCCTCCTTGTCTGTGGAGGTGACAAAGGCCCCGTGCTGCACAGCCCGGGGGGAGGCTACCCTGCAAAACCCCACAATCCCAGTGGGAGTGCTGGGGCTGGAACAGCTTGCACGGAGCGCCCCGACACCGCAGAGAGCCCGGAGAGCTGCAAGGAGACCTCCAGCAGCCTAAACACACCCCAACAGCACGGGGTCCTCCACAGCCTCACAGAGACCCCAACACCCGAGAGTCCCCAGCAGCCTCTCAGAGACCCCAACACGAGTCCCCGGCAGCCTCTCAGACACCCGCGAGCCGCCGGAGCCCCGCGAGCCGCCCCGCACCGCGCGCAGCCCGCGGAGCCGCCGTGGGGCGGCGCTGCGCGGCCGCGGAGCGGGGCGGGCGGGCGGGCGCCGGGCCGGGGCGGGCCGCCCGGGCCGGGCGGGCACGGGCAGGTGCCGCGGCGGGCGCCGGCCGCCCCAACTGCAGCGGCGCCGGGGCCGGGAGCGCAGCATGGCCCCGTCGGGCCCGGCGGGCGGCCGAGGTGAGGCGGCACCGGCACCGGCACCGGGGGGTGCCGGCACAGGAGCGGGCACGGCGCGGGTTGGCGGGGCCAGGACCGGGACCCGGGAGCGGGGCCGCGCGGAGGATGCGATCCCGCCTGGCGGTTCCTCCTTTCCCGTTTCCCGGCCTTTCCCGCCGCGGGCAGAGCGCGGCCGCTCGTGGCGGGCTGCGGGGCCACGGGAGCCCCGCGCGGCCCCTTCCCACGCGGCTGCGGCTGGGTGGCTGCGGGTGTCACCCCAGCCCCGAGACGTCCCCCAGCAGTGACCGCCGGCTGCGGTCCCCGGAGCGCCCCGCGCATCCCTCGCGCCAGCCCCGCTCAGCCGCCCCGTCTCTCCGCAGCCGCTGCCATGGCTCCCGGCAAGAAGATCACGGCCAAGATCAAGAAGACGCTGCCGGTGACGGGCCCCCAGGCGCCGACGCTCAGCGAGCTCATGAAGTGGTACTGCCTCAACACCAACACGCACGGCTGCCGCCGCATCGTGGTGTCCCGCGGACGCTTGCGCAGGTTCATCTGGATTTTGCTAACTCTGAGTGCGGTCGGGCTGATCCTGTGGCAGTGCGCTGAGCTCCTCATGAACTATTACAGCGCTTCCGTGTCCGTCACCGTCCAGTTCCAGAAGCTGACCTTCCCAGCCATCACCATCTGCAACATCAACCCCTACAAGTAAGACACAGGGACCCGGGGAGGTCTGCGCAGGTCCAGGGGAGGGGACAAACCGGTCCCCTGCGCCAGGCACGGGCACACTCGCAGGGAGCCACGCAGCCGTCCTCAGCAAATTCATCCTCTCTTACCTGTCCCGCACCAGGGCTCTTCAGTGGGCTCTGCCTGCCGCGCTGCGGTGCTGCTCTCTAGCAGCCTCTCCTTACTGTTATTTTCCCTTTATAGCACTTCGAATAATGTAGCTGCCCAAGCGCTAATGCTGCTCAGACACTTGTGGATTATAATCACATCCTTCCCTCCCTGCCTGCTAGGTCTGTTTAGCTTGCAGCTCAAGGCAGATCCTGATCATTTTTGTGGTTCTCTTAAATTCTCCTTTTCTTTTTCTTTTTTTTTTTTCCTCCAGCACTAGGGTTTCAAGGATTACAAACAGCCCCCGGCTCCCAAAGAATGGAAAGGGGACATGGACATCTGTCACCCCCTTTTCTTTTTTTGTTTCTCCCTGTGAGATGCATCTACATGAACAATCAACAATTAAGCTGTTTTTTTTTCCTGCCTAATTACACTTCTTGTTGATGCCTGTTCTGCTGTCATCTGTCCATCTCAATCCCTCCAGGCATTTCAACTCTCTGGGTCCCTTTTGTCTCTAGGAATCTGCCCCTTAGATCACATTGCCACAGGTAGTGGTCTTAATTTTCTCAGCTGAGTGTCTTTACACTTTCTGGCCACCTCTCTGATCTCTCTTGTGTTTTACAATCCTTCTCCTTTGGTAATTCATGCTCTGTACCCTCGAGCTTACTAACCAAGCCAGCAAGGAGCTCAGGGGAGCTGCTTTCTCCGGAGCTCGGTCTGTTTTGCGTCTGCTGGTCCCTTCTGTGCGATCTTGCAGCAGGCAGCACCGTGCCTGCCTCGCTGACCCAGGTAGCACTGAGCAGGAAGCACCGATGGTCGCTCTGTGGCAAGAAATTCTGTCCCGGGCCATTAGTTTCACAGCACAGTGACAAAATGCTGCAATGAGGACGTTACATGAGATGAACGACACACAGTTTTATATCACATTTTCTCCAATGCAGGTACAGTGCAATGAAAGACTATTTATCTGACCTGGACAGAGAGACAAAAAATGCTCTGGAGACTTTCTATGGATTTTCGGAGGGCAAATCCAAGGTGCGCCGCTCGGTTGGTGACGGGAACGGCACAGAGAGCGAGCTCTTCCAGCAGATCCCCCTGCTGAAGTTTGAAGACTTCTCCAGGACAGTCACTGACCTCCACAGTGGCCAGAAGAGAAAAATTGAGGGCAAAGTCTTTCACAAAGATTCATCCATAGTAAACTCCGGGGATTCGAACGATATCATCGGCTTCCAGCTGGTAAGTGTCGCTCTCCCCTGGCCAGCAAGTTCCTTGTGGGCACAAGGGACGGCTGTTTGGGCTGGTGTCCCGCAGCGCTGCATTCCTGCTTGCACGGGTGCCTTCCAGTGCACACAGCCACGTGTCCGCAGCTGCCTGCGGCTTCACTTGCAACTCCAGAAATCCCTGCCTGAACCCAGGCCAAAATAGACTTAGTGCCAGCCCGACCTCTCCTGAGAGCCCGAAACATCTGACCCCGACATATAGCCCCAAAGTCAAGGGTTATTTTTTTGGTGCTCCATTGTCCCTTTGCTGCAACTATAACTTTATACTTCATTGTATTTGATTCGAAAAGAAACTATATCACACATGCTTTATAGAATGCATAATTTCATCTGAAAGAATGCTTCCTTTTTCCTTTTTGTGATTACCAGTGCGATGCGAACAACAGCAGCGAGTGTGCCCTTTACACATTCAGTTCGGGCGTTAATGCTATCCAGGAATGGTACAAGTTGCATTACATGAACATCATGGCACAAATTCCCTTGGAGACTAAAGAAAACCTGAGCTATTCTGCCGATGAGCTTATACTGACATGTTTCTTTGACGGCCTCTCTTGTGACAAAAGGTCAGTGCACAGAAAATACCTGCTGGTTTAACAGTTTGTTTCTAAATATACAGTGTGTAGGAGCTGAGCATTTGCTATTCAGTGAATTCCAGCAAGGACCCCTTTCATTTTTAAAGGAAAATTAGCATTCAAAGCTTCATGCATCTTAACTGTGTTCTTTAATCTCATTTGCCTAGTGTTGCACTGCCCACATTTCAGAGAAATCCTTATTTTCTTGTCAGAGTGAGACCTACCTGCTTGTGATTTTGGCAACGCAATTCCAAGCAGGAGGATCTTTCCATAGTGCTGGGGTTGACAGCAGAGGTCCCCCATGCACAATAAAATCACACTTTAATTTTTTTGCATTAGCAGCTTCCCAAGTGACACGTGCCAAGCTGTAACTCACGGCTTAGCAGGTACAGCTGAATCGTTGCTGGAAGCATTTTGCTGATGTCAGCAATAGTGCAAAGGCATCACACATTTTCTTGAATAAAGACTTTTGCTAGAATGGGCAGGGTGGTTCACAGGTAAGACACAGGCATGCTTAAATCACCAGGGTGTTTCCTCAGCCGCCCCCAAATGACAGCGGCTAAGCCATTTTTTTTCTGAAAAAACAAATGAGGATTTATGGTCCTTCTGCCACTTGGGAGCTGAATAAAAGAGGACTCTGTCCCCATGACTTCCCTGCTAGTTTTGTAATTCTGCCTTCCCCACCCTCTGCGTCCCCTTCCCCACATGAAATACTTCTAAACTTTTCATTTCCGACTGCTATTAAAGCAGGTCATATTTCCACCTAGTTTCAAGATACTAAAAAAAAAAGAAAAAAGACATTTCAGCAAATAAAGTCCCTGCCAAAAAGAAAAAAAAATCCTAAAGGAAAAAAAATCCAATCATGCTAAATCTCTGTCAAAAAATAATCGATTGCAGTAAGTCTTCGCCGCAGACAGTTAAAACTGCAGAGGGCAATGTAACAGTATTTGATTTCTTTTAGGCACTTCACTCGGTTCCACCATCCACTGTACGGCAACTGCTACACCTTCAACAGCGGAGAAAACGAGACAGCCCTGAGCACCTCCACGGGCGGCAGCGAGTACGGTAAGGAAAGCTGCTTTGTGCAGCAGCTGTTAGATAACGAGCGGTTCAGCGAACTGGATCCTGCTGGAGGGTGATTGATGTGTTGGCTCTAGATGTACGACCTGATTGGGGAAATGCTTGTTTGAACTAGTGCAAATTATTGCCAGAGAATACAAAGATAATATCGTTGCATCACTAATGTTTTCCATCTGAAATCACTGCTTCCCACTTATATAATATTTAAAAATAAGTTTCAGCTACATTCGGACAGGACTTTCATTATTTGTTGTACCGGGGTCTGCAGAAGGACATTACTTGCTGCAAGTGCCTCCGTGTAGCATTGCAAAGGCATCACTTGATATTACAGTTCCACTTAAGGCTAACGAGTATTAAGTAAACTGTGCTGCCCTCCCGGTCTAGAAAAGCTGTGTGGCGTAACCCTGCTCCTGCCGTGCCTCTGCTCCTCAGGACTGCACGTTGTTCTATATATAGATGAAGCCGACTACAACCCTTTCCTGGTGACGTCAACCGGGGCCAAGATCATGGTCCACGACCAGAACGAATATCCCTTCATTGAAGACATCGGCACAGAAATCGAGCCGGCGGCGGTCACCTCCATCGGGATGCACTTTGTGAGTGGCAGCAAACTTGTTTCAAGGTGCACAGCACCGTTTGCATGAAGCAGATGTAAACACGGTCTGCACAACGCACGAGCCCTAGCCCGGAGCTGGGGTAGCGTCTAATACCTCGCATTTGTGCCTCCGAGGTGCCCTGAGGAGCATCCTGGGGCAGCCCTTTCCTGAGCCGTTTTCCCTTGCTGTAGGACTGTTGGAAAACCAGGTCTTTGGAAAACAAAAAACGCTGCAGGGGATGTTTCCTCTCCCTGTTCTCCTCCCTTGTGGTCCCTCTGAGGCTCTTGTTTTCGGTATCTGCAGGCCGGGGGTGCTGCGCGCCGCCCCGTTGCCCCGCGCGGCTCTGGGTCACGGAGGTGCCGGTCCGAGCGGTGCCGGTCCGGCCCGAGCGCTGCCCCGGCTCGGCCCGGGCTGGTGCTCGCTGTCCGGGCAGGGGTTAGAGCTGCCCGTGCGTTTGACCCGAGGGGCGCAGTGAAAGCAGCGCCATCAGGCACCGCGGAGCTCCCCTTTCACCTGGATGGGCTGTAAAGTGAGCGATTGAGTTTTGCCATTTCTTCTCTGATGGTTGGAGCAGATGCATCAGCTAATTTGCTTATCTGTCCCGGCTGGGTGTGCCAGGTCGAGATAGTCCATGCATCAGAAAGGGCATTAAAAACAGGCTGCCGGTTTGAAATTTGCAAATAGCTAAATACCTTCCATCCGTCTGGAAAACTGCAGCATCGACTGCTGAGTCTACCAGCGGGTATAAATGGTGCCTGACAAACGAAAAGTGAATAAAAGATATTAGAATGTAAAAAAGCTGGAGGGGAGGCAAAGTCTCATGGAAGTGTGTTTCAGCAAACAGCAGAAAGTCAGTGCAGACAGTGTCAGGATCTAATTTCAGATTGTTTACATCGCCAGTCAATGCTGCCGGTTTTCCTGGGAGGGCAGATCCTGGCGGCACACACGGCCCCCCGGGAGGGCTCAGGACAGGGCTGCACAGCCAGGAGTGCCCGTCTGTCCCTGCACCCAGGCACGTGCAGAGGCGCCGGACACGGGCCACGCACAGCCCTGCACTCAGGAAGCTCCAACACGGCAATTCCTGTTTTCGGGAGCGAGCACCAGTGTTTAGGTCATTGCTCATGTATTTCTGCTGTGTGCAAGAACGCCCTCCCTGCTCCAAAAATATTCCAAGATGTCTGGAATGCAAACAAGGCTTTACTTGGTGGGAGTTTCAGTGCTTTAGTTAAATATTTAGGTTGGAAATTATTTCAGTACCTGAATGAACAGGTATGTTTTTGCAGGAACATATGCCATGACAAAATAAACTATGCAAAGGGTCTGTCACCTGCCAGAAGATACAGCAGCCGGCTCTCTGAGGCAGGTAGCCCAGTGTTACCTTGTCCGCAGAAGTTAATAACAAAAGCTGGTTTCATTTTTCAGAAGTTCCCCCATCTCTCATGTTGATATCACTTATTTTTCAGTGATTTTAGCCTCTTTCTGAAAGAACTGGCTTGCACCATCTATTCCATACCTTCTATGGCAGAAGCCATAATTATAAAGATTTGCATTTCTACAGCACTGTAGTTGTTCAGTGCTTTGCAGATAAAAATGGTAATTCTTGCTATCAGCTTTGACCCCCAATAGCCCCTAGGTCTATAAGCACTGTCCTAAATGTATGCAGGCATTCATCAGGTTCCTGCTAAATATAACCTTTGCAAGATCAGGCACTAATTTAAACTCTGCATAGGAAGAATGGAATAAGTGACTGGATTTTTACATGTGGCATTCCTTGTAGTTTCAGGCAAGTCTCTTTGTTCTGCAGGGGGTGCATTCTGCAGAGCCGGGGCTGCGCGGGGCCCTGCTGTGGAGCTCGACCCTCTGCGCAGCTCCTGGCATTGCAGAACTCCCTTCTCCAGGCAGAGGTTGCAGAGCAGGAAAAGCTGTTAGTGCTGCAAGGAGAGGAAGGGTCAAAGCAGTTCATGGAAAAGGTCCTGAAGGAGATACAAACATTTGATTTAGAGTGATTTTAGAGAGGTGCTGTTGAGCACTAGTGAAGCCTGAAGTGCTGTTTTACCCACAGAACAGGAGCAGCCAGTAGAGCACCAGCTCAGAGCAGTGCAGGGCTTCACAGCAAAAAAAAAACCCAAAAAACTCCATGGAATGGTTTCACACAGAGTAGATGTTGCATGGTCACTGGGGCTTTGCAATGAGAGAAAGCATACGTATGAATTACTCTGCTGCAAAAAAATCCTTGCTATTAGATTATGCAATCTCAGCACCCCTGCAGAGGTTTTCAGCAAAGAGCAGATAAGACAGATACAGCAGTTTTGGGAAAAAGGACATTGAACCAAAAAGACCTCTTGTTTTGACAAGCGATAGGCAAAAATCATTGAGATGGCAAAAGTTAAAGATACAGTTCACAGCTGCTCCTTTATGTGCACTTTTGGGATTGCAATGAACTGCGATCCTGTCAAACCCTTTGGTTCCTCTGTGATATCCCAATCCAGGATTTGTTCTTTTCTGATTCTCAGACTCAATCTCGCAAGCTCAGCAAACCCTACAGTGACTGCACAGAGACTGGGGCCGACATACCCGTGGAAAACCTCTACAACAAGAGCTACTCGCTCCAGGTAAATCTCAGTCGCTTTGGAGGGTTTTTTTAGCCACTCGAAAACTACCTTCCTATAAAAAACTTTACCATAATCTGTAGTTCAAGACTGGAGACTGTTAACAGTCCAGGCATAGGGTTACTGTTTTAATCACCAATGTAAAATACCACAGCACTTTTACAAATCCAAGTTTTATTCCTAAGCAGTTGATGTTTGAAGTTCCCTTAGGCACTCTGTTAGATAAAGAGAGAACATTAGCTCATTAGGCAATTTTCAAGCAATGTGAGACTGGAAAATATTGGCCAAGTAAATGTTGCAGCTTAGTAACCCTTGAAGCCAGAAATTGTGACCTTTAGGACTCCAAGAATAACAGATACCATCTAATCAGTATCCAGATAGCAGGATGTTTACAGAGTAAGTTTCCACTAATTTTGCATGGTTTCTGTAATTGGGTCCTCTTGGAGAGTGTCACTTGTTCTGGCACCCTCCGTCCGAAGAACCATAATTACACTCACTGCTGCCTTCTCTAAATCCTGGGCCTGGGTGGATTTTTATTTTATGGGGTATTATGAATGAAATCTGCTGTGATGTACTGCCAGGTGAGATGACACAGACATTATCCCACGTTTTCAACTAAAGTAGTTCACTGAATCTCATGGCTCAGGAGGGCTGAGACTGGGAACAAAAGGCTTGGCTATGGGAAATTCTGGAATAAAAAAATCGTTCCTGCTTCTTCCCACCGATTAATCGTTTTAGCACAAAATGTCAAGTCCACTGCCCTGTTAATCCTAACAATTCCCAGTCTCCAAACATGCACCAACACAAATGAGTTGGACCTGAGAACGTTTTCACTGTTGAGTCACTTCCCCACACCTAGTTGTTGATTCATGGATTAGAAGTGCCTTTTCCTTGGCCGTAGGAAGAATGACTACAGTACGGGAGTAGGAAGGAAAGGACGAGCATCCACAGAAGCCCCCGCTCAGAGGGGGTTGCCTTTTACTTCTCGTGTTGCAGTCTTTAGCTTCCATGGCACTTCCTGCTTGTATTGGTTTATACTTCAGGCAACAGAGCCCGAAGTCCTCAAAGAAAGAGGTTTTGATCTCCTGGCTCCTAGTAATAAACAGAATGCTTTAGGTGAAGGGGAGTCTGGAGCTTGGAGCTCCCAACAGGGCTGGGAGGCAGATGCAGCAGGATGTGTTTCTTGGTGCCCAGCCTCGGTTTGTCTCCCTGCAGATTTGCCTGCACTCCTGTTTCCAGAAGGCCATGGTGGAGTCCTGCGGCTGTGCCCAGTACACCCAGCCCTTACCCGCCGGGGCGGAGTACTGCAACTACAAGAAGAACCCCAACTGGAGTAAGTTCCCGGGCGCCCGGCACCTCCCACGTTGCACCTCGTCCGTCAGCAAACGCCCTGCTGCCCGCAGCCCCCTGCGCAGCCCCGGCCCCGGCGTCGCGCCCCGCGCTGCCGTCGGATCCGCACCTCCGGCGCGCGGCTCACCCGGAAAAGCGGGGGATCTGCCTTGGCCCCGCTAATGCCTCCCGTCCCGGAGCCTGGAAACTGCCCTTCCCTCTCGCTCAGCTTGGCCCGGCAGTCTGTGCGGTGCTTGCTGCGCGGTGCTGGCTGCGCGTGCGCCTTGCGGAAGTGCTGAGTTGGAGGCCTGAGCGTGTGAGGCAACCCTGCATGCGCAGAGCGAGTGACAAGCACTACGCAGAGCGTTTTGCAACATTCATAGCAGAAATCTCGTTATGCCCATCACGTAGGTGAAAGCGAAGGCCTGAGGCACACAGGCCACCCACATCCCAGCAGCCCCAGTTCAGCACAGGCAGCAGAACGTATTGCTTCTCCTTGGCTCCTCACACACCCCTTGTTCTCTTGCTGCAGTGTACTGCTACTACAGACTGCATGAAAAGTTCGTGAAGGAGCAGCTGGGCTGTCAGCAAATTTGCAAGGATGCCTGCAGGTAGGTCCTGCCCAACACTAGAAAGAAAATGCTGAGCATGCAGGAGCTCCTGCACACAGCTAACAACCCGCCTCTCCACAGCTTCAAGGAATGGGACCTCACCACCAGCATCGCGCAGTGGCCGTCCATAGTGTCTGAGGTCAGTTCGCAGCTCGCTCGGCCCCCGGGAGCGCCGGCTGCCGCCCGGTCGCCCCTTTGCCCCTTCCCGTTGGCCGGGCGCAGGGATTCGGTGCAGAGCAAGGGACTCCCCGTGGGCTTCCTGGCACCTCCCTGATGCTCCTCTCGGAGAATCCGTGTACAGGGTGAGGAGCCGCCACCCCCAGGGCTCCTCTCGCTGCCCATCCCGTGCACTTCATTCTGGAGCCAAACCTGGTCTAAATGGGTATGAGGTGTGACCTCCCTTTCCAGGGAATGTCTACACCAGCACTCCCAAGCACAAAATTAGTTTCTTTAACTCTTCCAGGACTGGATGCTTCGAGTTCTGTCTTGGGACAAAGGGCAGAAAATCAACAAGAAGTTAAACAAGTAAGTTTCCATTTATGTATTTCTAGCCTGCACCTCAAGCCCAGATACAATCTCAGCAGCCCTAATGATGGCAATTGGGGAAAAAGCTCCCTTAGAGCGGCCCAGCCCTACTGGTCCAACTGGTTATTTGCATAGTTTTTCAGTATGTTTCATGTTATTGTTTTACTAAACCCTCAACCTGTCTGCTCCTTCCCCTCTCAGAACAGACCTAGTAAACCTCATGGTGTTTTACAAAGACCTGAATGAGAGATTCATCTCAGAGAATCCTGCCAACACGGTGAGTAAATGCTGTGATTCGTACGTGCTCAGGACCTCAATGTGCCTCTTCCTCCTGCCGGGCTGGAAATTTCCCTTTAGCCACAGAAGTGGTCCTGTGCAGGCAGAGGCAGGAAACCATCCACAGAGGATGCACCCTGGGGCTTCCCCTCCTGCCCTTTGCCGTCTTTTATTCAGAGCAGCTTTTCAAACTCTTTGGGCCCAAGTTATGCGGGTAGCCTGCAGGCTACCTGGAATAAACACAGGATTGGCTTCCCGCGAGGCAGAGCACGAGAGGATGGCGGCGACGCAGAGGGGCCCGCGGGGCCCTGGCGCGCGGCGGCAGCTTCCGAAGCGGCACGAGGGCCCCGCCGGGCTCCCGAGGCAGCCGCTAACCTGGCGCTCCCGTCTCTTCCAGCTGGTCATTCTTCTTTCCAACTTCGGTGGCCAGCTGGGCCTGTGGATGAGCTGCTCAGTCGTCTGCGTCATTGAGATCGTGGAAGTTTTCTTCATTGACTCGCTTTCCATCGTGATGCGGCGGCGGTGGCAAAAGGCGAAGAAATGGTGGAACGACCGAAAAAGAAAGCAGGGCGGGAAGCCGTGCCAGGAGAGCGAGCTGGAGAGACAGGGCCACGAGAACCCCGTGTGCATCGACGAGGACCTGCCCACGTTCAACACCGCCCTGCGCCTGCCGCTGCCCCACGAGAGCCCCCTGCCCCGCACCCCCCCGCCCAACTACAGCACTTTGCACCTCGAGAACAGCTCGGCCGTCACGGAGCAGCTGCCGGACACGCTGGATGTTGGGCAGCCCTGAGGCGCTCTCGATCCGCTCGCTCGGAGAAGCGGCGGCTGCGGGACCCGCGCGGCCGGGGCTCAAGGGCGCGCGGCCAAGCAAGCACTGGCGGGTTCTTGGGTCAGACCCTCCTTCAGGGATTGAACTTGCGGTCAAAGCTGCTCAAAGCAAAGCTCAGACGCAAAAGCCGAGGGCTCGGAGACATCAGGAACTTCAAACAACATCAGTTCTCGAGTTAATTATTGCAGGAGATGGCCGGAGCAGGACGTGGCGCTGAGCTGGGCTGTCTTGCCAGACGGAGGCCTACGTTAGCAACAAAGCGTGCACACCCCACGGAATGGGGGCAGGAGTTGCTCCACGCAGAAGGTTGATGCCACATTGACTATTAATGCTAATTGCTCTGCGCTGTGCGGCCTGACTTGTGGGAAAAACCCGGGGCTTTCAGGAATGCTGCGTGACACTTGTCACAAGGGGAAAGGCAGAATCCTGGGGAGAGCACGAAAAGATGAAAGAGAAGCTCCGAGTTTGAACTGTGATTAGTGATCTGATGGTTGGAAGAGCACTTTGGGCTGTGATGAAAAGTTAGGACAGTAATAGATTTGCCTGCGGAGTAAGCTATTGCACGGCCTGTGTAAAAGAACCTAAGTCATCCCAAAATGGTAATTTTGAAGTGCACAGAATCTAATTTGGAGCCCAGTAATGAACTGCATGCTCTGCAAGCTTGCCTCATCTCACATCGCTCGAGCTGTCCGCTAAATACATCCCCCGAGTAGCTCACTAGGCAGCCTGGCCTCGGACGCCCGACTTCCCTGAAGCCTCAAGGGGACACGAATCCTCCTCTTCCTGCTCCGTCCCGGTGAGGCTCTGTCTTCCGCCAAGTCCCCGTTCGCGGCACACGCGCCCGCTCCGGAGCCGCGCGGGGCCGCGGCACCCGGCAGGCAGCGGCACGCGGCCGCTCCACCTGTGCTGCCAGGCTGGGGACGCGGCCCGGCTCCGCATGCGGCAGCCGCGGGGGCCGGTCACCGGCCCCGACGTCCTGTCATTACGGGTTGCTGCCCGTGCGCATCCTTCGCGCGGGGCGAGCCCCGGCACTGGAATTTCCGGCCCTGCACCGGAGCAGCAGCGCTGGGGTCCAGGCCTGCCACGTTCCCGGGGTCCAGCCCTGCCGCGTCCCCGGGGTCCAGCCCTGCCGTGTCCCCAGGGTCCAGCCCTCCGCATCCCCGGGATCCAGCCCTGCCACGTTCCCGGGGTCCAGCCCTCCGTGTCCCCAGGGTCCAGCCCTGCCACGTTCCCGGGGTCCAGCCCTCCGTGTCCCCGGGGTCCAGCCCTGCCGCGTCCCCGGGGTCCAGCCCTGCCACATTCCCAGGGCCGCGCAGAGCCCTCCCCAGCCCCGAGGCCGCAGCTCCCCCTCGCAGGCTCCTTCCCCGCTGCAGACGCTGCAGCCGGCGCCGCAGCAAAGGGAGCTGCGGCAGCGAGCGGGTCGGCTCCCGCACGTGTGTCCCCATGAGGATCCCTCCTGCCCGCCGAGCCGCCCCGGCTCCCCCTGCTCCCAGCGGGGCAGAGCTGCCGCGGAGAGGCCGGGCAGGACGCAGGGACCGCGGGTCCTGGGGCCCGCACGTCTGCGCGCGGGTGCACGGGCAGCAGCCTCTCGCTTCCCCTCTGCACATACTTATTTTATATTGGACAGAGAGAATCAAGAAAGATTCTATAATGTGCAATAAAACATATTTTAACTGGATTATTTAAATAGAGGATAAACTGAAAAAATAAAGATATATTTTTGAATAACTGCTTCCTCCTGTTTCTAAATCAGCGGCGCAGGGCGGCCTCTCTGGCGCCGGGACGTTGCGGAGCTGGGCCGGGCTGCGGCGCCGCTCCACGCTGTGCAAGGACTACCCAACGGCCCCGCGTCTCGTGGGTGCAGAGCGGTTACAGACCCTGGTGCCTCCTGCACGGGGAGGCCTCTTGTGAGCCCCGAAAGGGAGACGCATCCGGCTGGTGGGCGCAGGGCGCGTGCGGGGGACGGGGCGCCGGGTGCTCCTGCGAGCGCCGGTTCCCGCGCCGCGGCGGCACCGCGCTTCCAAGGAACGTTGTCCCCAAGGGTGGATGAGGGGGAGACCCGCAAGGAGCCGGCTGCGCTTCCACACCAGCCCCGTCCGTGCGGCGCTCCCCGCGTGGGAAATTATGGCTCAACTGAGGGCAGAGTTAGGGGAGGAGGACACTCCATGGACACCCCCACAGCGCTGCCCTGCGACACGTTCGGGCTGGTAGTTTCTGTCCTGGACACCCACTACAATCATTTACAAAAGCGCCTGTTTTCTGGGGCGACTTCTGCCTTTCCTTTGGCCTGGTCTGAACCTCCCGTGGGGCAGGTCCAACAAGGGCTTAACCGAAGCTCTGCAGTCTTTTCTGAGCTCCTGAGTCATCCCGACAACGGACAGTTCCCTGGAAGAGCAGGAGATGGGCTGAGACAAGCTAAATATCGTAAATCCAAGGCGCCCGAGGAACTCGGCTCAGCTTTACGGGAACCGTGTGCAGTAAAGCCGTGATTCAGCGCCCTCGTCCCTGGCGGCCCACGGTGTCACCACTGCCCTGGTGGCCGTGGGGACGGGGTTCTGCCTGCCCGCGAGGAGGAGGAGGAGGAGGAAGAGCCCGGGTTGCTGCACAGCCTGAGCCTGCAGCAGGTTCCCTGCAGCACGTGAAGCCACATGTGCCATCACGGTGAGCAGAGGTGCTAAAATAAGCCCCAGGCAGGGGGATGCAGTGGGGACACAGCAAGGACACAGCAGGGATGCAGTGGAGATGCAGCCGGCTGCACCAGCACACACTGTGCTGCCGTAGCACCGTGGAATGCCATGGAATGCCACGGAATGCCGCAGAATGCCGCGCGGCCGGTTCCTTGCACAAGAGCGGGAGCTGCGGGACCGGCCTCACGTGGAGCCAGCCCGCGCCGCCTCCCGCCCCGCAACACTTGCCACAGCAGCCAGTGCACGCAGAGCACGAGCGGCCCCGGCTGCATGTGCAGCACGGATGGCCCCAGCTGCACGCGGAGCACGAGGAACCCTGGCTGCACGCGGAGCACGAGTGGTCCCGGCTGCATGCAGAGCACAAACAGCCCTGGGTGCATGTGGAGCACGAACGGCCTCAGCTGGATGCGGAGCACGAACAGCCCCGGCTGCATGTAGAGCGCTCCAGCCACTTGTCCTGCCACTCCGCAGTGCTCTCCCTTGGGCTCCTGCACCTGCTCCACGCTTTTGGCCTCCTGCTCCCGCCTGCATCCTCCTGCGAGCTGCATCCCCCGGGAACGCCGATGATCCCCACACTTACTGGGGTAGAGTCCTGGCCTGGGCACCTTCTCCACCACCGCCGCATCCCAAGATTCCCGAGGGGCCGTTAGGCTGCAGCTCAATCTCACCACCAGCCTCCCTCCTTCACTTGCATTTCCAACCAGCTGAACCACCCTAACCCCATGCAACACACTGATACCAGACCATTTCTCTGCCCCTTTCTACACGTTTATCATTTCCAAATACATTTCTGGAGGTGGAAAAGTGTGTGTGGTCACTAGAGAGCTGCATTCAGGGGAAGTAAGAAGCCGCAAAATTAGAAGTTAGAAGCCCCAGTGGAAGACGCATCACTGCAGAGCGTGGCTACATCCAGCGCGGCCCGCGTCACCATGAATCAGACTGTTTTCACAATGCCACATTGCTACAGTAGCTTCCTCACTTGTATTTTAAGACCTTCTCACCCAAGTTTACATAATCAATCCTGCAAGGTACAGCGTGTCCGTGTTCCCGAGCTAATCACGGAGGGTAATCAGCCCTCAGCCTTGCGCTCATTATAAAAATTCAGCTGTCACCAAATATTTTACACCCCCCACCCCGAGCATGGGAAAGCAGCAATAAAGCTGAGCCCAGGCGTTTTGGGAATGCCGGTTCCTCCGGGCGCCACGGCTGGCACTGCCCCGGCTGCATCTGTCACCCACGGCACGCGTAGGCGAAGCCGGGTGACCTCAGATGTGTTTTTCCCCAGGAAACCTGTATGCAGGAAGAGCAAATTAGTGGAGCTCATTCACCGTTAGGTTATTCAGGTACAGAGCAGGGCCATGAAGAAGCTCAGCCGCAACAAACAGCCGCGTGAGCCCCGAGCGGCCCCGCTCCTGCGCCCCGAGCAGCCTCGTCCCAGAGCGTCTCCGCAGGGACACGCGCCCCGAGCGGCCTCGTCCTAGAGCGTCTCCGCAGGGACACGCGCCCCGAGCGGCCTCGTCCTAGAGCGTCTCTGCAGGGACACGCGCCCTGCGCTGGCCTCGTCCTAGAGCGTCTCCGCAGGGACACGCACCCCGAGCGGCCTCGTCCTAGAGCGTCTCCGCAGGGACACGCGCCCCGAGCGGCCTCGTCCTAGAGCGTCTCGGCAGGGACACGCGCCCCGAGCGGCCTCGTCCCAGAGCGTCTCCGCAGGGACACGGGCCCCGAGCGGAGGCCGGCGCCGCCGGCTCCCGGGCTGGGGCAGCTCCATCCGCCCCATGTCACTGCGAGGGGCAGCGCGGCTCGCGGGCCAGCGGGACACGGCAGGAGGGGAAGCCGCAGGCTGGGTGCAGCGCTCAGCAGCAGCGAGACAAGACGCTGCAGCGAAGGCGGCGCGGCCGCAGGGTGCTGCAGCGGCTGCTCGCCCCGGCCCCGCTCCGCAGCAGCCTCGGCCCCACGGGCACCACTTCCTTCATCATTTCTGTTGCTTGTAAAACAAAAGCAGGGCTCGTTTTACTGCCTGATCTTTGTAACGCAAACACAGGCTAGTTAAAGAGGTTTTATACGTGCCGATAACTAATGCAACTTGGCTGGTTAGGCGGTCGGTATCACTCGACTGCAGTTTTACTGCTCACAACTAAATTGCTGTATATATTATTTTGTTTAGTGACAACATGTTTCTAAAAGTGTTCCTAATAAACCTGGCCATTAAAGTGCTGAATTGGCCTGTTCTCATCCTACCTGGAAACAGGTGATGCCTGATTTCTCTGCACGGGGCAGAACAGGGGCAGTGCTCCTGCTGCCCTGGTCGTGGCTCTTAATCACAAATACCGGGTGGATGATGGTGATGCAGGCCGTGCTCCTGCCCTGCTCCGGCTAGCCGGACGGTGCCCTGTAAACACCGGAGTTGTCCGACTGGAAGGTTAGCCCAAGAAGTGACTAATGCCCAGCACGTAGCTCTCGCAGCACCTGTGGAATGGCAACCTAATTAGCGCGTGAGCTGTGGGGCCGGCGGTGCGCGTCACCCGCCATCGGCACGACTGCCGGACACGCCGTGTCACCGTCTCGGCTCGGACACGGCCGGGCTCAGCTTTGGCAGGGCTCCCGCAGCACAGACAGGTGAGAAAATACGCAATAACATGACAAGAAATCCATTCCCTTCCCACAGTACCTGCATCCCTGTACGTGGGTAGCGTGCTTGGGCTCCAGGACACTGGGACGCACAGTCCTGACGCATCCCACAACAGGATCCTGCCATCAGCTACCTGAAGGACCTGGCCAAAAGAAATACAGGTTTAATTAACTACAGAGACACCCATGTTTTTTCCAGCATGTCAACTTGGTCACCATGAAAACACTTCCGTTTCCCCAGGTAAATTTAGCATCAGGCGGTGTTTTAGATCCTCTGCGGAACAGACTGGGGACAAAAACGTTTTCTGTGTTGTTTGCCCCCTGTGTCTGGTTTCTCAGCTGTATTTAACCACTGTCAATAGCACATCACGCTAGCACAACAGGCAGTCCTGGGAACACAATGCACCGGGTATAGAAAAGATTTTCATAGTGTTTTTCAGCTGTATTTTTGACAGGAGGGTTTTGCTTATGCAATAAACTTTCTGGTCGAGCGAGAGATGCAGCACAAAGGCAGACAGGATTCAAGGTCATTTGGGCTCGCCGGCCTCTCGAACGCGGCCAGCGCCGCTCGCCGACGTTGTCCTG
>JASSRY010000210.1:6376785-6390297 GCA_032466555.1 Tinamus major | reverse complement strand
CCGGCGGGGCGGGCCGGGCCGGGCCGGGCCGGGAGGCGGCGGGGCCGCCCCGTGCGCGCAGCTCGGGCCGCCGGGGGAGCCGCGCGGCCGCAGGTAGGACGGGGCGCGCGGGGCCGGGGCTGCCGCTCCCGGCCCGGGGCTGCCGCCGCCCCGCGGGGGTCCCGGGAGCGGGCGGGTCGCGGCCCCCGGGGCCTCGGGGCGGCCTCAGGCGCCGTCTCGGCGGCCGCGTGTCGCGAGGGGGGACCCCGGGCGCTGCAGCGGGCCGGGCCGGGCCGTCAGGTGTCCCTGCAGCGCCGCCTCGTCACCCAGGACCTGGCGGCGTCACCCAGGAGCTGGCGTCATCCCGCGGCACCACCTTGTCACCCGCCGCCTTCGTGCGGCCTCGCGACACCGTGTCCCCCAGTGCCGCCACGGCAGGGCACCTTACCCGGCGTCTTGCCGCTCAGCCTGGACCACGGTCGAGTGTCCGAGCGCGGGGAGTGACTCGGGGGTCCCTGGCCAGGCTGACACCGTGGAAGGTCCCTGGTCGATGCTGGCACCACCGCCTGTCGTCCCCTCCTGCCCGAGCAGGGATGAGCCCCGGGATGCGTTTCGGGAGGTCCCCGCAGGAGATGCGTTTTGTCGCGGTGCAGAGGGAAATCTGCATCTCAGGAGACTTCAGGCGGTGAAGAGCCATGCGAGGAAGTGTCACTGAACACTAAATCAAGACCTTGGCCTGCAGATTTGTTCACTCGAGAACGCAATTTTCTCTTGCCTACAAGCTTGTTTGGCAGTAAATTAGGCTTTCAAAACATTCCTTGTGCAGTGTTTTTGGGAGGCGGAAGGGAGCGAGTGAGTTATGTTAGTGCTTAAAGCAAGACTTCATGTAGGAGGCTCCAGGGATGAGATAAAATTACAGCATTTAAATGCTAACAGGTGGATTTCTGACTCTTGCAGTAAAGGATGTGCTTTTACCATCCCAAAAGCCAGGAAATCACTTACAGAAGGAAAAAGTATGATTAACTATCCTTCTTTGTTGCCATTTTCTGTGGAGCGGAGACCTTTCCTGCAGCTGGAGTGTCTTTCTGCTGTTAGCGCAGCCGCGAGGCCGCCCGGCCTTCTCGTGCTTTGGCAACAAGCGCGCGAGATCCCCTGCCCGGACCGTGCCGGCTGCTCGTACGGAGCCGGCAGGCGCCCTCCGTCTGTCTTAGCCTCTGTTTACAGACACTTTCATACTTTAATCTCTGTGCTAGAAGGTATGGAAGCAGACCGTGGCTTTCCAAGCGCTTCCCCGTCCGTTTCCCTGTTTTGGGAAAGGCGTCACCGGCCCTGTCTGCTGCCTCCCGGCGCTGGCTCCGGGGATGCTCCCTCTCCGGGACGCCGGGCACAGTGCAGAGCCGAAGCCTGCGCCTGGGGGGAGCTGCCGAACGCCTCTGCGATGCGTTTTGGTGCTTGCAGGAGACAGTTTAACCCTGGCCGGGGCTCTCTGCGCTGGCTCCTCATTGCTGCGGGAGGCGGTCGTTACACGAAACGCCAGGGCTCGCAGGACGGATCGGAGAGCTAGTCGGGAGCTTTCCAAAATTCCTGACTTTAAATGGAAACCGTGCAGCCCTAGGCACGTCCCTCCCATGTAATGCAGGCTGGCGGGCGCCTCTGCGTGCAGAGCAGCAGCGAGGCGCAGACCTCCGAAGCGAAGCCCTGGACCCTGCCGGTTCCGGGGATGTTTCCAGTGTCACAGTATACGGCACTGCTTCGCTTTTTTAACTGCCAGCTTGTAAACCTGCGATGAAATAAAAAACTTTGCACTAAATTGCAGAAGTACTAGGGTAAACGTCTCCCGTAGGAAGACACGGCTGGTTGTTTTACTGCAGCCTTTCCCAGGGCCCTGGGGAAGGCACAGGCGCGGGCAGCGATCAGAGGGGAGAGGCTCCGGGAAGGAAGGCGCTGGCGGGTCGCGGCACGGAGGGCCCCAGCACGCAGGGCTGCAGGGGTTTGGGCGTGCGGGGGTCCCTGCCGCGCTCCCGGCGGGACCTGCTCCGTTTTGGCTGTGTCCTTGTGTCTGTCTGCACGGGAGCTGCGCCAGCTCCGGGCACAGCACCGCGATCTCGCAACGAGGAGGAGGAAGAGGAAGAGGAAGGCTCCTCTGCCCTGCAGGTGGGAGGGCTGCTCCGGGGTGCTGCTCGCGGTGGACTCGGCCAGGAGGGCGAGCGGGGCCGGGCAGCCGCGGGGCCCTGTGACGGTGGCTGTGGCCGTCACGCAGACATGGGCACTGCCAGGGAACGTGGCAGCCCCGGCGCCGCAGGGGCCTTGGGACCCTGCGGCTGACCCCAGAGCAGGTCTAGGTGGCACCGGGGTGGTGACAGGTGGCACCCGGGAGCCAGCGGTGGCTGGAGAGCGAAGGCAGCGGCGGTGGCAGCAGGGGGGACCCGGCGCGGTCCGTGCGTGCAGTGCACGGCACCCGCACACCCTGCGGAATACGTGGAACGCAGCGGTTGGCACTGCTGTCGGGATGGGAAAACGAAGCTGCTGCTTCCCAGTGCGTTAGCGACAACTCCTAGAAATTGAGCAGTGCAGCAAGAAAAAGCGCAAACAGGAGAAGGAATGAGGGAGCCCAGCGGGGGCCTGCCCTCATCCAGGCCTTGGAAGTGGAACAACCAAGGAACAGGAGCAGCAGCTGGAGGCTGCTGGGTTTGGGGTCTCCCGCTTGGCTCGCGCTGGGGACAGCGCTGGAGTTGGGGACGGCAGCGGGTACAGGCCTGTAACCAGGAGCACTGCCCTGGAGGGGACCCCAAGCAGCAGGGAGACTGCGACCCCCAGCTAGCGGGAATGGGTTATAAATGGAACTGCAAGATAAAGAGCAGTCCAGTATTCTTAATTTTACTCAGATATGAAAGTAAAGCTTTTATTCTGCCTATATGTTCCCCATAGCCTAAGGATGTGCCTCAACATACCCATCAGGAAGAAAACAAGTTAAAATTTAGCCTCATGAAACAACTTAAAAAGAAATAATCACTTCTTCCAGGGTTTTAAGGTGATGAGCAGCTGACAAGGATCTGCACAGAAAACCCGGGATCCTTTTTGTACCAGACTTCAGGAACAAAGCCCAGATTCTCAGTGTTTAGCCAGTGCAGAGCCTGCAAGCAATAAAGCAAACACAGATTGCAGGGCATGCAGCCAGTCAGGTCCAGCAGGGCTGGATTTTGCCCAGTGAAGTGTAGGTGTGCTTTAAATTTTAATCTAATCTAAATCTTTTATGGGATTTCTTAAAAGGGGGGGAAATATTTACTGGTTTGCTTTGCAGGTCTCTCTGGATTTAAATGCATTTTGTCTATATTGCTTTATAAAACAAAACCCAATCCTGAGATTTCTGACTTCGGGTTACCAAGTGCTCATATATCTAACAGCAGGAGAGCTAGGGTAAAAAGCCCATATGTGTTGCAAGTCTTTCCTTGAGCCATAGCTATCGAAACAGAGGCTGGGGCAGCGGCTCCTGTTCTGCCTCTGCCCGTGCACAACAGCCCCGAGCACCTACGGCCGCGTGCGGCTCCCGGTGCCAACAGCCCCTGCTGCAGGCCGGGCAACCAGGCAAGGCACCGGAAAGCCAGGGAAGAGGAAAGCAGGCCCCGGGGAGACAAAATGCTTTTATTTCTCAGAGGAGAGTAAACTCTGCCCTCTCGGCTTGTAGGAAATCCGTGTAATGCGAAGCAGCTGGAGTTCCTGCTGGCTAAATTACTCTCCCAGGTCTTTCCTTGTGCGGGAGGCAATCAAATCCTCGTGATGCTGAACCGTATCAGATTTTAAGTAGAAAGAAGCAACCCTGTCATATAAACAATAGGAAACACGATGAGAATCATCTTTTCTCTTTGTATAATGGAGTGAGGCATCCTAAAGTGACTAATTCTATATTTTTAGCAAACGCTGTATTTACTAGCTGGGAGATCCTGCTCCCAGCCAAAGCACTTCCCCCCCAGCCCTGATCCTTCACAAGGTCTTCATTAAGATTTAATTCCTCTCTCTTGCTTCGTGTGCTGATATAGTCATACTGCAAACTAGCCAAGCGAAAAAACAAGCAATAAGGAGCATCTAATCAGATAAAACCAAGCAGGAATACTTTTTTTTTTTTTTTTTTCCCCTGTTTGGAACAGGCAGAAAGACACTGTTGTTACCTCTTCCCCTGTAGCCTGTGAACACAGACAGGCCTCTGGTACATTTGGTATTTTACTTACAGGTAACTTTGTGTTAATGTAATTTATGTACTGCTGATTACTGAAGCTATCGTATTGCTTCAGCAGACTTTCCTTCAGAATGCTGCATCCTGTATAGGGCTAATCTTAATTCTGTTCTCCTACATTTTAAATCTGATTTTTTTTCTTAGTAGTTAACTGCTGTGTTTTGAAATCCTGCCTCAGGATATTAAGATTTAGTAACACAAATTCTCACTTGAAATAACAGGACAAACTGTTCTATTTACTCACAATATGAATGTAAAATATGCAGCATCCCTCACATGAGCAGTAGAAACATGCTGATAGTATCTTAAAGACAAAGGAATTTGGGGGGAAAAAAAAAACACCCTTCCTAGGCTAATTGAAGCTGTAGGAGCCGGGTGGTGCTTGGCCGCTCTTCCCTGCAGGTCTGTGTGTGAGAGCAGCGCTGCGGCCGGGCCGGCTCCGGCTCCGTGTGCTGGGGGGGACGCCTCGGGGGCGCTGCCACAAGGAAAGCTGGAAAACTCCTTCCCGAGGAGCGCGGAGCCGGCCTGGCCGTGCCCCAGCTGCGGAGGGGACACGGGGCCCAGCCGAGGAGGGGACACGGGGCCCAGCTATGGAGGGGACACCGGGCCCAGCCGAGGAGGGGACACTGGGCCCAGCCGCGACCATCCCCACGCTGCCCTGGCCACAGCCGCTCTCTCCGGATCCGTGCATTTCCTCAAACGCGTCTTGCTGGTTAGGGGAACATCTAAACGCGCGGGAGCTGGCAGGCACAGCCATTTCCAACAGGTCTGAATAGCTTAGCTCTCCTGGGACAGAAGGGACACCAAAAGGGAGGTGACAAACATTTGCTGCTTTTGAAACCGCAAAGCAGAACGCCCCAGCTTGTACCTTCCCGAGGCTCCCTGTTGTGCAGCACAACCCTGAAGAACATCTGCTCTAGATTTCTCCAAGCTTATAAATCTACAGTTATATTATTATATAATTACTCCAATTTTGCTTGTTGACAATACAAATATATTCGGACTAATGCAAACCCCTGCTTCTTAAAATAGCTGTTTCGATTTTTGCCCCATGTTTACAGACACCAGCATGAACCTGAAGAAGTATTTCGTTCGAGCACTGCACCGTCTCCAGAAAGGCCCTGGCTACACATATAAAGAGCTGCTGGTCTGGTACTGTGACAACACCAACACACACGGCCCCAAACGCATCATCAGAGAGGGGCCAAAGAAGAAATTCGTGTGGTTTTTCTTAACTTTGCTCTTCGCATCTCTGGTCTTCTGGCAGTGGGGTATCCTCATTAACACGTACCTCTCCTACAATGTCACTTCATCTCTTTCGATTGGATTTAAGACTATGAAGTTCCCAGCAGTCACAGTCTGCAATGCCAACCCTTTCAAGTGAGTTTTTCCTTTGCCTAATTTATTCAGTCATGGATTAACACACTGAGTTATATTGCTAGCATAAGATACTGTAGATTTGGTTTCTGTCTCATATCGTATTAGGAGCATCAATGAAAATTATCATTTGAAGCAACAACCGGCAGTAAAAAACAAACAAATTAGAACAATATAAAAATGAATGGCTCGTATCCAAAGAAAGGCTCGTGTAGCTGCAAGTTTGTCTGTTTTTCTTTATTGCATCAGATAATCCAATAATGGTTATTGCTTCCCTGTAAACTTTGTCTGGCTCAGAGAAAACTCTAAAGTTTCAACTAACTTGTCACAGCCAAGATCAGACTCTTGATCTTTCCCCACAGTTCCTTTCTTTTTTTTTTCCCTTCCTCACCATGAACGTATCTCTTATCACTTATACGCCAGTCATTAAGAGCTAGTTAAATGCTGGTATCTGCTCTAAGTTACAGTATTATAACCCCAGAATAACTTCAAAGGAATAACTGATTTTGTTAGTTGCTTAAGATTCATGTCCATGCAGCAGTATAGTCCAAAATGAGATGCCTACAGCTGACACACGAGCAAGTCTGTCTGTTTTTATCCTCTCTCTCTGCTAGAGATGTTTTGTGTAAGTTAGTAGGGGATTGTTTGAAGAACCGTGATGATGGTTCTGCGAGGTGCAGCGGGGCACGGGACAGCCCTGTGCTCATCTTCCAGCTAATGGTCGTGTCTGGCTGCTGCCCCGTTCCGGGCTGCTAGGATACACGTTTTCAAACGGCTTGTGCTTTGTGTGGAGACTCTCTTTGCTCTCCAGTTAATCTCTATGAAACAAGCTGAGGTCCAGCCGAGTAACGGGACACATTCTGCTTCGTGCTGCTGCCACCATCACCCCACCTGGTAACTGCTCTTCATCCTGCAGATACTCAGAGGTGAAGCCGCTGCTGAAAGAGTTGGACAAACTCATAGAGGCAGCTCTGGAGAGGATCCTGCAGCCCACGGAGGGGGACTCCATCCTGCCCCTGCCACTGAACAGCAGCGACGACATCTCCCAGACACTAGATCTGAACCTGTGGAACCAGATACCGCTGGTCCTCATTGACGAGCACGACAAAGACCATCCCGTCATCGTGGATATCTTTGAGACCAACCAGACTGGCCCAGGGAACCAGACTGTTGCTCCTCCTGACACATCCAACACAACATCCGAAGAAAAAAACTACAAACTGGCAGTGAAACTGGTAAGTGAGGGTCCCGTAGGAAAAAGAGCAGCTGTATGTCTTGCCAAAAAACAGCAAGAGGGGATGGGAGGAAGCCAGGCAGGGTGTACGGGCTGTGCTGTGCTGGAACGTAATGCAGAAATCAGGCCTGGAGGTGTCTCTTTATGCCCACCTGGCTGCTCCTTGCGTCAGTGCCAGGCCCTGGCCAAGGGGAAGGCTCTTCTCATCGCTGCAAGAACATCCTCCCACCTCAGCTGGCGGCTGCTGGAGGAGCACGGCGGTTCCAAACGCACTTGCTCTCAAGCTGGCGTGCACAGATAACGTAGCCAGGGGAAGTCTTGCTCATGCTGGTGCCTTGGAGGGCTTCTGCGGTGCCAAGAGCCGCGTTAAGTTAGTCATGATGAATTTAGGCAGCTGCAAAACAGATAATCATTTCAGTGAAATCAACAAGTTCTTCACACACAGTGCTAATGGCCTAGAGTTGTATCTTAGAAATGCAGAAAGGATGCCAACAGTAAATAGTTCAGCCTCTAATAGTAAGGATGTTAGAAACCCTGGGCAGTGATGGAGAGGATCGTGCCTGAGCACCAAGTGCTCTTCGTGTGTTCCCTTCTGCTGTCCCTTGTCCTCTCTTGGAGCCAGCTCGTTGTTTAAGACCTGGCTCCTGTGTGTCTCCAGTGCAGCCACGAGGGCTCCAACGACTGCATCTACTGGAACTTCACGAGCGCGGCACAGGCCGTGACCGAGTGGTACATCCTGCAGTCCACCAGCATCCTCTCCAGAGTGCCGCTGCAGGAGAGAATCAGGATGGGCTACCAAGCAGAGGACATGATCCTGGCATGTCTCTACGGGGCCGAACCCTGCAACTACAAGTACGTGTGCACTGAACTTCTTGTCTCTACCTGTCATTGCAGGAACGCTACAGATGAAGGGATGATAGCATTTTTTTTTCTTTTTAAATTAGATTATCAGTGGATAGTCATTTCCGCTTGTTCTTAAATCTAACAACATTTCCCCCAAGGTTTCTAGATGTGATTCTGGTTGAAAAGGTGTATTTTGAGATAGAGCTGGCATGAGTATGAGACTTCAGATTAATTTTAGGCAGAAAAGCTACCAAAGCTCTATCAGATTTCTGAGTGGGCTGGTATAGCCTCTGTTCACAGCCTTGTACTGGTTCTGCCTACATCCCAGCTAGTTCAGGTTTGCTTCTGGAAGCATATTAAAGTTGAATCTTATTCTGTTTAAGCTTTTTTTTTTTTTTTTTCCCTTTTCTCTGCTTAACAGGAAAGGTCATAGGCTCTTACATGCCAGGAAGGCTGGCTCTTCTACAGCCTCAGCCAGGTTATTCAGACTATTCCATAAAAACAATACACCCCTTACTTTGCACATCAGAGCAAGACCCAGAAATATGACAACTAATTTTCATTTTGGATGGGCCATTTTGCTCATGTCCTGTTGGGACTAGCACCACCAATGAGCCCTTCATTGAATATTTAGTGATCACCAGCTGCCAGTTCAGGATCTTGCATAGAAACACAGCCCTCACTTACATGGTCGCATTTTACACAAGGCTCTGCGGAAAGCGTTTAACCCCTCGCTGTTCCTTGTGAATAGCGATCTTATATATCCAGTTTTGAGAAACCGGAGTGCAAAACAACAGCCCATCCTGCAAAGTTTTGCAAGCAATAACATTTTATTTAAATAATGTAATTATCCTCAAGGAACTAGATACATCTCCAACCAAATCTGTTAGTGCAGCTCCGATTCCGCCGTTGTTTCTGCCTCAGCTGCAGGCTGGGCTCTTCCTGAGCGCCGTGACAAAGCGCTACCTGCAGCGGCTGGCTCAGAACTTGCCAGGACCTTGTTTCTCTGCTTTTCAACAGCAGATTGATTGGAATTATATTAACTGGCTAAACACTTGCATTAAAAGAATCAGCTAAACTATTTAAAGTGAATCAATCCCAGACCAATTTGCCAAAAAATATCCACTAGAGCCATTATTTTATAACCTTTTAGTTTTCCACAATAGTCATAGTTTTATGTGCATGGTTCTTTTAGGAATTTCACCCAAATCTATCATCCAGACCATGGGAACTGCTACATCTTTAACTGGGGCATGGATGAGGAGGCTTTGAATTCTTCCAACCCTGGAGCTGAGTTTGGTAAGAAAAGCTCTGCTAAAGAAGAGGGAATTAAAGGAGCAAAAGTGCTATGAGTTATTCCGTCACTCATAAACTATATTTATTATTTAACATGTACCAGATTTATGATTTCTGTTTCTCTAGAGCACTACAGCAGGGAATTACTGTTTTCTAGAAGGAGATAATCCTCCTAAAAGGGAAATGCATTGCACAAAAACAAGTAATATGAATATAGTTAGTAGAAGTGTAATGACATTTAAAAAACATCCACATAGCCAAAGTATCTGAGAGAATGCTTGAACAATCAAATATTTGCATTCTGTGCATTTGCCATCATGCAAACTTATGCCCATTTAACACTGGCTATAACAGAAAGAACCTTTCCCAGGGAAGAGAGAGTTCTGTGCACAAGAAAATATTGTTTTTCCAAAGATTCATGTTTCAGTAGAACTCTGCATTTCATGTTCTGCATATTGTGTGTGGTGTCACAGGGCTGAAGTTAATTCTGGACATCAGCCAGCAAGAGTATATCCCCTACCTGTCATCAGCTGCCGGGGCTAGACTAATGCTGCACCAGCAGAAGAGCTTCCCATTTCTTAAGGATCAGGGCATCTATGCAATGCCTGGGACGGAAACCTCCATCGGCGTCTTAGTGGTATGTGTGGCATTCCTCTGGAGCAAGCTGTCTGAGAATAATGTTATCTGATGGGACTGCAACCAAGCTTCCCAGTCTTGGCTGAACTGGCTCAAACCAAAAGAGTCAAGGTATATGCTAGCTATGGGCTGGAACAGTTTATGGAGAGTTTTATGTAACTGTCCTGGCAAAGTGCTCTAGTAAAGCCAAAATACTGAGCTCAGGTAATTGTTCCCTCCGCCTGTAGTGTGTTAGGAGGTTTGCTGCTAAACCAGGCTGTTGACATTTCACACCAGAGCCAAGCCATGGCTCATACCTCTGCTTAGGGCACCTTTCCTTTACCCGCAGCTCAGTTCTCCCAGCAGGATCGTCAACCTGGAAAGACCTTATTTTTTTCTCTTTCTTGAACGCTTGGTCAGCATGTATCACATTTCTTTTTCAAATTCTGTGAATTACACGCAGTGTATTTTGATTAGCTCCTGTGTTCTGCTGGCTGCACCTCGCCCAGCTCTGCCAGGGCAGCTGCTCTCTGCAGAGCCACTTGTGCTTGTCGGTGGCCAGAGACGCACCGGGACGAGGGCAGCCGGGAAAACCGAGCCCAGCCTGGAAAACCTGAGCCTAGCCTGGAAAACCCGAGCCCAGCCCTCATCTCCAAGGGACAAATCACTGGGAGGAGGGAAGCAGAGTGAAAAGGTCGTTTCTGCTCCATGAGAAAATGGCTCTGTTACAAAATGTGCATGACAGAACTGCAGCTCTGTTTAAATCCCCTGTCCTTGAATACAATCGTCTATGTTATAACTTCTTGATCCGGCCTGGTGGAATAGCTGTGTCTTTTCAGGCATCTTTCAGCTCGGCCTGCTATGATTTTTTCTCTCTCAAAGGCAGCAGGGAATACAGGAATTGCAGAACCTCAGGCCAGCTAGCACCAAGGATGCAGGCAAGAGCAGTAGCTTAAATATTTTGCTGTTTCAATTTTCTTTCAGGATGAACTGGAACGAATGGGTTATCCCTACAGTGACTGCACTATGAATGGGTCTGATGTCCCAGTAAAAAACCTATATAGTGAATATAATACTTCCTATTCCATACAGGTAAAACATGTTCTCAAATCAAACAAGGTTGTTTAAAAAAAATCTTCAAAGCAGCTAAAATTGTTTAGCACACAGTATTACTAGAGGATCAGCAAACAGAGTAGAGTGCATTACCAAAGCTCAGGAACTTCTTTTTCTGGCAATGCATCAGCACCTGAGTCTGAGCACTCGGTAGCCTCGGGTTGGGAACAATCCTGTTGAATCCAATGGAAATACCTGTATGTTGCAGGATCAAAACCTAATGATGTAAGTAATTAAACTCCAAAGATAAGGAATATTGTTTGGCAGACAGCATTGTTTCACATAATATTCAGTTTCCATTCTTGCATCAAAACTGTTCAATTTGCAGGGGATGTACATCAGCCCCTGCAAAATAGTTACTTTTCCCTTATTCATTTATAAGTTTTATTTTATTTTGAGAGGATTGAAGATGCTCTTTTTCATCATTTTCTCAAAATCTATAAAACAGCAATCTCCCAGAATCTCTGTTGTTGAACAGGATCCCCGGATGCATGACCTACCAGGGAAGTGATAATTTGCAGGTGAAAAATCAAAATGTTCCTCTACATATGACCACTGTTTAATGTTGGTCCTTTCCTTGCATGCTGCTGCCTCAGAATTCAGCTGACGAAAGCAGCGGGTTCTCACTCATACTGCAATAATTTTAATAGCAAAGCTGTTCGGTGTGGAATAATCTCAGAGGCCTTCCTGCAATGGGAACAGTTACTGCAATGCTAGGAAGCTTTTGCTGAGATTTTTATGTGACAGCTTTTCATAAAATAGGATGTTTCCTGCTGCCCTGGGTGTCTGGGAAGATAAAAGCTATCCAGATAACTATTGTGCTCCTTGTTTTAACTGTGATATTGCTCTAATGTGCAAGGAAGCTTACATTTTGCGTACACAAGCAGTATTGCTACTACTCTGACAGGGAATAAATATACAGAAAGTATTTATCACCCGAATACTTCAGTTTTTTAATCCTTTTCTCTTTAAGAGAAATAAGTCTCTTTTTTAACACTGTATATTGTGGATACAGAATGTAGCCATACCTTTGTCTTTTCTTCCCTTCACAACCGGGATGAGAAAACAGAGTTTGTAAACCTTGCATCTGTAATAAAAATACAGTGTAGACATAAAGCACTGGTTAATTTGTAACAAAGGCTTTAGCCCAGTGGGGACAAATTTCTTAAGGGTGAGATCTGGCAATAAAGAAAACATCAAACTGAGTTATTTACAAATGACCGAAGAATAAATCTCAAAGAAGGTGAAGGGTTTTGGCCTGTCTTTATATAATTGTAACAACTGGACCTCTTTGCTGTACACTTTAAGATGCTTGTATAACCTTTAAACAAATACTTGAAGTGATTACATTATTACTTAGAAAGGGCTGGATGCTGACTCAGGTTCTGTGTCCACATAACTCATATCACTTCAGAGACCTCTCACCAACAAACTTTTTCATCACTCTGATTATAGTGACTTTTATGAGCATTTCATAATACACAGAACTTATGATTTTTCCACCCAGCTGACACTTAAATTTAATTATCTTTTCATAGGTTTTGTTATTGCTTTGTGCATTGTTTCATCAAAATCCCACTGCAATATCTCCTGATTAACTTCATGCCTCAATGAGCTAGTGGTAATGCTGCAGCCCAGGATCACAGGCGGTCCAGGTTGCAGCATGATCCTTTCATGGAGAGAAACAGATGCACAGATAAGATAATCAGGATTTAAAACCTGCTCTTGATGCTGAAGTATTTTTAAAGTCTTACCTTTTAAAGCAAAAACGAGCCTTTTGTCAATGTCATATAAATCCTGGGAACAGCAGCAGTGTCTAGGTTATAACAGAACTTTTTTTTTTTTTTTTTTTTGGAAACTCCATACAACTACCTTGAAACCCTAAAATAATTAAGAAATGAGCACTTCTTTTGTGCCTGGGAGCAGGTTGATTAGTTCTCTGACTAACACCTACAGTTAGCTCACAAATACAATCCACAAAATTTGGAGGAGCTGTAGTAAAAACGCGACATAGATAAATATGTAATTGCAGTGCATCTGTAAACACACGAGCTCGTTTAGCTCCATCGTCTGTCTGTTGATATCAAGGACTGTAAAACGATGTCATTTGGGGCTGGTGTCAGTGGCCTCTCGCGGCGTTTCCAGGTGCGCACGCGTAGGCTGCAGCGCGACGCTGCGCGCTGGCCGCCTGCAGCAGCGAGCCCTGCGGTGCAGCACGCTGCAAACCTGCCTCCCCGAGCACCTCTAGCAACGTGTAGCTGCAAACAGAGCAGACAGAACATGGCTAGGAGGAGGCTCAGTTCTCATAGATTATACAAAGCAGTTCTCATAGATTATATAGCCATGAGCAGCATAATGCAGCACAGAGAGCACCATGACGGTATGTCCCGGGTCTAAGCAGCTCACTGTTCCCTTTTTTCAGGCTTGTCTGCGCTCTTGTTTCCAATATCGCATGGTTGAAATCTGTGGATGTGGTCACTATATGTTTCCTTTACCTGAAGGGGTAAATTATTGCAATAATGAAGATAACCCAGGTTGGGGTAAGAACATGATCAAAACTAATTATACAGCCTTCCCCGGGGTATTGGCACACAGGAAGGGAGGGCACGTTTTGTCGGTATTGCAGGTGCAACAGTTGCTTATATAAACTCTTACCTTGGCCATTAGGGTCACTGGCAGTGAGCCTAGGAAATTCTTGGCACTGCCCAAGGGCTAAGGGCTCTCAGCTTCCATCCTGGCCTTGGTCAGATTTCCCTCAGAAAGATGGGCTCAAGCCTGCTCGAGTACTGTGGAAGACAAAGATAGCATGGAAGATAGCAGGAGT
>JASSRY010000210.1:6362640-6376775 GCA_032466555.1 Tinamus major | reverse complement strand
TGTTCTGTACAGAAAAAAAAAAAAAAAAAAAAAAAAAAAAAAGAAGGAAGGAAGGAAGAAATGTGTAACACTTCAGGTCACCCAGTGCGAAAAGATCAGGTCCTGAAATCAACTTGCCCATCCCTATGTAAGTGGTACAATTGGCTCCTGTAAGGAAACACAGAGCCCAACAGCTCCGTGTTTGCTCTTAACAGACCATTTGAGAGCTCTTGTTCTCTTGCAACAGCAACATACAGAAAAAGAAATGTAAAATAACACCTGAATTGCAATACTCTGTTATAAGCAAAGCACCATCATACTACTGGAGTTGGCAAAGCTTCTACCTAAAATACTGATTCTCTGTAAAAGCTACCTGCAGAAAAGTATTAAATTGTCTAATAATTTTGCCTGAGTTTTCAAGGAAAACAAGGCTAGCGGGGAAGAAAGCAAACTTGTGCTTCAGGCTCATATTTAAAATACTTCTTTTATTAAATACAAATTATATAATCCAGATAGGCTGGGTTCTCACCTAAACAAATGCTTTGATTTTTTGTTTTCACCAAACAGCATATTGCTATTCATCACTGAGATCAAGTGTAGGACACAGACAGTTTTGTATTGACTCTTGTAAGGAGACATGCAAGTAAGTGCACAAATTATTTCTGGCAGCTCTAAAGGTGGAGGGAATCCTGCATTTTATCTCCCATCAGTTCTGACCTTTATAAAACTGCAGCAAATCTTTTGGGGTTGCTTATCTGAAACAGAACTAAAGTTTCAGGGACTGCAGAGTAGGGGAAATTACCTCTTGATTAATGTCCCTCTTTCTGCTTTCTAGTGACACGCAATATAAAATGACCATCTCCATGGCAGACTGGCCATCGGAAGCTTCAGAGGTAACACCAACCCCTTGTCTTAAAACATTCATTAATAATGAGATGTTCTTAACTGTGTGAATCAGCTGGTATTTTTAGAGTTAATGCTCAGGTAGCAGGCCCCTCTTCTCTAAATTAGACATTTGCAGCGTGTGAAGACCAGCCCCAGTGTGTGAAGCAGGAACAAGGAGCAGCATCTCCCCAGCACTGGCACTTCCTTTGCTGTGGTCCTGCCCTGAGCACAGTTAACAACCCAGAGATGAGTAATCACCTTCCCACGTAGTGCAAATACAGAAGAGGCACGGTGGAGACGTGCTTGCTATGAGTTTGCTGACCAAAACACAGAACACAAGTGCTTAGCATCATTGCTGCATTGTAAATTTTGCCTAATTGCTTTGTTTAATCCATTTACCAGGACGGCTGCTCGAGAAGGAATATGGCACCTGTGTGATCTCATGCTCTTTCAGGAGCAGAGAACAGCCAGAAACAGAGCCACTTTGTACACACAGCGTAGCTGAGGCAGATAAGATGTGATAAGATCTCATGGGCTCGCTAAAGAGAAAATGAATACTCCATTTAGATCACTCATTAAATGCTAAAGATTAGGCAGTGTCAAAGCTACACACGCAGTCTTATCTCTCTCTCTTTACCCATACACATTACAGGATTGCTTGCGTGATTGTTTTCTCTCTTGCTAAGTGTTTGCCACACAGTATTCTTACAGCATCACAGATAAAGGTACAACATCCTCATCCGTGCAGTGTTCCCGTGGCATATGCTACTGCAGACAGTAGTCCTCATGACTTCACTAGTTGTAATCAACATCAAAGGTGATTTTAAACAGGCATGGTGATCTAGCTTATCCTAGCACCAAAGGCTTCACACATACCCCTTACATAAGCCCTTAATCTTTAATGCTGAAATTGATAAAGCTACAGCCAGCGTGACTCCACTGTCACACTGCGAATGCAGCAAAGACATCTATGAGTGGCTAAATGTAGGAGTCATGAGCAGGTAGAGAAGCACGGTTACCTTATAGACCTCCTTGTACGAGTCTGTACGGGTGGAAAACGGTCTGTACCTCGTTGTGCGGGTGGAAAACGCAGCTGCAGCGCTGGGCTGCGCGTGCCATCCCCAGGCAGGGCCAGCAAGGAGCAGATGGAGGCAGCGCGGGGCCTGTTGAAACAAACCACGAAGTGGGAGCGTTCCTGATCCCGTAGAGCTGCGTTAAGGAAAGAATATTCACTACAGTTTGTTTATTTCTGGGGTTTCTGCCCAAGCAAGTGCATAGAGAGGATGCTGCTTCTCAGTTCTGAACACATTTTATCTTTCTAGGACTGGATTTTCCATATATTGTCTTACGAAAGGGATATGTCAACAAATGTGACTCTGGACAGGTAAGTGAAAGGAACAACCACTTTATCTTTTCTAATGAGCCTGTTAGCATTAGATTAACATGGATTGTGGCTGTCCGCCAGAGCACACGTGCTCACGCGGGAGAGCAAGACTTGGTGCAGGTTTTGGGGAAGATACATAAAGTAAATCTCAGATGCAATTCATGCATGTTCTATGTTCTCTGTAGTAACAAACCAGGTAGGCAAAAACCCACATGTGCAGTTAAACTAAAAAGAACATTAAACACAACATCCCTCATCATTTGCATGTAGGAGTTTGGAGACTCTAAAGCTATAAAATCCATGAACTTCCAGAGTTCAGCTCCTGTATCGTAATGCTTTTATATTTACATCCCTGATTTTGCCAACAGCAGCAGCAACAGGTTGGATGCAGTGTCAACAAAACTGACTGAATTACCCTCTGATAAACCAAACCCCAAAATATGGGGAGAAGAAAAGGGGGAAAAATAGAGAAGCAGGAAACAATTTCATAGATGTGAGTTGCAAATGCCAACCCCCCGTAATGCAGAGGGTTGTAACCACGTGGGGTTAACGTGCAGGATCGCTGGTGCTGGGAAGCAGTGGGGATCGGTGAGGGCCGAGGTGGGGGCTGCAGCCTGCGCTCCCCTCCGGCACCGGCCTCGCGAGCCCGGGGCACCGGCACGGGCAGCGCCCGGGGCGCGCGGGAGCCGTGCGAGGCTGAGGATGCGGAGAAAACCCATAGAGTGAGAGGCTGCGAGGAGCACCAAGCCGCGGAACAGGCAGGAGCAACGCTCCTACGGGAGGCTCCTCACCTTGGAATTATTGCCAGGAAAGCCTGCCAGAGAATAAGACAAACAGCTGCACGGGGGACTGCAAGAAGAGGCAATGGCCAAAATGTTTATATTTCAGTGCTAACTGTAGGCACGGAGGAATCAGGCAATAAGGAACGGCCTGATTGAGAGGAGCAGAGACAGCTCCCCTGACGCTCAGCGCGAGCTGCTCGGTATGGCTGAAAAGTCACTTCCCATGGAGGTTTAGAAGCCCAGTGTTGGCACAAAAAGCTAATGTTAGAACCGAATATTAAACCATGTATTACAAAGCAAGCTTCTGAAGAGCTGCAAAACTAATTCAGCTCTTCCCTTATGCCAAGCTCTTTAAAAAAAAAAAAAAAAAAAAAAAAAAAAAAAAAAAAAGACAATTAAAAAGGAAAAGCTCCTCAACCCACTCTGCTTCCAGGACAGATCTCGGAGCAGATTTGTGCCTGGTGTCACTCGGGCCGTGGCCGCTCTGGACAAGGACACAGGTGGTGGGAACTGACGGGAGAGGCGACAGCCATTTTAGCTCCACTGGGGCAGCTAGAAAACACAAAGCCAAAAGCTCCAAAGAAGCTTCCTGGTGCACAGACATCTCTTCAGGCTATGAAGTACTTAAGAACAAATTCTCTCTTCCAACATATATTTTGCATTCAGTAGCATTTCTTTTACTTCTTCCACATAACAGACAGCAGTTTGAGTTGTGACAGTTATGATCTGTCCCTTTCACATCATAAGGGACACGGCTCTGAGAAGCTCTTCCCAATGTACAAGCGTTTAAGGACATACGTGGGACATTTATAGCTTGGCTTTGTTCTAAAGTCATTTTTGTTTCCTGCAGAAACGGAGTCATCAAGCTGAACATCTACTTCCAGGAGTACAACTACCAGACCATCTCGGAGTCTGCCGCCACCACCGTGAGTGCCGGATCAGAGGCCCTTTCTGGGCAGAGCGGCCGCGCGGCCGCAGCAGCGCGCGGGGCTTGTGCTGCGCTGGTCACCGCGGCCGGGCAGGGCGGTCAGCGTCTCGGAGACGCCAGTTAGAGCATCCGGAGATGCCCTCAAAGGCTCTGCCGAGAGCCTCTCCTGCTGCCTCCCCTGCCCGCTGCAGAGAGGGGAGCACAAGGAGCCTCCATCAGCGAATCCCTAGTGCCTGGGTCGTGATTCCCTCCCACCTCTTCCCCGGTGCCGGGCAGAGGCAGGCCCGGAGGAGCAGGGTCACGCGTCCTCGCGGGAATTGCGGCCTCCCCAGAGCAGCCCCTGCTGTGCGGCCTCGGCAGGGCCGTCGCCGGGTCCCGGCCGTGCCCCAGCACCGCAGCCCAGCGCGGGGCCGGGGCTCGCGGGTCCCCTGGTCCCTCCGCGTCACCTCTCTGCCCTCCTTCCCGCCTGCAGATCGTGTGGCTGCTGTCGAACCTGGGAGGCCAGTTCGGCTTCTGGATGGGGGGCTCTGTACTCTGCCTCATAGAGTTCGGGGAGATCATCATCGACTCGCTGTGGATCACCATCATCAACGTCATCAGCTGGTGCAAGGGCCTGAAGCAGCGGCGAGCGCGGGCGCGCTACCCGGACGCGCCGCCCACGGTGTCGGAGCTGGTGGAGGCGCACGCCAACCCGGGCTACCAGCACGAGGAGGGCGACGGGCCCCGCGGGGCCGCGCTGCCCCCCGAGCCCGGCACCCCCCCGCCCAACTACGACTCGCTGCGCGTGCAGCGCCCGGCCGCCCTGGGCCCCGACAGCGACGCCGAGAGCGAGTGAGCGGCGCCGGGCCCGGCCCCGACGTCCTCCTGCCCATCGCAGTCAGGAAGGAACCGCACAGCCCTCACGGTCCCCACCCCAGTGTAAAATGTTCACTGTCGAGAAGCTCTATCTAGTAAACCCTGTAATAAATCTCATGGAGTCAGCATCAGGCTGGGGCTTTAGTATACAGGGCTCGTGTAAATCTATGCTGCTATATAATCATAAATCACCAATTCCTTTTAACAAGTAGTTTTGCTTACTTGTAGGAGGGAGGTACATCCCAGCAAGAAATGCAGGGCAGAGAGCAGCTTTGAAGAGCAGCACGGTAGCAAGGGGAGCAGGAGGCTGTTAAACAGCCCGGAGAGCAGCAGTGCAGGACGGGTCGTGCTGGGAGGGGAGCAGGGAGTCCCCAGGACACAGGAGCAGCTGCCTCGTCACAGCCTGTTGGACACTAAAAGACACCAGAGTTTGTGCTGCAGCTGCAGCTGCTTCATGGGTTGAACGAGAACCACTGGGTCCCAGACTGCTTCTGGTTTCATTTCTGAATGATCGCACCACAGACAGGAGAATAATAAATAAATAAATAAATCAAACATTTCCTCTGCTTCCAGAGCCCTGCGCTCTCCGTTTGTCATCTGTGCTCAGGATCTGCTAACGCTCCTGCTGCACGTGGGCACGTCCGTTAATACGTGTCAGAGAGAACTGCTCCAGACTCCAGCAAAGATTCGGGTGCAGGGAGGAAGCGCCACGTCCCGTAGCAGGGCCAATGTTGGCCAGAGGAAAAGCCCAGCGGCCGGAGCTGGCGCTGCCGAAGGGCTTGGAGCGAGGCCGAGCGCAGCCTTCTCTGGGGACGAGGCCGCGGCCGCGCTCGCCCCGAGCTCCCCGCTTCCCGGCAGCTCCCGGCTTTTCCTTTACTTGCCCTAAGGAGGCTCCCAGCAGGGCTGAGACCAACGCAATTAACTCACGTTTGGATTTTTCCAGCCCCCGGCTTTCCCAGGAGGCTCCGTGCCCCTCACAACCGCGCTGGATCTGGTTTAGCGAAGCAGCTTTGCAGCCTTCAAGAGGAAACACGATAGCGCGGTTAAACCGCGGGCCTGGGAACGCGCTGTTCCGGCACGCGGCCCGGCCCGGCTGCGCGGCCTGGGGCAGGCGGCGGCCCCGGCGGCCCCTCGGGGTGATGGGGGGTCCAGGCACCGTGTGCCCCGCGCGGGCTCCCCTGCTCACCCGGCCCCGCCGCAGCGTGAACCGGGTTGTTGCAACGCGCCGCGACGGGACTCGGGACCCGCTAGCCTTGGGCAGGAGCTTCCTTGCTCCACTCGCCGCTTCTGGGGTTTTGGGGTAGGCTCTGCTCTTGCTACCACCACGGAGGGCTCTTCAGTGCATGAGACGCCGCCTGTCACGGTGCCATCGTTGCCCCACAGACACAACGAGCAGCAAGCTCCCTTCCGACGGGCCAGGCTTCTCAAGCGCGGATATAAACGTTCGGCGTTGAGCACCTCACCCGACACGCACCGGCAATGACCAAACCTGCGCGTCGCAGCAGCCACGCTGGGCACGCGCCATCCCGCACAGACGGGCCCTGCTGCCACCTTGTCACCCGTCACAGCAGCAGAGCCCTCGGGAGGGGACGCCTGGGGACGAAGCAGATTTGACCCAGGACCACGTAGCACAGGCACAGATGTGGTGTAAACGCGGCTGCCCCAAAGCCGGGGGCCTCCGGCGCCCAAGCAGGGACGAGGCTCCAGCCTGGAGGTTTATTGAATTCCTGGAGACTTTTGTAGCGACTTTCTTTTTTTAAACCAGGAATGTCCTCCAAATTAGCCCGCGCGCTGGGGTGAGAACCAGTTATTCCTGGTCCCTTTCTTTCTCCCCGTTTCTTTTTTGTGTGTAGCAATAAACACAGTTCCGATACAGAGCAACAGATTTACCTCTGCTAATCGAGTCGAGTCCTTAAGCAGGGACATCAGGAGGCCCTTCCACGACCCGAGCGTCTCTCCTGCCCAACGCACCAGCGACCCCGGCCCGAGGACGCGGGGATGGGGACACGGGGGCGCCTGCCCATCGCTCTCCGTGATCCCTTCCACGGCTGCGGCCTTTCACCACGGGAAACACTGACAACAGCACCCCTGTGAGCAAAGGGCTCGTGCAGGGCCCTAAAAGCCGTAGGGAATATCTATGTTAAAGACAAACAAAAATCATAAGCGGTCTTTAGGAATTTTACATCTGTTTTGGGCAGATCAAATTTCACTGGATTCCTTGTGCCAGTGCAAATGTCACAGAGCAAAAATCAAACGTAGCAACCCCCTATTCTGGTTTATTTCACTTACTCCACGGGAAGGTTATAATTATGAGGAGGAAGGTTATAGCAACGGGAACGACTCTTCCAGGAGAAACTGCCTGAGAAAGAGCCTGCGATTCTCCTTCCTCGGCGGCATGAAGAGCCCCCTGCTCCATCACCCCGGGAAAAGGAGATGACACTTCAATCCTCCAGGACGAGATTGCTTATCAATTTGCACAGTAAGTACCCAGCAAACTCGGAAGCGTGCAGAGCTCATCCCTCACCGCTGACCTTCCAAGGCCAAGCCTTTAATCTTGTTGATAAAATATATTTGTCCTTGATTTTGATTGGGGTGAGGAAAACAAAAATAGAGGTAATTTACAGTCATCTGCAGCCAGAGAATATCTAGAGTAAATAAAAGATATGAGCAATAAAAGCCGAATTTAGGCAGCACCTTCGCAGAAAGTCCTTGGGCTGCTCCCAGATTCTCATTTGCAATCCAAGGCCTGAAAACAGCCACCCCGGGCAACCAGCAGCGCAAGGAGGTGCAGCGCAGGAATCATCCCCTCCTGGCGCAGCGTGAGCCGCGCGAGCGAAAGGAGCCGCCGCGGTGCCGGGGCGGGCAGGAGACTTGCTGGAGACGGCGGAATCCAGTTCCCGCAGGAGCCGTCCCAGACTTTTCCTGCTCGAATCCTTACACCTGCTCCCTGATACATCCCCTCCAAGCAGGACAAATCCACAGCGACGGCTCCTTCCAACCAGGCGGCTCCTCTAAAGCGACAGGTTTTTGTCCCACACAGCAGCTCGATGTCAAAAGAGCAGCTGACTCTGCCCTCCACCAAGTCTGCGCTCAAAACACGCAACCGAGCTAAGATTTTATCTTCACAAAGACCTCTGATTTGCAACAGCGAAAAAGCCCTGCTCTCTCCCCAAGTCACAGCAGAGCCATTTGCTTAACCTCATGCAGTAAAATACACGACAAGGAGCAAGCAGAAAAGCAGAGGGCACCGCGCTCGCCGCTCGGTCGCTGCGCGGGAGCCCGAGCAGCCGCTGGGGCAGGGGGACCCGAGGGGCCTTCCTGCAGCTCAGGCCCTGCCCGGAGCCGGAGCGGCCGCCCCTGCAAGGAGGCGGCTGCAGGGGACAAGGGGGCAGGATTTTTGGGTGCAGCCCTGGGCGGGTTGTGGTGCTTCCCCCCACCATGTCCCGCAGGGGTTTCCATTGGTGCTGCCGCCGCGTCAGGTCTCAGCCTGGGCAGGCAGCAGCGCCAGCCGCTTCCAGCACCTCCAACCTTTCGCCCCAGCTGGGCGCCTGCCCGGGGCCGTCGGCCCGAGCTGCAATAACGGCAGGCAGAGAACAGCCTCGAAACCCTCTTTGCAGTTACGAGGCAGAGGAAGGACGGGAGAGGCGGCAGCAGCAGCGAAATCTGCCCTGTGACAGCGGGGAGATGGGAACAGCGTGTTCCCTGGCAGGACCCGCGCCGTTTACCGTTCTGGTTATTGCTGGTTTATAGAGGGCGTCTGGCAGCCAGTAAAGTGGGAAGTGTCTCTCTCCCGGACTCGGCGCGTTACCAGCCCGGCTGCCTCTCCCAGATGGACCCGATAAGCGGCCGCGCCGGCTGCTCCCACGCGGCCGGGCCCAGCGCGCGCCGCCGCGCCGAGCACGCGGGAACGGGCGTCGAGCCGGAGCCAAAGCAAACACCCGCGGAGCCCCAGCGCAGACGGGATTCCCCATCTCCACGGGGGGGTAATTACACTTCTCATGTCCTGAAGGGAAAAGTAGCGATCAGCCAACTGCAAACACCACCGAGAAGTGCATAAAATAAAACCTGCTTTAAACGAGTCCCAAAGGGGAGCGCAAAGCGCCGCTGAACCAGCCCGGGAGCAGCGCGGAAGGACGGGCAGCGGCAGAGCGGGGCCTCCCCAAAACACGGGCTCTGCACGGGGGAAAGACGGCCCCAAAGCTGAGAGCAGCGACGCGTGGACACGGCCGAGCACCGAGTCCAGCAGCCCGAAAGGAGCTGAGGGGGGAGGCGCAGAGGTGCAAACAGGGAACAAGCTACTCACCAAGGGAGTCCCGGCAGCAACGGGAGCGACCGCAGGAGCCGCGGCGGCTGCACGGGCGGCAAACGGCACCTCCGAAGCGCTTGAGTTTGCACGTGGGTTTGACGCAGCTGGCACTGCCGTTGGGGGATCACCTGGTGCTTTGCCTAATTTTGTCTTACGGAAAAAAGCTGTGGAAGTGCTGGAAGCTTTCGTAAGCTAGACGAGGCTTTTTACAAAGATCTCAGTAATTTTTAATAAATTTCATAAGAAAAATAACATTGTTTCATAAAATACGTTAGACTCATCATAACCTTAAGATGTAGTATACATTAATCTCACAAGAAACAACCTACAAAACTGGTTTTATTCTCAGAGTTGGGTTTGATCACGTGCTTTCTGCTAATTGATGAGACTCTGTGTTCTAGAGATGGTGAATAATGACAGACTTGAGCAACGGCCATTGCCTCCAGCTGGAAGAGCTTCCAATCAGTGGATCTCTGTTGCACCTACCCCATAATTTTACATTCAAAATTGATTAAACTCTTCTGAAAAAGACAGTGATCTGTCACGAAGCATGAATTCTCCCAGCTAGCGGCAGACCAATCCTAGTCAGAAGCCAGCACCGTTCAACCTATTCAAGGTTAGTCGGAGAGTTTTTTTAGTAAATCTGGTTATAAGAAACCTTTTGTCATTTCTAAAGATAGAAAGAATTAAGAAGCTTTTCCTAAACAGAAATTTATTAAAATTACTCATAAATAAGTTCCTCATCGCCAGAGCCACCTTCACCTTCCTCGGAAGGCTCACGGGGAGCAGGAGGCCGCGGGCGCTAGCGCTCCAGGCCGCGCATGGCGGCGACGCTGCCGGCCGTGCGGCGCGGGACGCTCTTCGCCACCTGCCAGAACTCCTCCGGTTTTGCCTTCAACAGCGCTACGATGTTCTGCAGCGTTCTCGATGGCTGAAGGCCAAGGGCATCCATCACATTTATTAGATAATCTGAAAGATGAAGGATAAACACGTAGTTAATCAGGGGACAGACACAGCGCAAGCAGCACCCAAATTAAGGTTGTTCCTCACCCTTCGGGACAGCTAGAACCCGCCGTCACTGCCCGCTCGCCCGCACGGCGGCTGCTCTGTCTTTGGAGTTTAACCGTAGTGATGGGCAAGTATTTCTGGCTGTCAGTACATTCGTTAAAACAACTGTCTGTCCTGTTCTGAGGACTGAGACACTCAGCTGCGTTCCAGTACCTGTGGGGAGGACCCACGTCCCCACGGTAGTAAGTCACCAAGGCCACGGATAAAGGACCACAGTCAATTCCCAAGGCGAGTTAAGAGCTTGCAGCAAAGCTGGGAACTTCTGCAGAGGCTGCTGCAGCTCAAAGGCAGCCAGGCAGTCAAGGATGCAGGGGGGAATGTGCAGCATCCAGCCCTGACTCCAGTGTTTTGTTACTGTGCCACAGCAGGAAAAAGATTCAAGGCTGAATTCCCTGATGCTCCCATTCACTTTCCGGTGATGTGAGGAGAAGATATTCCTGTAACCTTATTTTTGATGTTGGCCATGGTGAAGTCAGCACCCATTATTTAGAGCAGAAACAGGACCAGCTCGGTTCTCCATTGAGAAGGACCTTGACTTCCACAGTCAGAAACACAAAGCTCGGAAGAAGCACAAGCACTTACCAGAAAAACCTCTTCTTCCCAGGAGAGGGACGTGATGGAACACTTTGCAAAAGAGAAGCCATGAACCACTGCACTGTACAGGTTATCAGATACGCACGCACAAGATTGAAGGAGAAACCCATACTGCAATTTCTTAAAGTGAAGTATAACAAAAGAGCAGCCCAGGCACTGGAGCAGCAGCCCTCGGGCCGGGCGGCCGCAGCTCACCGATGTCCGTGGCGAGCTGCTTGGTGGCGTGGGCGCTGAGCTCGCCGATCTGCAGCACGGCCTCGCAGTAGGTCTGCATGGTGGCCCTGGCGATGGAGCCCAGCCAGTAGTCGGCCGTGTTGTCCGGCTCGGGCAGCTCCTCTCCTGCGCACACAACTCTCATTAGCTGCCAGCGGCTCCGCGTCCCGCCGTTTACCAGTTTTGTAACAAAACATAATTCATAATGGTTAACAATTTATTCAAGGCATTCAGGCACTGACATTCAGACAGTTTGTCAGCTGCTTTGGAATGATCAAAGCTGTAATTTATCTTCCTTGATACTACATAACATTGAAAGATAGCTCGGGACCCAAAACACTTCCCTCTATTACTCATCGGGTAACTAATTTCTAAAGGGATGACAGGTGCTGGGGCCGGGATCACGGGCACTCCCTGGCATGTTCTCCAGGACGCAGCCCGCTCCAGGACTGTTTTACAAACTACTCAAATGACAGTGATTCATGGGTTTTTCAAGTGTTGAAGACATTCTGTGTTCATCAATGTTTTGAAAATTAATGTATTAAGCATGCAGATGCTTCAAGATGACAAAGCAATTAATGCCAAAACCTAAACCAAAGGGTGTATCCTCAGAGAGCTGCAGGAAGAGTCCAAACAGCGAGCTCCGTGCGGCGCCGCGGGCGAGAGGAAACCCCAGGAGGAGGACGCCCGCAGCGAAGCGCGGCGCTGCCGGGAAGCACCGGGAGCCAGCGGCGTCACCCGCAGCAGGGCTGCGACCACCAGCAAGGACAGTCATCTGGAGACCGAGCACGAGCCAGAACTCGGCTTGCTGCAGGAAATTAAGGAAAATCATCCAGAAAGAATTCCCTGGGTCTAAAGAAATGTGCTCTGGGCACAAAGTTGTGAAGAGCGACAGGGCCACGTGTGTCTCAAAGAGCAGCCCCGGCTGCACCTCCTCCATCCAGGGGCTTTAATCACGGTGATGGGCATCTGCTCGCTAGCGGCACTAGTAACAGCACTGGAGCTGTGATGGCTTTTCAAGTGGGGATAATAAATAATGAATATGAGATTTAAACGAAATAATCATCATTTCCGAGTTCTGCCCTTCCTTGGGCTCTGATGATGGAGACTAGGACACATGACTGGGCCCTTACAAAAAGGATGTTCTCTTAAAGATGCCAAACCCATCCCAAAGGGAGAGAGCCTACAGGCCGGGACCTGAGCTCGGGCTGCCTGCCCTTGTGACAGACAGGCACACGCTGGCCTGTCCCCACGCAGCAACGACAGTTCTTCCTGGGTTTGCAGGCGAAAGAGGCAGAGGAGGAAGATGGTTACAGGCCAACAGCATTACTGCCCTTCTGCTGTAAGGGCACCCCAAATATCCCAGTACTGTGGGATTTGACCACCCCAAATCCCAAATCCCACAGTACTAGTGATACCATGCTCCTCACGGGACAAGGAAAGAGGCTATCGGACACTGACGGTGATCCCAAGGCACCACCTAGTATATTAAATACTGCCCCTGCTACGAAACAGCAATACTTCAGGTCTGCCACCCCAAACCACAGTGTTAATAACCACTAAACTTCTTAAAGGAGTTGAACTAGAGCGTCTAGTTTGAATAAAACTGGAAAAAAAGAAAGTTGTGCTCATTATCTAGAGCGTCCTCATGGCCTCAGCAGAAGAGCGTTGGAAGAAGCAGCATGAATAAAGAGCAGGGAGTGGATCTCCAACAGCTTCCTTACTATGAGCCATCACACGTAACGCCAAAATGTGAAATCTTTCCTCCAGACATGTCACTTCCCTGGTTTCGCCCTACCTTGTTCTGGAGGGAAAGGCAGTTTTCCAGCATGCAATGCCAGTTCCAAAGCAGAATCCTCCTGAGTGACAAATGGCTCAAGGTGGAGAGGCAGTGACATAATATATTGCCCAATCTGGAATAAAAGCACAAAAGAGCTGAGTCACTGCACGACTGAAGAACAAGTTTGTATTATTGCAGTTGACTAAGTTAGAAAGCTGAGCTTGACAGCAGCTCACTGATGCACAGGAGCTCACAAACCAACTATGTCTCTCGCTGATGGTTACACTTCATACAAAAAATACTTCATCAGGAGGCAAGAAAAGCAGTTGCTGAAACAATCAGAGTAACAAAAATCCTGTATCATAACTCTAAGGACATTTTTGACCTCTGGCGTGTTCCTGGACCAGAACCCAAGAGACTGATCCAAACAAAACCACAGAAAAGGAAACATGGATTTAAGTGACAAGATAATGAATTTCTGAAATTTATCACTCCCAAATAGCAACTAAGCGAGCCACGTTCTTAAGATATACTCAGTATTTACCACTACAAACAGAAGTTGGCATTTGCCATCCTGTTACAAGAATTAATACTGCAAACAGAGCAATTAAAAAAAAAAAAAAAAAAAAAAGGACCCCTTTTTGCTCCCAAAGTTCCTTTGGTATTCAAGAATTGACAGTGATTTCCTACAAGGATGGCACAATCAAACTCATCAGGACTGGGCCCCTGACTAAACAACAAATTCCACAAATACTGTGATTTTACAGAAACTTGGCAAAGCACAGATGAGATTCCTGCAGCACTGGACACTATCCTGGCATGCTCTTACATTGCTGATATATTCCAGAGGGGTCAGGCTGAAGTTTGGCAGGTCGTCTGTCAAGGTCTCGCCAGCGCCACTGGAGTTCCATCCCTGCAAGGCAAGAAGCACAAACCAATCTGTGAAGTTCTGGAGCTTGGAATCTGTGGATATTCTGGGAAAGCGGGGCCTAGCGACGAGATCTGCGATTACCCACATAACTTCTAACAAAACTGAACACAGATTAGTTAGAGATTTGCTTCCCCTGTCCACACTTCTCCTTATGGAAAATACACGCTCACATAGGTTGAAAATAAAACAGCATCTCAGACACATACTAGGGCTTGCAGCCACCTGCTGCGACTGCAGTAGAGGGAAGGATGTAAACTTTTCCACTGAGCACAGCTCATGGAAGGAAGGTGATAGCAGAGGGAAATATTGTGAGATCTGGAAAGCAGAAAGGCGAGCAGCGCTGAGCTGTACTCAGCCCTGGGCTCTGCCAAGGGCAAACCTTATCACTGCACACATCAGAGCAGTGCAACCATTACTCACCTCCATCTTA
>JASSRY010000210.1:6338979-6353607 GCA_032466555.1 Tinamus major | reverse complement strand
GACGCAACTAATGGTGTTCGGCCTTCGCTACTAGAAGTCATCCAAGAACTTTCAAAACTTGCAGAAACACAACAAACCTTAAAGCATCCACCAAAACTAGGCTTAGCTGATTCTCCTCTGGCAATTCAAAGGATTACACAAACTCCCTACTGAAGGAGTGAGAGACGCGACACTCTGCACGCTGGCAGCTTCTTCAAGCGATGTGCAATCCCAACCAAAAGAGAACAACTCTGAAAAACTTCACAAGGGGCAACAAACCAGAAGGGCTCCTACGGCTGCAGGAACCTCGCTGACCTAGCACGCAGGAGCGCCTGATTACGAAAGCTGAGGACAATAGCTATTTCACCACTGAAACCACGCTGAGAAACAAGGCAGGTCCCGCGCTGAGGCCGGCAGAGGCACCACAGCCACCAAACCCACCCGCTGCGGGGGGACACGGCAGAGCAGAGCACTCGGCTTAAAAGGCGAGTTGGAAAAAATGCACCTCTGCCTGCACCTGCAAAGAAACAGTGCTGCATCAGACAGGCAGCAGCGAGCACGGAAAGTAGGCTAGAAAACTGTCATCAGCCGGGAACTTATTTACACACATCACCCTCAGTTCTTCACACACAGCATTTTATGGCACTTTGCCACAACTCCTTGGTCCGCTATTCTTTCAGTTCTGCTCCCGTTTATTATTGTAAAAGTTGAGGACACCACTAGTCTCCTGCAGCAAAAAGACCATGGATACAAATAGGATGGAAAAGAAAATATCACACAGTTCTTCAGAAAGCAGAAGCAACACAGGAGATAGCAGACAAAGCTCATGTCACCCTAAAATGCTAGCTGACATCTGCCCTGTAATTCACAATGTATCATTAAGCAGAAAAATTACATTATTTCAAGGAAGCATTGAGCTCCTTTGCATGATGGGCCTAGCACTCACACCAGGCTTCTTAACATGAAGATAAGAATCTCTCTCACCCTTCACGGTTGAAGGCTCTTGCAGGCTTGACAAAATTAGCCAATTTCTCCATTTCACTAAAGCAGGACAATAACTTTCTTGGATCCTACATAATTTTTGCCAGGAAAAAAAGGCACAGAAATATTCCAAGGGTGTCAGCAGAACTCCTCACACACCTCACAGACAGGAACCAGTCTATCATGACCTTGAGGGCTTCCTCCAGGACAAGTGATAAAGCAATTCAGGCATTTCAAATGTTTTGCAACAGACCATATTTGCCACAAGAGCAAATTAGATTTAATTTAAGACACAGATGAAAGTGATAAAGCAGCTTTAATGGCAGTAGCATAGCACCCTTGTTATAGGTAGAAGACCAGAAAACGTTGCCCACAAGAGTAAGACCAGAACCTGATCGCAGTTTGCAAGCCCCGTCCTTTACTGACAGGGTGTAACTGAACATTGGCGAATTATTCTGAACTTTACAGAGGTCTTGCTCTCTCCTGAGCACCGCACCAAGACTAAGCAGTGACTGCACCTGTGTTGTCCACTGAAGCTGTGAGTGCCAGGTCCCAAGGAGCGTGTCATACAGCTCAGTCAACTGGCGATTTAAGCTGAAGTCACTTTGACAAAGGTCCTGCCACGCTGCCACCAGCTGCACCTGCGGGGGTAATCAGAACCACGCTGAGAGCAGAACTAACAGGTCACAGATCTACGTTTTGTTATTCTGAACCAGGAACTTCTCATGCAAATCACTTTGCTGAAACACAATGCCCATCCTTGCTTCCCTATCCAGATTTCAGCATAACTCTCTGCTATAATTCAGCACCCCACAAGGAAATGACTTTCGGCATCAAGCTAGAGGCTTCTTAGTTGATCCAAAGATTTAATTAACATTGGTATTTCACTCATAAAATGAGATTGTAATTGATACCCCCATATAATAGTTGAAATACTTGGCAAGCCCGAGCCTTGAACTTAATCCTCAAAAGTCACAGTCATGAGAGAACTTTTGAGGATCAGGTTATGACTACTGAACTGTCTGGAATTCCAACCTTTAATCTTACCTGAAAAGAGTTTACAGAGGCCAGCAGCTGGCAAGTGGCAGCAATAAAGTTATTACTGACATAGCCACATCCAAGAAAAGTGAAAACAACTACTATAATGCACAGGGGAAATGCACATATTCTACAACTACTTTAAAAGGGGACATAAAATCCTCAGTGGAGAATTACTTTAAAAACCACAGGGAGTAATCAAAGCAGTGAGGAGCCAGAAACAGAAGTCAGAGAATGAAATATGGAACAGAACAGACTCTATCCTCCTTTGAGTAGGACAGAGAGAATACTTGATGTAGCAGCACCCCCTACAGACCAGGTCAAGCAAGAATTCTTTTTTTGTTTGTTTTCATTTCTCCACATTAAAATATTATCAAGAAAAAGAAATTACCTTGTGACACTTATAATAATAAGCAAAAAGCTGGGGCATCCGATCAATTTCAGTGAAGACTTTAACAAACATTTTTGCCTGATCTAAATAAAATAAATAAAAAAAGGTCAGGCCCGAAGCGCAAGGTGAGACAGAATACACCCCAAACCGAGTAAAACAATTCTTCTGTTAAGGGGATATGTGCCATGGCCCACAGAGAAAGACAGAACTGGCATCTTTTGTTCGCTTGCCTTCTCTTTAAGAGCAGAGCTGCCTAAAACCAATACTCAAATGAGAACAGGTATCAGATTTACAATAAATGAATTTAACCTTTTACCAGTAAATCATTCTCAGGTAAGACAGACAAAAGCAGGGCATTTCACAGAAGGAAATCATTAATTTCCAGAAACAAGCACTGTCTGCAAAACCAGAACACATTCCTCGTGAAGGCCTCATCCCTTTCCGGCACTCCACGTTAACGTGCACTAAAACTAGTTGCCTCAACTGCCTAACGGTGCCGTTGCTCTTACCAAAAGCCTTTAAAACCAGAGTCCCCAGAAGTCTGATTTGTACTACAAGGGCAACAAATATAGTTCTATTCACAAAATCAATCCGGGTTCAGATAAATTAGTAATATACCTCACTTATTTTTCAAACAGCACCTGGAGGGAGACCATGAAACTTGAACATCGTAAGTAACTTAGACGCTCTACAGCTGTGGAAGTCACAGCTCTGTGAATGCAAAGCTCTGGGGATGGATTTACTGATGAGTGTTGAGTTTGTAGGAATTGGGATGCAAGGGAAAAACATGACTTCACAAAAACGGGAAAAACAGCATTCGGTGAGAAAATAAACAAACAAAATACATGTTCCCGTGTGCCCAGATCTTAACGAGTGAATATGAACAATGCTCAAAGTTAATTATTCCAAAGAGTCTGCCCAGGAAAGGACCACGTCTCAGCACACCGGCTCCCAGTGCGTCGACACGTATTTCTCCCCCAATATGGGTTTATTTGCTGGAGAACTCACAGAACACAGCAATATCCTATTACTTCAATATTCCAAAACATCGTCCTTTGACACGTGCATGTGAGCAACTGTGAGAGTCTATGAGCACAGTCTAAGGAAAAGGGGGCTGGTGCAAAGACAGAGCCAGAGATGAGTGGGAGAGAGGAAGAGCTGTGCAAGGGATCAAGGATTCCAGGAAAGCATCCCTCTCCCACCAGCTGCCTGCAGCCAGGTGCTGCTGTAACTTGCAGTTACTTGGACGGGAGCTCCAGGGAATGTCACAGAGCAACAGCCCTACAGCACTGGATCGGTAACGGGATTCCCTAGGAGGACATAACGGAGAGGCAACAGAGGGAAGAAGCGTTTTCCAGACACACTGGGACAGTAGGGGAGGTAGGGAAGAGCGCACAGACAAAATCAAAAATATCAAATGATCTTCTAAAGAAGAGAGAGTTTATAAAACAACTTTTTCAGCACAGTGTGGAGTCAGAGCATTTCTGAACGCTATTCACGTGACTACAAAGCCAAACTGCAACAGACATGCCTAGCAGCACTATGACAATGCAAAAACAGGGATCTTCTGCCTATTTGAGCACTGTTTCCCATGTGGAGGCTGTCCACAGCATAACTGAACTATAAGAGCAGGACAGCCCTATCTCAGCACCTCCGTTTCAAACATCTGCATAACCTATGCAGCCTATAGTCAACTCACATTTTCCTTGTTTCCCTTTGTGGTCACAGGTACAAGAGGTAGGAAATGAAAGACAAAGTGCAGGCAGCTGCAGAGCACTGAACATTTCACGGCATCCAGCTCCAGCGCACACAACCCCATCCCAGGGGCCTCCAGGATACACACTGCTCACAAACAGCTTTCTACCTCTCACATCAGATAAACTGTGCACTGACAATAGGTGAGAGCAAGCCTTACCGACCTACAGACTGGGCATTAAACGCAGCAACGATCTGCGGGCTGGCCATGGCTTCGAGCCGGTTCTTCAGAGCCTCGAGGTGCACGCACTTCTCTGAGTAGTCCGGCGTGTCCACGAGCATGGCCAGGCTGCTCTGCATGCTTGTGAGCTTGGCAGAAATCACAGACACGTCCTGCCGCCAGGAAAAAGCCAACAAGGTTATTTAGCATCATGCTAGAAAGCATTACTGCCTGTGCTCCACAGGGACTTTTTACGCTCAGATGTGTATTTCAAAGTCACTTGAAGAATCTACTTTAAATGCAGTTTCTTTAAGAAAAGCAAAGGGCCAAAAATCAAGAACAATGTGGTAGCTACCTGTGTTTTCAGAGTCTCTTCAATGTCTGCACTTAACGTGCTCCATTTGTCTGCTTCCTGGAGCGATTCAGCAGCCAGCTGCATCCTAGATTTCACCCGATCAATCTCTACAAGAACCTGAGAAAAGAGAAAGAACTGTTGCCCATTGAAACCAAATGACTGTCCGGATGCTTACATTATTTTCAGGTTGGAATTTTACTAAATGTGTGAAAAAGGCTGGATACAAGAAGTTGGCTGAAAGAACGAGAGATGTTAAATCAACTTTCAAGTCAAGCAACAACACTTCTAATTCTGCATTTGCACAGTCAGTTCTGACTTTGCCTGAAAAGCGTTACGCATCCCCATGCTAACCAGAACACACACAAATTTGGACAACCAGTGTTCTAATTATGTAACTGTACCCATGAATTAACTGCTACCATCAGCTGTTGGCAAGGAGACACAGGCAGGGCCCACCGTTACCACCAGCAGCGCTCAGGAAAGCGTTCTCAGCGCTGCCAGGTTCACAGCGCTGGTCAACACGAAGCCGCCTGGAAACCCCAGAATTACACGAGGATGAACGCACAGAGAGGCAGGGCGAGGCTCTACCTGCATGGACTGAGCCGTGTCCTCCTCGAATTTCTTGATGTCTTCTTTGACCAGGACCATCTGCTCCTTGAGGAACGTGGCCTCCTGCTTCAAGGCCTCCAGCTCCCGCAGGACCCTGGGCATGTTCTGCAGAGCCTGGTGGCTCGTTTCTGCGCAGACACAACGCAGCGCGCTGAAACGCGCCAGACAGGCGCTTCCCACGCAGAAAGAGCAAGGGGCCCGCAGGGCCCGGCTCCCCCGGCCGGGGTTCCCGGGGCCGGGAGGCCCTGCCCACCCCGGCCCGGCCCGCGGCACCTTCCACGGCGTTGTTGACCTCCTGGATGAAGAGCTGCAGCTTCATCACGAGGGTGGCTGCGTGCGCGTCCACCTTGCCCGGGGCGTCCTGCTGCACGGCCCTGAAGGCGCCGTTCACCCAGCTCTTCACCTCGAAGTCGTCGGCCAGGAACCTGGAGAAATCCATGGCCCCGGTCCCGGCCCGCGCCGCCGCCAGGAAACGCCGCCGCTCGGCCCCTACCGGCCACCGTCCCCGGCTGCGCGGAAGGGACGTGGCACCCCGCGGCCACCGTCCGCGGGGCGGGGCGTTGCTAGGGAACATGGCGGCGCGGAGCCCGCGGCCTAGGAGGCCCCGGGGCGGCCCGAGACGGCGGGGGGGCCCCGGGAGCGGCGCCGTGGAGCCGCCCGCCCCCCACGGAGCTCGGCCCGCTCCCCCCGGCCGAACGGCGCCGCCTTCTTCCCCCTGCGTGCGGAGGACGGGGCAACTCGGCTCCCGCCCTGCTCCAGAGCTTCACCCCTCGCTCAGCGTTATCCGGGCAGCAGAACTGCCCCTTCGCTCCCCCGGCTCGAGGACTTGTCACAAAAAACAACCATCACAAATCAGATCTCGGAGCACATTGGTTTATGCAGTCAGGAACCGCACGCGCAGAGGGTGGCGCTGGAAGGAGAAACCCCTGTCTGCCCCAGGGACATGGTGGCAGCTGAGCAGGCCCAGGGAAGAAGCCGCAGCAAGAGCAGCTCTGGAGGAAGCTCCTAGGACACACGCTGGCAGGGCTCGGCCGGCTCCTCCCACGGGGTGGCCGAAACCCCTCCCCGTGCTCGCTCTCAACTCTCCATTTTGTACCTGGCCATCTGAACCACATCCACCTGAGTCCGCAGAGCCCCTCTCACCCTTTCTTATACTGCCGTCCGCACGAAGCATACAGGCCCCAGGGGAAGCAAAGTGGCAACATTCCCGCATGAAAATTTTCCTGGTGCTGAGCAGTCTGCCAGAAGGGCTGATGCACGATAGTCTTTTTCAATCAGGAAAACATGTAAAGCGAGAGAGGGAAAATTGGCCCAGAAAGCAGCAGGAAAAACATGAAGGAAACACTGTATGAAAGCAGCAGCCAAGCTCCCACGCTGCAGGGCTCTGCAGGACACAACCACCCGTACCGCAGGGTCAGCTCTGCGGAGAGATCAGGGCAGAGCAGGCCCCAGCCAGGCACGTGCAAAGAAACCCAGGGCGAGAAGGAGACAACAGACACCAAGGAAAGGAGCCATTGCCGAGCCCAGGCCAGCCCTCCCGGCCACGGTCCCTCCCCCCGCCCTCCCTGTCCATGGATAAGGCAACACGGCAGTGTCCAAGGCTGGAGAAGTTCAGCTGCTGCCCCAGAGCTCTGCTTCGGGGAAGCCGGTCACCTCTCCCGCTTCGCTGAAGGGCTGCACACCCTGCACGAACGTTAACTTGTATCTTAGTCGGATAGGATCCTATGAGAACAAAACAAAACAAAACAGAGAGGGACAGGTTATGCTGAGGATTCCCAGCTCTCCTTCCCGCTTCGCTGCAGCGTTTTGCCCTCAGGAAGGGGAGCAGCACTCCAGCCCGGCAGCCGCTCTGCACGGGGCAGGGCCTGGATCGTCAGCACCCGCGAGCAGAGCTGGGCTGTTTTGCAGAGGACCCCGCGGGTGCGTGCAGACCCGGGCCCCGCCGGTCTCGGAGCAGCACAGCCTCCTTCCCCTCGTCTCCTGGCTCGCAATAACCCATCGGTGCAGCACAAGTGCCTCGTGCGGCCTGTGCCCCGCGTGGCCTCGCACCCGACCGGCTGCAAGGATCTGCAGCGCCCGCCAGACACTGTTACAGCAGTCTGGGGTAGAGCAGCGTGAGGCCTTGCAGCAAGGGCCACTCACCCTTCAGGTTATAGCTCTGAAAGGCTCTTACCGTAACAAGAACAACAAAAAAAGGGTCTTTTCCCAGCACAGCCCGGCCTGTTCGGTCTCTCACCTGCCAGTCCCCACAAATCACCCTTGCCCCATCTTTTGGACGGGTCCCCACCCCTTACGGGCACACTCAAACTGCTGCACCGACACCTGCCTTGTGCGGGTTGGCCAGCAGCAGGACCTGGGACAGCACTGCTGGGGGCTGCAGGGGGCTGAAGGCAGGAAGCTCCGACCCGGAGGCTGGCTGCAACTTTATTTTCATGGTCTGAAAGAGAAAACAAAGGGAAGACATTTTGGTACGTGCTGAAAAAGAGCTGGGGCCCTCTTGAAACCACTCTTCACGCATGGTTGGAAAAAAAAAAATCACTATAATTTTGTCCAAAAAGCGTAAGGATTCCAGAGAAGTCCTCCTTCTACATTTGGGTTCCTGCTACTCATACACAAGGTTAAGACAAACGGTCCCATGTAGCTGCATCAATGGTTCCTTCAACCAGCTGTGACAAAGGTTTCCTGAAACTCCTCCCTTTCATGGCCTACACATGGCCGGAGCCTCTTCCCAGCCGGCTGAAGCACTGGGCCTGCAGCCCTGCTTGCTTCTCTCAAGATCTGGGATAGACTCTGAAACAGGCCTTCAGCCACAAGCACGAGCACACAGCAGGTTCAGAGGAAACGAGCCATGCAATTTCCAATAAACAAGGCCAAGAAAGAGCAAACCCCCCTCCCAGGACGTGTCTGAGTAGTCCCACTGTTCTGCTCATCGCAGGCCTCTCACCTTTGGGACTGCAGCCTGGAACTCGATGTTGGTGATGGGCTGCGCGGCCGTGCTCAGCATGGAGAGCACCATGACCAGCACGTCCGCGCGGCCGGGCGCCGGCTCCCTGGACAAGTGCAGCATGGCCTTGAGGCCGTGCCGGTCGTACACGGTCAGAGGAGGGACGCTGCCTGCCGGGGACAGAGCGGGGTGAACCTCCAAGCCTGGGATCGCCCTCCAAAGGGCGACAGTGGCAGAGGAAGAGCAGGAAGGAAACACTCGTAGGAGCCTCTACTTTTCCTAGCCACCTCCCAGGCCAAGCAGCTCACACACTTGCCATGCTCTACATCTTGCCTCTGAGGCAGAGCAGGGAGTCCCAGTGCCTAAAATAGCAATGGGGAAACTAGCTGTCCAGATTTTAACAGGCAGTTGGAGATGGGAGGTAAGGATCTAACGGAGATACGATGGGAAAGGCCAAGTATAAATCTGCAGCACATACAAGACTTAGCCTCTTATTGCCATCCCTGGGGAATCCACACCTGACTATCACCATCCAGCCCTTGCAAAATCTGCTAAGTTCTTCACCTAAGAGATGAAGATCGGGTGCCAACGAAGTCAGATTGTCTTTGCACCCGTCCTTCTCTTCCAAGAGTAACAATGAGCAAGGCTTTGCAGGCCTCCCCAGCAGGACATACCCCGCCAGGAGACACCGGGGTGCTACGGGCCGTGCCCAGGGTCGGACGCAGGGCCGGGCCACGGTCAAAATGCAGAGATGGAAGAAACAGCACGTAGCTCCCGAGTGAGACAACTCCCACCCAGAGATGGCTTTTAAGAGCCTGAAGAAGAGCTATTTCCAACTTGAGTAAAAGTGCTAAGGCCAGACAATTCAGATACCCACTACAGACCTTAGCCAGGGCAGGAAACTGCTCCCTGCTGAGCAGGGAGCACAAGGCCATTTCCCCAGCATGATTCCTAGCACCTGCTGAAGTTCCCAGAGGTGACAATTGCTTCACAGAATAGTCACTATTTTTGCCCAGCTGACCCCCACAGCATGAAGCTATCTTGGCCCCTGCAAAAGAAGAGCTCTATTAAGCAGAGCTGGGGCACAAAAAAAAACATTGCACTTACTTGGTGTAATTGAAATTAAAGGGACAAAAAGGTTTGCTAGGGAAGCATCATGGGAGGCTGGATGCAAAGAGGCAGGAGGCTTCAGCTCGGAGCCTGGGCTGGAGAATGAAGTTTTTGCCCCTGGGCTATTTGGAAGATCTGGAAAGGGCAATTTCTTTGGTGATAAATCCCTGGAAAGAAAAGCATGCAGAAAGCTTGTAATGCCTGGGGAGACCATACCATATACATCATCCTCTGCCGGGTCCATCTTGCATTCCTGATCCCTCATCCCTTAGAGGGAGAGAGGAAATACAAGCTTAAACTCTACATGTTCTTGTGCAATTTGAAAGGGGCCCCTGATGTGCACGGAAGCTGCCGTTTCAGCGCTCATCACGATGGACTTTGGTTTCCAGGGCTTTGGAAGTCTGTTCTCCCCACATGCAGCTGCTCTGAGGTGCTGGTCAGTGAGATTAAAATACAGCTTGAGGACAAAGCAAGAGGCTGGGAAACCCCAGTACCGTTTCTTGGCCCATATTATGGCAGGAGGCTGGATAATGGTCCCCTGTGCTGAAGCTGTGTGGATGACTAATTTGGGTCATCCCTTATTAACTGAATGCCCTGGAAATTATTTTGTCAAAGGCTGAAGAAAGCTGGTCAAAGGTTTTTGTTTGAGTCACAAACTATTATAAAAGACCTGACCAGAAAGTTTTTATTCCTTTAGTTCAAGGACACCTTGTTACTAATCCACAGAAACTGCTCCCCAGAATTTCTGACCCCTGGAAGGTCTGTGCGCAATTATGTGGTCAGAATTAGCAAATGCATAACTGCAGCTTGAGAGCTGGTGTGTCTGTGGATAGCTTGCCTTCATTAACTGTTAGTATTTAAAGATAATACTAAAGCTCACTGCTGTACAAGGGCATCCCTGAACTCCAGGGCCAGACGGCACCGCGCAGAGTTTGCTTACGAGGATAACGTCTGCGTCCTGCAAGGTGGAGACGGCTGCTCCGACGGGGCCTGGAATTCATCCTTCTCGAAGCAGTTGTCCTCCAGGCTGTCCCTCAGCCCCAGCGTTTGCACGGCACTGACACTCTCACTGTACCCATTGTGTACAGCAGCCTGGAAAACAAGGCACTTCTAAATAAAAATAAGGCTGTGCAATATCAGCAAACGTCTGTCTCACTGTAAAGAACCTTCCTTTTAAACAGAGCTTAGAGTAGGAATAAATATGACTAACTTGGTAGCAAACTGCAGCAGAATTTCACCAAGCAGAAGAATTCTGATTTCCCTTCAGAATAAAGTGGCACAAAACAAGGCAGCCAGTGAGAGCTGGGAGATCAAGAACCCAATGCAGTTTTTGTCCTTTGTACCAGAGGGACTAAAATATATAAGGATCACTTACCTCTGCTAAGCCAAAATCATGTGGTGATTTTTGTACAACAGGAGAGTTGTTGAAATCTAAGAAAAACATGAAAAGCACAGGCCAGTTACAGGAGGCAGGGGTTTGCCATTAACCACGTTCTGCCTGTGGCGACTAATGGCAGTTAGACTGCACTCCATCACTATTAAAGAAACTGGATTCCTCACAACTTACAACACTTGCCTTAGCTAAAAGGTTCCATCTCCTCTTAGGAGCACCATTAAAATCAAAGTTCTTCTATCTTCGTTAAATATTACGGGCGCTAATGACACGGTAACACTTGGAGCCGCACATACAGACCTAGTGCTGTTAACTCCTCATCGAGCAGGCAGGCGGAGGCCGTGCTGCCGTGCCGGGGGGCACGTGGGTCTGCGGGAGACGGGGCCGGGGCCTCCAGCTCCGAGAAGTCGATCAGGGTGTAGCTCTTCACCCGCCTGGGGGGCGTCTGCCGCGCTTGGAAAACAGCAGAACGAGTTAGAGAGGTTCGTCCTGCAAGGAGCGTGGGTTCAGGCGTGCCCTAAGGGACTCAGCTGGAGAAATCCAGGAACATTTTCACTCAACATATAATTACAGATGCCCGATAAAGTCTCAAATTGAGGAATCCATTAGTTTAATGGAAGGAAACGCTCCTCTTCTACCAGCAGAGCTCATCAGCTTTATCCAAGCCAAGTTGTGCAACATATTTCAAAACCGCACTCTGACAGTGGCTGCAATGTGACTCAGATTATCCCTCTTTCACCTAAGTCCAGGCTGGATGGGAGGATAAAGCAAAGCTCTCAAGAGCCAGATATGGAGCACTATTATTTCCCGGGATATCCGTTTCCCTAAGCCGCCCCGGGCCGTGCTGGCACCGAGCTGCAACGTCCCTGCTGGAGAGCCGGGTGAGCGGCCAGCCCTGCGCCCTGCGCCGCGTCCGGCCGCGGCTCCGTGTGTGCCAGGCCCCAGAGAACCCTGTGCTCGCTCATGGCTTTTCCTTCTCACTTTTATTTGATGAACAGAAAAGCTTGTAATTGTGCTCCTTGCTTTATGTGTTTCCAATATCAAGAATATCAAATCTCATTTCCCCAGATTTTATTGAAAGACTTGAGGGATGGAGGTGTTCGAGTTCCACCTTTGAATTTGGTGCTGCCTTCATTTCTGTACTCTGTGCTTACCATGCCTTTTTTCAGTAGGTTATTTCTTATTAAAAATCTTTTTTTTTTTTTTTTCCCCAATAAGGGAACAATGAAAAAGGTATAAACTAGATTGTTCTTACATAAAACAAATCTACAAAAACATCTGTTCCACAAACATCTTTTATGCCAGCAATGCTCCATGCCAGGAGGCAAGGCACCACGGCCAGCGGTTCGGGCGCGGGGCAGAGCGGCGGCCGCGGCGCGACTCGCTACCTGGCGCGTGAGCGCTGTCCTCGGGGCCAGCCACGATCTGCTTGTACTGCCCCAGGGCCCGCGTGAGCTCGTCGTTGGCCTGCAGGATCTCGGCTGGAAGGCAGATGAGAAACAGAGTATTAATGTGTAGGTACAACACATTAGCACAACAGCACAAGGGCTGGCTCCATGGCACTCCCCAGACTGCCCGAGAGCTACACGGCAGCTAAGAACTGGCCCGGAGCAAAGCCCGGGGATATCCAAACCCCAGGATGACCCATGTGGGTCAGCCCTCATCTCGTGCATGACAGCCTTTCAGAGCTTTTCCTCCAGTAAACGCAGGGTGCAAGCCCAAAAGAGCAAGGGTTGGCACTGCAGAGAACTGGAACAGCAGGGATGAGCGTGGCAGCTAGGAAGGACAAGGGATTCCGAGGACGTGGGCTTTCCCACTGCGTGTTCGGTAGGAGAAGCTGCGGCTCAGGAACGACAGGTACCAGCCACTCAGCACCGTCACAAGTTTGCACAGTTCTGTGAGGCTTAATACCCCGTAAGTGACCGGCAGAAATCAAAGAAGGCAATTTTAGTACCACATTTTTAACATTACCTAATGCCCCATCGTCATCAACTGTTTCACTGGCAAGGCGGAAGAGCAGCGGCCTGAGCCTCTCGCAGCGTTCAAACAGATTCTGCAGAAAAAACCATCTCTCAGCAAGAGAAAAGCAAAGGGAGCCAGCAGGAGCCAGCTCTGCTAGTCTCCTGGGACGTCCAGCTCCAGGTCACGGAGTGTTGCTGCCGTCCTCGTGCTCTTGCCTACGTGCAAGCTGAGGGCACCCTTGAGTACTGCTGCCCTGGGCTCTCCCAGTTATGGTTGGCCAAAAGACTCTTATGCAGGAGGAAGGAGCATTCACCTGCAGGGTGTCACGGTCAGATGGAGATAATTCCTGTCTCTTGTAGCTGTCCAGTAGCTCGCCCATGAGTTTAACATTCTCCGAAACCTCACTGATTGTGTTCACTCGTCTGGAGACTTTAGCTGACTTTTCTTGTTCCTTTGATGCAAAAGGAGAGAAAAGCAGATGTTCTGGTTAGTACTAGCAGTGCACGTGCTTGGGTTGCGTACTCAAACACCCTCCCTGTTCATGTGTCATGACAAGGTGGTGCAGGGGGGTAAAAACTCACTCCATGAGGAACTCCATTACCGGAGCAGACAACTGTATATTTTAGGGAGACAGTCCTGCTCTTCAGCCTTGCAATAACCCATACTGGGAATAGCCCCTCATCTGCACCATTTAAACTGTTCCCAACCTGCCTCCACAGCCAGGTTCCCATGACCAACCTGCAATAGCAGCGTGTGCCATATATCAGGCAGGTCACGTATAGAGGCCCGCTGTCTGAAACGCCAAGTCACCCCCTGCCCCGCGCCGCGGCGGCCGCCTCCTACCTCCTTGATCATGCTCTTGATGAGGCGGTTGGCAGCCTGCAGGTCCTCGGAGTGGCTGCTCTTCAGGAGCCTTGCCAGGAGCTGGTGGAGGGAGAGCGTGAGCGCACGGCGGCCGCGCTGCCCGGGCACCGGCGCCGCGCAGCGCCGCGGCAGCTCCCGCAACCCCGCGAGGATGCGGCTCAGCCTAATCCACATCGTGCTGCTGCCTCCTGCACCTCCCTGCACACGCTGGCAGCAGAACAGAAGCCAATGGTGCATGAGCAAAACAAGCCATGCTACTGGTCAGGCTCAGAGAAACACAGACCTGCATCCAATAGATTCTCTCTGGGGACGGGCTCCATAACCCTTCACATTTCCCCATTTCCAAGAGAAGAGTAACCAAAGTCAAAAAGTTTCATTTCTGACTAGGAAAACCCCCCGACAAGGCACCAAACAGTTCTAAGAACTAGCCCTCCTACAGCAAGAAGCGTTAGCATTATTGGGAATATAATGAATACATGGTGTCCGAAACAGCCCCAAACTCCAGTATATGACTGTGTTTTCTCAAGCAGGGAGGAGCAGAACATGAAAAGCTTAATGTTTACCTTGGATTTCTCTTCATCTGTGTCAAAAATAGAATTCTGAGGTCTCGGAGAAGGGGGAGGTAAAATCTTGTCTTCTGGCAATTTGGGATCTTCTTTTACAATCCCTGTTAGGGATAGGAACATTTGTTCAGTGACACCCGAGCTGTTAAAGCACCCGTGCTCAACAGCGCAGTGGATTTTGCACTTAGTTCCTCCAGCCCTCCCCAAATGAGACGCACAAATAAAGAGCTGCCTTAGCACACGCCGTGGACAAAAAGACTTCCCTCTCTGCTGTGAATTATGCAGAGGGCAAATGAGATTTCCAGGGCAGAAGCTACAAGGAGGATGCGCAGGGTTTGCTCTGGATGAACGCCTGGGAAGCCGTAGAGAGGGTGCCAGGAGCGCTCAGCGCTCAGCTCCGAGCGCGCACGAGCGTCGCAACCAGCGGGGCCATGGAACAGGGCAACAAGCCGACCCGAGCAGGCAGCGAGACGGGCGGCAGCGGCACCGGCCCGCGCCGGGACCGCGGCAGCCGCACGGAGCCG
>JASSRY010000210.1:6316815-6327259 GCA_032466555.1 Tinamus major | reverse complement strand
GGCGGCGGCGGGGCCGGGCGGTGCGGGGCGGGGGGCGGCGAGGCGGGGCCGCCCGCGCCCGGCGCTCCCCGTGCGCTCGCCCGCAGGTGCCGAGGAGCCGGGCATGGAGGCGGAGGAGCTGCCGCTGGGCTGCGGCGAGGGCGGCGCGGCGGCGGGGCGGCCGCCCGAGGCCCGCGAGCGGCCCGGGCCCCCGCACGTGTCCGTCAGCAACGGCAGCGACGCGGAGGGCGGCGCGGAGCTGGTGGAGCTGAAGGTCATCTGGAACAAGAACAAGTACGACGTGAAGTTCCGCCTGGACGGCACCGGCGCCGACCTCAAGCAGCGGATCCACGCGCTCACAGGTCCGGCCCGCGGCGCCGCGCGGCCGCCCGCGCCCGCCCGCCCGCGCCACAAGCTCTGCTCTCCCCGCAGGCCTGCCGCCCGCCATGCAGAAAGTCATGTTCAAGGGGCTGCTGCCCGAGGAGAAGACGCTGCGGGAGATCAAGGTGACCAACGGCGCCAAGATCATGGTTGTGGGGTCCACCATCAACGACGTCCTCGCCGTGAACACGCCCAAGGACGCGGCGCAGCAGGAGGTCAAGGCTGAAGAAAACAAAAAGGAGCCACTCTGCAGGCAAAAGGTTGTTGCTTCTCAATAATCCCTGCTGTGGGGGAGCCGTAGGGCTTACGTGGGTCTCTGGTGGTGTCCCCTGATACCTGGGTCCTGGTCCTGTGTGACACAGGCTGTTTTCTGTTTGGTTGGTTTTTGCCCAGTTAAGGGTTAGAGGAAGGGAGCGCTTTTTAGAATTAGCCTTTCCTCTGATATTCAACTGAGCAAATAGCATTTTCTAGCCCAGGGAGGCTGTGGTTTTCCAAGGTGCCTGCTGTGCCAGCATTTCAGACAAGAAATGGGAAGTAATGGAAATACTTTGTAGCCATTAGTTCAAACACAATATAGGTTAGCTGGAGCTAAAGGCTGACTAATCTTCATTGCTGTAAAATGTTTGACTTTTAAAAGTGCCCTCTAAGTGTGTATCAAACACACTGTCTTCATCTGCCCAGCCCTGCGTGGAACAGATTGAAACTCCCCTCGTGTCATGGGAGTGACGCGTGATGCAGTGACGCTTGTTTTGGAGGCTGTGCTGCAAAGTCGTGGGGCTGACAAAGGATTTTCAGCTCCAGCTGCTATTACCAGCCCCACACCTTCCTCTAAATGTGATTAGAAGTTAAAATGTTTATCACTGATCTATCACCTTACGAAACATGCTTTTTTTTCTGTAATCTACCCTAATTCAAGTTCATGCCAAGTCCCAGCATTGTTTAAAGGCACTTGGCAAGTTAAAAGCTCTGAGCACGTTGTTCCTGGTTATGTCTGCTCTGATCTGCTGTGGCCAGATGTTGCCACCTCCAAAGGAGGGAGTTTTCTGCCATTCACTGAGCATAACCCTTGACTGTTTAAACCGTCTTGCCAAATGCCCACTTTGATTCAGCATGTATGATGTTAAAGTGAGGCTTTTTAAATATATATATATATATACACGTATGTACCCTAGAAGGGATGTTATCCTTTGCATCACGTTGGGATTTTATTTGTCTATATGTTTTTTTTTTTAAGATTATCATAGAAAGTGTTTGGTTAATTTTAAGAATTAACCATTTTCTGTGTGATAAATGACTGTGAGTAGTCCTTAGCTGTCTCGTAGTGTTACTGGGATGTGGTCAAGGGTACAGCTGGGAATAATTGCAGAATTCTGTTGTATTTGTGTAAATTCTGATTTCTGTTTTGTATTATAGCAACACAGAAAAGTATTGGATAAAGGCAAACCTGATGATGTCATGCCTTCTGTTAAAGGTGTTCAGGTAAGTGAATAAGTGTATGGCACATTTTTAATCAGGGAAGAGCTAATTAGTTGTGGTTTGAGGCATTCTTTGCTGCTTCTGTCTTTTCTTGCAGTCTTAGTAGAAAACAGTGGTTAGTCCTTATGCTCAAAAAGCTGAAGATACATGTATAATATATTTTTTCCTATTAAAGTCTTTCACCATGACTCTGCCTCTTTGTAGGAGCGCCTGCCAACAGTGCCATTATCTGGCATGTACAACAAGTCGGGGGGGAAAGTAAGATTGACCTTTAAACTTGAGCAAGACCAGCTGTGGATTGGTACAAAAGGTGAGCAACTCTGAAACCGAGGTGAACAGTTCCCGTAGGAATGAAGAGATTTGTGTGAACTAGAGATACTTCCTGGTGTGAACAAGTTGTGTTTAGGAAAGGATAATGGTATCTGCATATTTCAAAACTAACTTGTGCATCCTTTTCCCAAATATTCTCTTGGACCATTTGAACATTATCTGATGTTTTACTTCTGCTCTTGAAAAAACCTTGAGTTCAGTTTGACTCGAGTGTGACTTTCCAGTCTGCTATTCGTAGCTCTCAGATGTATATTATAATATTTGGCATTTTTAGTGCATATAAAGAGGTCTTCATAAACATTGGTTTGGTTCTCCACATCACAGAAGCTCAATGACTTGGCCAAGACCCTAAAAGAAATCTTAGAACTGGGAATAAGTCTGGCAGTGCTGGCATTTCTGACGTTATCTGTCCTGCCGACCAAAATTAGTTGGGTGTCCCGTTTCGGTGCTGTACAACTGCAGAACTACGGCATGTGCTGCTGTGCAGAGGAGTCAGTTTACTGTCTTGCGTGGTGCCAGGAGGAGCTGAAAGTGCAGTGGTGATAACGTGCATTGCTGAGGACACCCCGATGATCCCCCTGCTTCCAAAGGAAGCTCCATGCCTTTAAGTTGGCCAGGACGGAGCAATATTATAACGATGAGCAAGAGGAGCAGTGGTGCTTGCTCACCGTCCCAGCAAAGCAACCTCATTGCACGGTAATAGTAGCTTGGGATGGCACCTCCAGCTGCCACCTTATTTCCAAAGTAAACAGAAAACTTGGAAGTTTTTGACCTTTCCTACATAGGACAGACCGACTGAAGATTTTCTGGCTTTAAAATCTATTTCGGTATCAAACCTATTGCAGAGATTTCTCCTGGGCTAACGGACGGAGAGAGACTTTTTTTTTTCCCCCTCTGTAGGCTGAAGAGCAGAGTTTTGTTTTGTTTTTTTTCATTATTGTTGTGTTCTAAATGCTTGATTAGTATTTCTGTAATTAATTTTCTTGCTCTTCTAGAGCAGTTTCAAGTTTAGTATTCCTCAAGTGTTCAAGGGATAGTGTTTCTTAAATACGAAATTTGATTCTTCTTGTAATCATCTGTCTCTGATATAACCTGTCACCCTGCTTCCCCAAATTAGCAACATCTCATTTCCTTTAGGGAACACTTGTAATTGCTGGATGTTGTGGGGAAAAGTTCCTCCCCTCACAGAGAAATTTCTGGTAGATGCCAGCACGGATGGGCTGGAATAAACACAGCTGGCTGTTAACACCATTTCTGCCTGGCTACTCCGTGAACACTGAAACTGTGTCTCTCCCTGAGCTTCACTTTACATTTTAGTAGTCTTAGGTTTGCTGTAACTCCGTGTTCTCAGATGCTCTATGTGCAGATAGACACACTAGTAATAAGGGCTCGTCTGTTGTTGAGATGTTGTGAAGAGTAATTGATCTGAATGCAAAATGAGTGCCCAGGTAAGGTTCTCCACTCAGGGAGGGAGTTTGGGGTGGCTCAGAGTGAGTTCAGCTGAAGCACAGGGTGGAGTTTGTTTTATCCCCAGACTCATTTACAAGATACAAACCATATGTTTGCTCATTTCCCCGTGGGCCTTTCATAATTAGGTGTTCTTCTGGCTCACACCAATTAGTTACATATCTCAAGAATTTGTTGTTCCATTTCTCCTTTGTAGAATGTTTGTTCTTTTGTCTTGTACCATGAAGATAATTTTAGGACAGTGAAAGCTGGAATTGAAAGGAAGGTTCTTGGATTTAAATCTTCAGGAAGAAGAGAGGATGTAAGGGAGAAGGAAGAAATTGGCCATGAATCATGCTCTGTATTTGTTGTTGTTGTTGGTCACATCTGACTGGCTGACACAAGTCTGCCATGTAATTGTAGGGTGGGTTTTTTGTTTCTGTTTTGTTTTGGTTTTCAGTTTCTCTTGTTGTTTCTTTCCCTGTTTACTCCTTATTAACTTCCTTTCCTTCCTTATTTCCTTCCTTCCTGCCTTATGTAGTGGTCATTGAATGCTACCTCAGAGTAAACCTGGGACTAGAATTCCGGAGAGTTGGCTGCTCTTCGTTCAGTTTTTGTCAGACTTGTCCTTTCCAAAAAGCTGAGCTTAGTCCTTTAGAGTCAGTCTTGCGTATTTTTACACCTGGGGCTACTTTCACTATGGAGAGTAATCCTGCTGATCCGAGTGGAGATACTCGAGGAGTTTTGTTAAATAAAGGTTTTTCCCCACCCACCTGCCAGCTTAAGGCCCAAGGCAGGAGAACCTACTGATCCTCCTTAATATGGTGCAGAGACATGAAAAGCTGGGTAATTCTGTGATACCTGTTCAGATTTCTTTGAATCTTTGGCATGCCAGTTGTGGGATTTGTGGTAAGTTCACCCTAGAAGGAAAGACTGATGACGAGAGATCTTCTTGGAAGTAATAGAGATGGTATTTAAAGTTGACATGAAATACTCCTGCCTCATATATCAGAAATAATACTTTGATCAATTTTAATGTAGAGAGAACGGAAAAGTTACCCATGGGGTCCATTAAAAATGTGGTGAGTGAACCTATTGAAGGACATGAGGATTACCACATGATGGTAAGTAATGCTTCTACTTTAATAATATCAGTGTAACTACTTCATGCAAACACACAGAAATGGGGGTTCAGAACAAAAGTGAATCTGAGACTGCTAAAATGTCGCGTGTTGTGAAAATGTCAGTATTGTCTGCTGTCATGGGGTAGATGTTTTAGGAAGTGTATAATTAATGCCTGCTAATTGATGGAGATCCTGACTGGCTTCACACAATTGTTAGTGCTACTTTATACTGTCATACCAAGAGGGGGATATTATCACAGTAAAATACGCACGCGCATGTGCGCACACACAGTGTTTTCCTAAAATGGAATTTCACAGTATTTTTAAACAAAGGGACTGTAGGGCAGATTTTCCAAACAAAGGTCAGCCAACATGAACATGGAACACTAAACTCTTCTAAAAAGACATATCCACTTTAGTCTCACTTTCATTTTTTAGTTTTCTTTTTGTTTTTCCTCTTGTGGTATGCAATTTTGAGCATATAAATTGTTATGCTTCTCTTATTCCTCAAAGTCCTTGACACAGAAATCTTTAGTTTGTAAGAAATACCTTCCTTCACTTTAACTATAGGTTAATAGTCTTTGATAGTGCTTGCTGACAATCATTTCCTTTAAAAACCCAAAGTCAGCCTTACCTCACACAGCGGGGAGGTCATCTTGTCAAGAAAAATTAGCTTGATTTCTTAGCTTTAGTGATGTTTTCCCGTATCTAATTTAATGCTAGTGTCTAGGTTCCTTATATAAACAACAAGACATGTTGGAGGTTAGAGACTTGATGTTGTAGTGATTCTTCTACACATTTGATTCTGAAATACTGGTATTTGGTTTAGAAAAAGAATATCTCTGTGTAGAGCAATGCAAATTCTGCTGGCTTTTGAGGAGTTTCTTTTGAGGTTTTGTTTCCAAAATGCAGTAACTAACTTTAATTGAGGTAAGTTCCTTGTACAGAAGTCTGCTTCTCTCTTTAGGAGAAGAGAAATTTTCTGCCTTAATTACAGTCTTCAGGGAGCTGATTTAGTCTTTGTCCAAATATTTCATTTTTCTCTTTTTAATTTTTTGCTCACTCAAATAGAACAATGGCTTATTTTGGTTATGCTCTAATAAACCCTTATCCTAAAACAAGGATAGAGATTGTTGTCATGCTGTAATATTCCTCTCCTATTTATTCTAATGCAAGTAAGGAGAAATGGTTTGTCTAAATATAGAATTCTGTGAAGATTCATTTAAAAATGTGTGTGTGTGTGTGTATATATACATATATATAATATGTGTGTATATATATATATATATACATATATATATATATATACACACACACACACATATATGGTCATTGCCTCAGTTCCCTTCTGGCTTCTTGGCTCTCTGCATTCTGGTAGTTGCTGTAGATGTTTATCTTTGAGTTTCCCTGCGGGTTCTGAATTCCAGAATGTGTTCCTCGTGTTCTTGAAGCTGGCTGAGTTTTCCTGCTGCTCTGGTAGCTCATCATTTTAATTGGTCCTTTACAGTTCTTGCTTCTCCGAGGAATATTTTCTACAATTACAAATCAAATACTTTTAGTGTGTACCAGGTATTTGAAGGAGGCTGTAGATAAAAGCCTTGCTTTGTTTGTTTATTTTTGTGGATAAATGGGGTGTCCAGTGTGACTGCTGTGAGCTGTTCTGTTGCCGTTGGTAAATGCTGTCGTTTTAACTTTGCAGGCATTTCAGCTGGGCCCAACAGAAGCATCTTACTACTGGGTCTATTGGGTACCAACTCAATATGTGGATGCAATCAAAGACACGGTGCTGGGGAAATGGCAGTATTTTTGAAAGCACGCTCACCTCTGGCACAGGAAAATGACACAAAGCTAAGGACACTGCTGGGAGAGGCCTCCAACATCCCTGGATGTGATAGTCCTGGAACTTATTAATAAAATATGATAAACGAGGCATTGATGGAAGCCAGAGGTGATGTTCTTTCACCATTAGTTTACTTTTAACTTAAAAATTTCAGCATCCCTTTTCTGCAGTCAGCTTCAACCATATTTAAAGCAAATACAATGGAAATCAATAAATCTTAATTCACAAAACATTGTGTGTAATACACTTAAATCTGCTAAGAGTTGATCTTCCATTTTAGTTTTAAAAAGAAAATATTGCAGTCTATGGTTGAGGATTTTTTACATGGTTGGAACAAATATTTTCATAATCTTTCAGTTACAAGCATTAGACTTAATTTAGCTACTTGGTTGTGACTGAGAATTTCAGAAGCAGTTTTTTAAAATAAACTTTAAATAGTATGCAAAATTGATGTTCAGTAAGCCATATTCTGCTGGGCCTTTTATTTCAGGTTGGACTTCGGTAGCAAAACTCTTTCTTTTATTAACCCGAAGTGTTGTTTTGTTTTCTTGTTTTGTTGTCTGTATCCTAGAAGTCCTGGGTTGGGACTGGCATGTTTGGAGCAGATGAATCCCCTGTGGGTGCTGTGTGAGCGCAGGGCCCCGGTGCCGCTTTTGGCCCCTTTGCCACCGCGGTAGTTGTCCCTTCCTGCCCGCACGGCTCCGCTCTTCCTCCTCCTCCTCCTCCTCCTCCTCCTGCGGGGCGGCCGCGGGTCCCTCTGTGGCTGCGGAGGGAGGTGACACCGGCCGAGGGGCGCCCGGTCACACGGAGCAGGGACACGGGTGTCACAGGGGTAACGAAGCAGAGACCTTCCTGCGTGGGGCTGTGTGCGTTGGAGGGGCCTGGGCTGCATTTGCTTGGTCTTTTTTTTTTTTTTTTTTTTTTTCCCCTCCCCTTTTCCTTTTGGAGGGGAGAGGGACAGATGTCTAAAATGCCATTTTTAACTGGACCCTGAATAATTGTGGTGGTCTTTCCTGAAAATTTACGGTGATCGTATCCAGCTTTTCTTTGCTTAAGTTTTCAGGAACTTCTTGCATGTAGTCCTGTCTGAAATAATGTTCCTTGCCCTGGGTTTGTGATCCGCTGCCTGTCCTCTCAGCCATCAATGTGCCATTTATCTCGGGTCTTGCAAACGGGCCCTGCGCGCCCCACGCGTCGCGAGCCGAGCGGGGCAGTCTGGCACCAGGAGACCACGTCGCTCCGAACGCTGTAGGCTTGGTGTTTGTTCAGCACAAGCAGTTCAACACTGCGACGCTCCAGGAGAGACATCCTTCCAGGAATAGCTCAACAGAATTATTCCCTGCCTGTTTTCCGCTTTCCTGGAAATAGCCCCGTTGAAACTCAGCAGGTGCAAATTCCCAAATGAGTATTTATTTTATTACAGACAGGGAAATGTGTTCATTTTAGGATATAATGGTCTTCATTTTTTTCTTAATATTATTGAAAGTGAATTTGGGTTAAGGTGGCATTTACCTTTACACTGTTGATAACAACATAAGCAGCTTTTGTTTCCTATTTTTGGTTAGAACACTCATTCAAAACGAATTTTAAAGTTGTTCCCCATCCTACATCTATGAACTATTGATGTGCTTGTTACTCTGGTAGCTTGAGATAACACTTATTTTTTTTTTCCTGTGTGCAAGCCAACAGCAGTGGGTCTTGCTGTCAGTTCCTTGTGACAGGGATTTTTCCTCGAGCGGTGCCATGCCACGTCCTTAGAGCAGCCTCCTCCTGACAGCTCCAAGCAAGGGGATCACTGCAGATAACGGAATTGCCATGAGTTAAGTAGAGATAAATTACAACTTAAATGCAGTCCTAACTTTTATTTACTAATTGCCAATTCCAGAGTTAAGGCTGAATCCCGGTGTCCTGCAGTACGGCCTCGTGCGCGTCCCGTGCTGCGCAGGGGACCGGCTGGCACTGGCCCTCTCCGCGCGCCCGGGCTGCCTCGTCCCTGCCCTGCTCCCGTGTGCATCCCGCCGGGATGTGTCCCATTCCGCCGGCCCGGTGCGGTGGTGTCACCCGGTGCCAACCCGGGAGCGCAGCCCCTTCCCCGGCCGCGTTTCCGCACCCCGCGCCAGCCACGGCACATCCGTGAAAATGAGCCCTCGCACTACAGACTGCAGAGCAGCTTAATCACAGAGAAAGAATATTGTAAATAAAATCAAACTTGATCCTGTATAGGAACTACTACTCCAGTTGAATTTGATTTGAAAAACACAACTATTTCACCTTTCCATGTGCAAAATTTGATTTCAAATACTGAAAAAGGACACCTAAAATGCTTTAATTGATGTTTGTTGGCTAGATGTAGTAAGTTTCTTGGAAACTCTTTAAAATTAATGTTCTAATTGAATTTACCAGCCTCTCTCTCAAGATTCCCCTCTTAGAGTGATGCAGAGCTCTATCTTCTGGTATATACCCATTTTTGAAGGCACTTACTGACATTAATGATCATAACATCTGAGAAGCCACCATCTCTTCAGTTGTTTAGCGTCACAGCTTGTTTGCCAGGGGAGCTGTTTTCCAGGCTCTTTACTTTGAATGTTACTCTTATAATTAGGGTGATTTCCAGGGCAGACTGAGGGTGCCAGATGGTCCTGTGGAGGAACTGGGTGCTGAGGCCTCAGGACAAGACAAGCGTAATGACTAAAGTGCAAATGCAATCGGTATTTTAAGTTGACTGATCCAGATCAGATCTTTTGTGTAATCTTCCATAGGAAGTATATGGTAAACTCTGTGGTGATTCTTATTCAGAAGTTGAAGTATTTCAGTTAAGTTGCAATTTACCACCTCCGCAGGGAGATGTTTCCCTGTTGCGAGCGCACGTGTAGCTCCTCAGGAACGTGAACCTGGGTGCTGTTTCCTGTGGCGTGGTGTGGAGCGCTTCCCTGGGTTTGACTGCGGGTCGGGAATGCCGATGTGGCTTCGCAGCGGATGGCAGCATCTCCCTGTGCCCGTGTCCTGGCCGCTCGTCGTGCGCGGGCAGCGTGTCCCTCTGTCCTGCCTGGTGCCATGATGCAGACAGTAGCAATGAGGCGGCCTGCGCGGCTCCGTGGCCGCTCCTGAGCTCCCTACGGGCGCAGAGCACCCGGACTCGCACGTGGACCGGGACCATCGTGCTCCCTTCGTGTCCCGTGCTGCGCGGCCCCTTCCTTATCCGTTGGTGCATCCTCCGGCATTAGGATGTCGTTAGGCAAGCAAACGAGAGATGCTCTGAAGAGAATGGTGCAGGATGCCACCAGCACGCGGTGTTCGCTGGGCGCCAAGGCAGCCCGCGGGCTCCGGCGCAGCCGCGTCCACGGGCCGAGCAGGAGCAGCTCCGAGCGCAGCCGCCCCCATCCCGCTGTCCCTCCCCAGCCCTGGGGACGCGGGCGGGAGGCTCCGTGTGTGGTCAGGCTTTCCCGCTGCGCTTTGCTTTCCTTCCTTGATCCGTAACGTTGCTTTCCAGTGGGTGTTGGACAGGAGCATCCAGCCTTTCCCAGTCCCACTGCTGTGTCTCGTTTTGTCACTAACGTCCTGGTCACGGTGGGAGGGCTGTCCCAGTCAGCGCGTGGCCGCTGTCCCCTCTAGCCGAGGCTTTGCTGGCGGGGGAGTTCACGGTGTCTCATCCGGGCTCTAGGCACTTCGTGCTTTGGTTTTCTATTAAAAAAAATGAAACAAAACAAAAAATCTCTCATCACGTTTGTGTCCTCTGCAGATTTAGTTTAAATGGAATATGTAAGTACCATGTTCTATGGTATTTTAAAATTATCTCTTGCCTATTTCAGGGGAGAGGGAAATGACAACTATTTAGTCTTAGATTTGCACTGCTGCATTTTTTAAGTGT
>JASSRY010000210.1:6306477-6316715 GCA_032466555.1 Tinamus major | reverse complement strand
ATCTCTTGCCTATTTCAGGGGAGAGGGAAATGACAACTATTTAGTCTTAGATTTGCACTGCTGCATTTTTTAAGTGTAACCTTGACTGGTTATCCTCTTGTTTTATTCTGTAAGATTAGTCTTATGAATTAAAGTTTGATAATGAAGCACCTCGGTGTTGGAGTGTTCTGGCATCCTGCCCATCGTGTTCTTCTCCCCGCAGGCCCAGCTGAGCCGAGGGCCCTGAGCTGCCACCGGCCCCTCGTGTGCCCGTCGTTAGTGCCAGCGCCCCGGGCTGTGTGCCGGGCGCTTTCTGCTGTGTCGCGTCGCACAGACCTTTCCCAATGCCGGGATTTTCCAGGCTCCCTAGCGCATTCCACCGTGTTCCGGAGGGAAGGGGGCCCTCGTCGCGGGTACCGGCCGTGCCTGCCCTGCGCCGGGGCTGGAGGGCCGGGGCGGCCCTGGGCTGGGCCCGCACCGGCTGCCCCGGGGCTCCCCGCGCCGCTCGGGGCAGCGGCCGCAGGCGGCGCCGCTTCCGCGCTCGGGGCTCGGTTTCTTGCGCGCCCCCCGCGCGCTCCCGCCGGGCTGGGACCCCGGGGCCCGGAGCCGCCTCCCGGGGTCGCCGCGGCCGCTCGCAGGGTGCCCCGCGGGCCCCGCGCCGCTGCAGGGGGCGGCGGTACCGGAACGGGGCGGCGGTACCGGAACGGGACCGATGCCACCGCCCCCCCCCCGCCCGGTGCGGCGGAGCCAGCGGGGCAGGAAGCGGCGGCCGCCCCGCCCCGAGCGGGACTCGCGGCCTGTGCGGCCATGGGCAGCGCCGCGACCCGCGCCCCGCGGCCGCCGCTGCTGCTGCCGCTGCTGCTGCTGCTGCTGCTGCTCCGTGCGCAGGTGGGGACGGGGACACCGGGCAGCAGCGCCTGACCCGGGGCTGCGGGCAGCGGCGACGCGCGGGTGGGCGCGGGGCGGCGTCCAGCGGCAGCTGCGGGGGCACCTGCGTCCCGCGCGTGGGGTCTGCGTGTCCCTGCGTCCCACACGGGAGGTCCGCGTGTCCCTGCGTCCCACACGTGGGGTCTGCGTGTCCCTGCATCCCACATGTGAGGTCTGCGTGTCCCTGCGTCCCACGCGTGGGGTCCGCGTGTCCCTGCGTCCCGCGCGTGGGACCTGCGTGTCCCTGCGTCCCACACGGGAGGTCCGCGTGTCCCTGCGTCCCGCGCGTGGGGTCTGCGTGTCCCTGTGTCCCGCACGTGCAGGCCCTGCGCTCCGGTGTCCCGCGCACGGGCTGTGCGCACCTCGCCGTCCCGCGCGTGGTGTCCCCGCGCAGGGCAGCCGTGTGCCGGCGTCCCCGTGGCGCTCAGCGTGGCCGGGACAGCCCCGCGGTGCTTTCCACGGTCCCGGGGCCGCGCTCCGCAGCTCAGCCTGGGAGCGCCGCGCTCGGAGCCGCTGGGGCAGCCTCAGCGCGTGGGGCAGGATCCCGGCTCCTGCTCCGGGCACGGCGCCGCTCCCGCTCGGGGCTGCCCGGCCCCGGAGCACCGCGGGCGGCACGGGGACACCGAGCCTGGGCACCTGCCCCGAGCAGGAGCCGCCGCTGCTCCGGCTGGGCCGGGCTCGGAGCCGTCCTGCTGCGCGTCCCGGCAGGGAGCTCGGCTGCTCGGGCTGCCGCATCCTGCAGCCGGAGCCGGGCTTGTCTGGGTCCGTTAGTGCAGCGAGATGGTGAGGGCCTGGGGGTGGTGGGAGCCCTGGGGAGCGAGTGACGTGGTGGCCGCCCCTGCGTGGTGGCAGCTGTGGGGATCTCAGCTCGGGGAGGACACGTCTCGTCCTGCCACATCTTGGCTGCCTCTCCTCGGCGACAGGCTCGTGCGGGAGCGTCACCCATCTCCCAGCACAGGCTGCCAGCCGCATCCTGCTCTTCCATCCGGCCACGTCCTGGGGCTGAGCCCAGGGCGGCTGTGCCGGTGTGCGGGATGCGAGGCCGCGCGTTGGGCAGGGAGCCCTCCGCGAGGCGGCCGTTCCTGCCGGTGCCACAGGCCCCGTGAGCAGGTGGCTGATGATTACTGCTCCCCGCTCGCCCCGGCCGCGTCCCGCTGCCCAATGGCTTCGCTCCGAGTCCTCCGCTTCGCTGCTGCGGCTGGCTGCTGTTTGCAGAGCGGGTGAGGCCGCAGCGCTGAGCTGGCGCCCGCCGTGAGCGCGCGCGCGGTTCCGGCCCGCGGCGCCGCCGTGGCCTCCCCGCAGCTGCGCCGCTGCCCTGGAAAGTCACCCGACTCGTTTGCTGCCTGCGGCGCCGTGGCCGAGCTCCTGCGTCACCTCCTAGACAGGTGCCCAGGAACGGTGGCCGCTCGGCAGCCGCTCCCTATGGGGACCCGGCTTTTGTGTTAGCTGTTACCTTTGTGCACAGCCTCTGCCAGGGGCTCGCGGGTCACAGGTTGAAACCTGCAGGTTTAGAAGGAAAAACAAGCGTGTTCTGATAGGAGCCTGTCCCAAGAGCTCAGCTGCAAACTGTGAAGGGGCTTAGGAAGCGCCCCGAGATTCCTGGCTCACCTAGGATCAGAAAGGATCAGAAGGGATCCCTGGGTTCTCTTCCCTGCTCCATGTTGTTGTGAGCACCTGGTGAGCGGCACAGGGGTTGGTCCCCAGCCCTAGCCCCCTCTCAGGACCACGTTTTTGTCCGTAGTGCCTCACTGGCAGCGCCGTGACGGTCCCAGAAACGCTGCTCTTTGTATCCACTCTCGATGGAAACCTCCATGCTGTGAGCAAGAGCACAGGTGACATCAAGTGGACCCTGAAGGACGGTGAGTGCCAACCCAGCAGGGTGGTGGCCAGGGCTGCCGGTCCCTGGGTTTGTCCCCAGCTGGGGGTACAAGGAGCCTCCAGCTCCCATCGCGCTCAGGGTGCTGGAGCCGGCGGTTCCGCAGGCGCCTGGATGTGCCCGGAGCGCGGCCGGCCCGGCCCCGCTGCCCGGAGGAGCCTGTTCACCAGGACTTGCCACCAGCAGAGGCTATTCTGGGTCTGCCATGCAAATCAGTGCAGAACCCAGTGTCGCTAACCCCGCCACGCTGTCCCCGTCCGGCTGACGTCGACGTTTCGCTCTCTCTTTCAGATCCTATTCTGCAGGTGCCTGTTTATGTGGCAGAGTAAGTGTCCTTTCCCCCGGCGCAGTGTCCTTCGCAGCACGGGCTGCTGTTCATCAGCCTTCCGAGGTGTTACAAGATGACGGACATTTCCTGGCGCAGGGAATGCAAACAGGAAAGTGGAACCTTGGGGGAATTGACCTGGTAGCCGTGCAGCGCGTCCCCTTTGCCTGCTCTGGGCTGGCGCCTCATGCACCAAAATGCAGAAATAGCTGCTTCCTCCTGCTGAACGCGTGGCCTTTCTACAGATAGACCAGAAGCTTTGGGGCCACCACACAAAAGTGTAGGAAAGAAGTTGAGGAAAATCCCTATGGCTATTTAAAAGCGCAGGGGGAACCAGGAAAGCAGGGAGCTCCGGAGCGGAGGGGCAGAGGCCCCGGCAGCCACAGAGCAGCTGTGGGAGTCACTGTGTCCCGCTCACCCCGATCCAGTGCTGGGGGTTTTGAGGGGAATCTCCCTGGGACCGAGTGCCGAGGGCTGCCCCTTGTTGCATCTCCTGCTCAGGCGCTGCCAGGGCCCCACGAGCAGGGAGCAGCTCCCGTTTCATTCTGCTCTCTGCTCCTTTTCAGACCAGCGTTTCTGCCGGACCCCAATGACGGCAGCCTGTATATCCTGGGAGGAAAGAACAAGGAAGGCCTGATGGTCAGTGTGGCGGCGGCAGCGCTGGGATCGCTCCTGTTGCTCCTCGGCACAGGGAAGGCGTCTGCCCAGCAGGAGCGGGGGGAATAGAGCCGGGTCCCTTCCCAACGCAGCCCGTGGGGCTGCCCGGGAGGCCGGCAGGGCGGAGGGGCCTGTCCGGGCACGCGGCTCCTTCCCACCCGCTTGGGGGGCAGCAGCGGTGCTGGCAGCGCCGGTTCCCTGGCCCTGCTGCCGCTCACGGCCCTTCGTGCTCCTGCGTTGCAGAAGCTGCCGTTCACCATCCCGGAGCTGGTGCAGTCCTCGCCGTGCCGCAGCTCGGACGGGGTCCTCTACACGGGTACGGGGGAGCTCTCCGGGGCAGATCAGCCTCTCTGCCGGGGCGCCTGGACCCGTGGCGTTCAGTGGGGGTCACCAGTGCCCGAGAGACCCGTGTGGGCTCTGACCAGGCAAACGGGCGCCCTAGGCTGGTGCAGAGTCTGCAGGGATGGGTGCGACGTGGGGAAGAAGTGCTGTGAGATGCAGGGAGGGACAGGCTGAAGGGGGACCTCGGGAAAAGGTGTCCTTGGAGGGAGAGATACAGGGAGGCAGCCCGTGGGGTGGTTCCAGCTCGGGGACAGCAGGCTGAGGAGACTTAGCACAGAGGTATTTGTGTATTGTCATTGCTAGGAAAGAAGCTGGACACCTGGTTCATCGTGGATCCCAAGTCCGGAGAGAAGCAGACCACTCTGTCCACAGAGGCCTGGGACGGCCTGTGCCCTTCGAGCCCCCTGCTCTACATCGGCCGTACCCGTAAGCCTCCTCCGCGTCCCCCTGTGCGGTGCCCGGGGCAGGGTGCTGCGCCGGCCCTGCGTGAACACGAGCGCTGCCGCCTCCGCACGCGGGGCCCCGCCAGGACGTGTCACTGCGGTGGCAGCGCTGCCCACGGCTCCGCACCGGCACGGGGAGCGCGTGCCCACGTCCCTGCTCGGTGCCCCGTTCCTCCCTCCCCGAGGCGCTCGTCCCGGGCCGTGCTGCGGGCGCTGAGCTCGCTGCCCTGCTCTGTCCCCAGAGTACGTCATCACCATGTACGACACCAAGTCACGGGAGCTGCGCTGGAACGCGACCTACTCGGATTACTCAGCCCCGCTCTACAAGGAGGCCTACCCCTACAGTGAGTGGCTGCCTGAGCGCGCCGGAGCCGGCTCCCCGCGGCGCTGCGCTCACTCTGCGCATCCCTGCACTCACCCTGTGTGTCCCTGCACTCGCCCTGCGTGTCCCTGCGCTCGTCCTGCGCGTCCCTGCGCTCACCCTGTGCGTCCCGCGGGGCTCGTGGCATGCGGGCAGGTCCAGGGCCAGGCTGTGCTGCAGAAAAGGGCCAGCAGTGGGGACACAGCCGGGGGACGAGCAGGGGGACACAGCCATGGGACAAGCAAGGGGACACAGACATAGGAGGACCAGGGACCACAGTTGTGGGATGAGCAAGGGGGCACAGACATAGGAGGACGAGGGACCACAGTTATGGGATGAGCAAAGGGGTACAGACATAGGACGCGCATCCTCTCAGATGTGGCTGGCACTCTGCAGTTTGAGCATAGTCACCTGTATCCCTTGGAAGACATCCCTGGGGATGCAGAGGAGCTGTGGGATGGGGACGGGATCGCCCGCTCTGGGGCTTTGTTGAGGAGTTCACGGTGGTGCAGGGAGTTGTGTGGCACCCGTCCAGCAAGAGCTGTGGGGTGAGCAGAGCATCCGAGAGCAGCGCTGGCCTGGCCGAGAGCCGCAGCTCGACACAGGGACAGAGAGGGACAGTGCCCCACAGGCCGCTGTACCCCCCGCCTTGTGTCTGTGGCTAGAAATGGCCCACTTGGCCTCAAGCGGAGACGGCCTGCTGGTGACGCTGGACAAGGAAAGCGGGGAGGTGCTGTGGGCGCAGAACTACGGCTCTCCCGTGGCGGGCATCTACGTGTGGCACCAAGACAGCCTCCAGCGCGTCCCCCACCTCAACGTGGCCATGGAGACGCTGCGCTACCTGACCTTCCACTCCCAGGACATCCGCCTCGTCAGGTGGAACCACCGGTCGATGAAGGACTTCAGCAGCAGCAAGACCCAGCTGCTGTACGTGGCGCGGGAGCGCGCGGAGCAGGGCGGGCAGGAGCGGGAAGCCCTCTGGTCCCTGGGGGTGGCTTGAGGCAGGCAGGAGGGGCTGGCAGCTGCAGTCTGGCACCGGGGACAGTCACGAGGGCTGGGGTTTAACCCGGGACAGAGCTACTGGCTTTTACAGCCATCGCGGGCCTGAGCGGGGCAGGCTCGGGGTGTGGGATGTTGGCGGCTCCCGGCTGTGGCACCAGCATGGTGTCCATTTTCCGTGGTTTCCGCGGCTCGGTGCTCCCCGGCTCCAAACACAGGCCGCCTCCAGTGATGCTGCTTCCCGGCGTTGCAGGCCGACGCTCTACGTGGGGAAGCACGCGGCCGGCTTCTACGCCGTGACCTCGCTGGTGCACGGCAGCGTGGCGCTGGTGGTGAGTGTCCCCCGCCGCCAGCGTGCCCGTCCGGGCGAGCGGGGAGCGCCTCGTCCTCACTCCTCCCGCGCCGGTAACCGTGCGGTCCCCGCAGCCGCGGGGGGTCACGCTGGCCAGGATCGACGGCCCCACCACGGAGGACGTGACCGTGAGCGAGTCCGGCGAGTGCGAGATCACGCCCAGCACGGACGTCAAGTACCCGCAGGGCAGCGTCGCGGCCCTGCGCAACCAGTGGCTCCTCATAGGTGCGGGCCGCGGCGGGCGCCGCGTTCCCTGCGCCCCGCGCGCACAACGGTCCTAGTGGGAGGAAGCGCGGGGGTTCTTGGCGTAGTGGGGTTAACTGCTTTGCCCAGTGCTTCAGAAAGGATTGAGGCTGGGATCCCCCCTCAGCACATGGTCATTCTGGCGTGGGTTTCATTCCAGCATGTCCCTGAGCTTTCCCTGGAACGGGCTGCGGCCTGTGCGGGTGGGCTTTGAAATGAGGCTCACGATGACCTGTGCTCGTGGATGCGACGTGGCCTATCGAGTTGTGCACGCAGTGGATTCACTCGCTCCGTGAGCGCTCGCGTACAACGGCAGGACGTGCCGTGGTGCTTGAAGAGCTGCTCTCGGGGTAGTTGTCTGGGGAGGCACAAACAGCAGGGCCAGGCCCTCCACTGCGTGCTGAGAGGGGACAACCTTGTCCCAGGCCATTCTGCACCGGCTACTGCTGCCCCAAGGCCCCTGTCTCCAGGGATGGAGCTCTGGCGTGTGTCACATTTCCCAGCAAAATGGACACCCTTTCTCCCTGAGAGCCAAAAGTGCCCACTTTGGCACTGCAGAGGTGACCAGACACTGGTCACTCTGGTGCCCATAGGTCAGTTGACAGTTCTCACTTTCTTCTCCCACCGCAGGACACCACGAGCTGCCTCCTGTGGTCCATACCACGATGCTAAGAGCCTTTCCAGAGAACCTGAGGAAGACGACGGAAACCATCATTCCCAAGAGCTCTTCCACCAGGGCTGTGTTTGATGATGTGAGTGCTGGAGCTGCGCTGGGTCTCTGCTCCGGAGCGGGGGGCCTTGCACAGTGCTGGGGGGACGTGTCCCACAATGTGAACGGGCATGAAGAGGGGTCCTGTGGGCAGAGCTGATGCAGCAGAACCGCTGGGCAGGAGCCCGAGCACCAGGAGCCCGGGGGTGCCGCTGGTGCGAGCCGGTGTCGGGCTGTGTTGCAGTATCTGAGCGCAGGCAGCGCGGAAGGGCCGGCCGTGCGCAGCAGCGACGGGCAGCTCCAGCCAGACGCCACCGAGGTCTATCCCGAGGCCGGCAGCTGGGACATGGTGATGGCAGCAGTGAGCACTGCCCTGCTGGGCGGGGGCGTCCTCTTCCTGCTCCTGATGGTGAGTGCTTGTCCCTGCTTCTCTGGCTGGCAAAGGAACCGCCTGCTGCAGAAATGCCACTGCTTGAGGGGCTGCAAACTTTTCGCTTCTTATCTCTGTGGCACAAGCAACGCTGTGTTGTGAGGAGCAGCAGGGCAGGGAAAAGAAGGCCAGTGAATTCTGCTTGTGTCTAAGCTGTGCTGGGTTCTTGCCTGCTGGGACGGGAGGAGCTGAGATATTTCTGTTGTTTGTGTCCCAGAAACTGCAAAAGCAGCACGAGGCGCAGCAGCAGCAGCTGGAGAAGCAGATCCAGCTCCTGCAGCAGCAACAGGAGATGCTGTTCCCGGGCCGGGTCTCTGCCGAGGGTGTCCCTGCAGAGCCGGGGGAGCTGGGGGTGACGCAGCGAAGGGCCCACCCGGAGGACCTGGCTAACGGGGTGGCCAGCCAGGATCCAGCTGTCCGGGGCGCTGCCGAAGGTGTGTGCTGCTGAGGGGAGGAAAGGTGCACGGGGTGCTCCGTCCGGGCCAGAAACACCCTGCCTGTGGGGATGTCCGTGTCCTTCTCCACAGTTTGGAAGGGGAACTCTCAGAAAATTAAATCCAAGATTTTGAGAAGAGGTTGCACAGTTGTTGTCATCCAGAGTAGGAGGAGAGATAAGAGGGCTGCAACCTCAGCTGAGGGGGAGTGGGTGCAAGACGTGGATAAACATGGGCTACAAAAGCCGTTGCAGGAAGAACAGCGCCCAGGAAAGGACCAGGTGTTAAAAGAACTGGATGTGCTTGGTATGACATTAATACTCAGAGGCTGAAGGATGGCTGGTGACATCAGTCTTCCTCTGCAGATACAAGACCAGACATGATGACGATTGGGAAAATTTCTTTTAACCCCAAGGATGTACTGGGCCATGGAGCTGGAGGAACCTTCGTCTTCAGGTGAGTAGCAGCCTGGGACACCCTCCCTTTTCCTAAGGCCAGGCCTGGCTCAGATGAAGAGAATCTTCTCTCTGTGTCCTCCTGGGAGCCACAGTTATAGCAGCAAGGCCTGTTTCTTCCCTGCTTTGATCCAGGTGGGTCAGAGGTTTTTGTGGATGGGTCTCCAAGTTCTCCTTCTTGGTTTCTGGCATTGGGCAGAGCCTTGCTAGGCTGTAAATCCGCAGGGCTGTGCCCTGCTGTATCCGGTGAGGGCTGTACGTGGACACTGCTGTCATCTCTGCACACAGGGGACAGTTTGACGGCCGGAACGTGGCTGTGAAGCGGCTGCTGCCCGAGTGTTTCCATCTCGTGGACCGCGAGGTCCAGCTGCTCCGGGAGTCGGACGAGCATCCCCATGTCGTGCGGTATTTCTGCACCGAGAAGGACAAGCAGTTCCACTATATCGCCATTGAGCTCTGCTCTGCCACGCTGCAGGAGGTGAGCCCACAACCCCGTCCACTGCAAGGGCCATCAAGATGCAGCCGTTGCTGGGTAGCTGTTAAATAACCCCTCTGTCTCCAGCCCTGTGTTTGCAGGGAGTCCCAAGGGGAATGCATCCAGTTTTGTGTGTCCCACTAGTGAGGGCCTTCCTGCAATATTCATGCAGGAGCAGAGTCCTCTCTGCTCAGAGGAGAGCAGGGTTATCAGCCCTGGGTCCTGCGTTTGGGGCCCTGTTTGAGGTTCCTGGCGTGCTCTGCTCTGTGCCTGTTTGCGAGTCAGAGGGGACGGTGGTGAGATCTTGCATGGACAGGCTGCAAGGTGCTTCGGAGATGCAGGGCACACAGCTATGTTAGTCTGAATTGGGTCTCCAGTTGAGTCCCTTCCCCAGCATAGCTGAGAAGCGAGAGCAAGTTGGGATTAGAACAGTAAAGCAGGAGCATTGCTGAAGCTGTGGAGGTCTGAGGAGCAAGTGGGAGCAGAGGGAACGTATGCCAGCTGGTGGACGTGACGAGTTAGCCTTGGGCACAGGTGGCCTCTGGCTGGACTTGGAGAGCTGAAAGCGGTTCTGCTTCCAGCTCCATCTGCCTGGGGAGAGGTCTCTGCTGCTGAGCCTGGCTTGAGGCTCCCAGAGAGCAGATCTCAGTTCGTATCTCCACCCCTCTCTGCTTCCAGTACGTGGAGAGCCCCAGCTTCGACCGCCGGAGCCTGGACCCGGTGTCTGTCCTGCGTCAGACCATGTCAGGCCTGGCACACCTGCACTCGCTCAACATTGGTGAGAGGGCAGTGTCCCTGCTTCCACTCACACGTTTGGAGCGTGGGGACAACGCGTTCAGCCCAGCAAATCCATCTTTAGGAAGCTCCTGGGGTCAGCCCAGGGGTTTTGTGCTGGGGGATTCAAGGCAATAGCTGCCAGGCGTGGAGATCTCTGGCCTTGGCGCCGCAGGGTCTGCTCTGCAGGTAACGTTGCAAACTGCCTCTTTCAGTTCATCGCGACCTGAAGCCCTGCAATATCCTCATCTCCGTCCCCAATAGTCACGGGCAGATCCGAGCCATCATCTCCGACTTCGGCCTGTGCAAGAAGCTTCATGGGGGACGACACAGCTTCAGCCTCCGCTCCGGGATCCCGGGCACCGAGGGCTGGATCGCGCCCGAGCTGCTGCAGGAGGCCCCGAAGGAGAATCCCGTGCGTGAGCCGCGGCCACCCGCGCACGTCCCGCCCGGTGCT
>JASSRY010000210.1:6279277-6297192 GCA_032466555.1 Tinamus major | reverse complement strand
CCGCGGCCCCGGCCGCCCGCGGGGGGAGCTCGGGGCGAAGCCTCGCCGCGAGGGGCGACCGCCGGCAGCGGCAGGGAGCGGGACCGGCGCGGGCGGGACGGGACGGGACAGCGCGGCGCGGAGCGGGGGGCCGCGGCGGGCGGGCGCAGAACAAGGAGCGCGGTGCGGGCGGGCGCGGAGCGGGGTCTCGAGGGAGCTCGGGCGGCTGCGGGCGGGCGCGGAGCGCAGCCAGCGGACCGGGTCGAGTCGGGTCGGTGCCGGTGCGGAGCGGAGCCGCCGCCGGTCGAAGCGGAGCGGTCGGGAAGCGGCGCGGGGCCGCCGGTCGGAGCGGTGGGAGCGGCGCGGGCGGGCGCGCAGCGCTGGGGCGATTTCAAACGCGCGGCCGGGGCGTTGCGCGCGCCCGCCCGCTCCCCATTGGCCGAGAGGATTTAAAATCCAAGCGCCCGCGCGGTGCACCATGGGAGCGCCCCGCCCGGCGCCTTTAAAGAGCCGGCGCCGCCGCGCGCGCCGCCTGGCGGCCGGGAGGGAGCGAGCGGGGCCCGGCCCCGGCCCCGGCCCCGGGAGCCGCCCGGGGCGGCGCGGCCCGAGCAGCGGGGCACGCGGAGCGCCGGGCAGGGCGGGCCGGAGCTGCCTCCCCGCGGCAGGCACCCCCCGAGGGCCGGTGGGCGCCCGGTGCCAGCGCTGCCGTAGAGCGGACACGGCGGAGCGGCCCGCGGCGCCCCGCGGCAGGACGAGGCGGCCCCCGCGCGCAGCTGCCGCCTCCTCGCGCCGGTGCCACGGGCACAGGGACACGAGGCGGAGCCGGGACGCGGCGCACGCGGCCCGGGCGGCATCACACGCGGGATCCCGCCGGGAGCGCCGCGCGCCTCCACGCGGCCGTGGATTGCTGCCGTGACCGGGAGCGCGGGACGTCACGGAGGATTCACAGGACAGGAGCGGCCCCCGCGGCAGGGCTGTCCCCTGGGAGCGCGAGCGGCTTCCGAGTGCCCGTGAGGGGCTACTATAATGAGAAACAGCCCAGGCGACTCGAGTCTGACTCCTTTTCCCCCACTCCTGCGGGCTGGGAGCAGCTTTTGAGTCCAGTCTTTCTAACACACTTGGTTTAATTGTTTTGCAAAAGGAAATTCATGTTTTAGTTTATACTTTTTTTTTTTCTGTGAAAGAGAAATGACAACTAGACAGTTTGGTTCCCTGTGTATTTTTGTGGCTCCTTCAAGGTAAGAATTTGCTTGTTTAAATAAATCCACATATCCCCAAGTCCGGTCATCTTGCTGGTTTTTAATTTGTAGCCCCCCATATTCCTGCTGTCATTGTCAGCTTCTCTTGTGTCACCTGAGGGTGACATTTTACTAGCTGGGCATAATTGTGCCTGGCCGTGTTAATGCCTTTTCTACCCTCCTTACCCCAGGCAGGAGGTGGGATACTGCCTGGGAAGGAAAACAGCAGCAACGGGGCACCCGGGCACTAGGGCCTGGAGAGCTGTGCCCAAGAGCACCCTCCGTTATGGGGCTTTGGCAGGAGCGCTCCTCCCTGCCGGGATCTGGCTGCCTGCGGGCGCCGGAGCAGCACCCGGGGCTTTGCGGGCAGAGCCCGGCTCCCCGCAGGGGCTGCCCCACATGGGCAGCGCTGGCCCGGGGGCCGGTGGCCCCGCACGGGCTGCCCCATACGGGCAGCGCTGGCCGGGGGGCTGGTGGCCCCGCAGGGGCTGCTCGGGGGGCTGGTGGCCCCACACGGGCTGCCCCACACGGGCAGCGCTGGCCCCGGGGCCGGTGGCCCCGCAGGGGCTGCTCGGGGGGCTGGTGGCCCCGCAGGGGCGCAGGGCAGAGCTGCGGGAGGCAGCGAGCAGCCGGGCCCCTTCCAGCCACGTCCCGACCCCGCGGCGCGGCTTGGCCTCCCCCAGCCAGCGCGGCTGTCCCGGCTCCAGCAGCGCCTGCAGGTGACAGCAGAGTCAGGGCAAGGCTGAATCCCCAGTTTTTGGTTCTGGGGAACTTTAACTGCCCTGCACGAGAGCGCCCAACAAAACAGCAAGCACCCCCGGTCTCAGGCAGAGCCAAGTGAAGTGGATATAGGACAATGAAGCAACATAGTGATTTACTGTTTGAAGCGATCACGGTTTGCCACAAGTCTTGCCGTTTCCCTCCCCCTTGCTTTGAGCATCATGCTCCCCACGCGCCCTCAGCTCCTCCACAGCCGTGCAGCAAAGGCCTCTCCTGGAAGTCCCGTTTCATTGCACTGCACTAAACTGAACCAAAACTAGAGCTCCCGGGGCTGTAGAAACGTGCTGCAACCTACGGATACTCCGTCACGGCCGAGAGCAGGCAGAGCTGTAGAGATGAGCCAGGTCAGAGTGATGCTTCAGAGGACAGGAGGGCAAACTAGGGAATGTTAACAGTGCTGAGGATTTGACATCTTCACTGGTGACTGCTTTTTAGACCCTGGCAGAGGCCACCTTAACAGAGACAACAAAACAGGTTTCAATGAGCCTGCTGGAAGGAAGAGAAGGCCGAGAAAAGCGTGAGCATCCGTGCGGTTAGGCAGCCCCGAGTGCACAGGACGGGGCAGCTCCAGCAGGACGGCAGCGCGTCCTGCCCGAGACCTTCCCCCTGCAGCCGGTCCCCGCTCCACGCTCAAGCTCCCAGCCCTCAGCTCTGCACTCCCGGTGAAATGCAGACGTGGTGTTGAAACTACAAGGTGACACCATGACAACACACACAGGCCCTTCCTGCCCAACGCGGCGCTGCCCCACGCACCCGCAGAGACGGCGAGGACACGCCAGCAGTGCAGAGTGGCACTCACGAGGGGCACGCGAACACCTAGACATACACACAGTCCTGAGAGAATCCCAAGCACGCTGAGACCCGGTGCCCGGGCGCCCTCCCACCACAAAGGGCTTCTGCGAGGGCCAGGCCCATTCTGGAGAGGAGGCACCAGTCATGCGAGCAGCTGAAATCAGCTGGGAAGCTGCCTGCCTGGGCTGAAAACGTCAGCAACACTTAACCACTTCGTGGGACCCTCCCTTCCATCAAGAATCAAAGTTAAAAAAAAAATCCCTATTTCAGAGCCTCTCCAAGACAGCCATGCGGGAATGGCTTCCCTTGGTGGGGAAGGTCATCGGCTCAAGCAGAAAAGCAGCAGCTCTTTCACACCATACTTCACTTCCAGTGCATGGACACTACCTGCCCTCACAGAACCAGACTGTGGTGCATGTGCACAAGCGAAGCAGGAACCTCCCTCCACTTGGGACATTTGAAGAGTCACGATCTTGAGTCACTTGAATAACTTAAGAGGCTTTTAATTTAGGTACAGCAAAAATACAAACCAGACAGCGGCTTTACATTTGGTTAACAGTAGTTACTATACACGCTAGTGTTTTTATAGCTGCTTGCTAATTAATGCATCTCAGTACTCTGCACTACCCAGAACAGCCTGAACGCAGCAGGGCTGCCGCGCTCAGCCCACTACCTGCCTGCCTCCCGACCGCGCGCCAGCCCCGCCGGGCGTCACAGCTCGAGGAGCCCTGTCTTCAAACCCACACGGGGCTCATGCTTGAATGCCACAGAAACGGAGCACGTTAACTGTCGGTCAGTTGTCTGGTACCGAGTGGAGCACATAAAGTATTAGCCATGTATTAGCCACGTCCATCTTGCACACAGCTGCTCCCAGCAAGAATAACTGCAGATGTGCAAAATGAAGCATTCCCTCTTTCCAAGAAGTCTGAATCTCCAGCCTAAGTTTTCAGATGCAGAAAGCACTGAAGAGCTTTCTGCAAATACAAACGGTGCACAACAAATGGGGACAATTGCAGCATTTTCCCCACCCACCTCAGTTTTTTCCACTTTTAATTCCCCACCTTCTGCTGCACTGAATTTTGAGTGTGAGATGGGAATCCTCTTTCCAAAGCCCTTTGGCTCTTTGAGGTCTGTGATGTTCAGGAAAACAGAACATGCAGCAGACACCACATTCCTAACCCTGCACAGCGGGCGAGAGCGCACGCCCGGGCTGCTCCAGGGGCCAAGCAAGCTGGAATAGAACAGCTCTTCAACCGACAGGTGAAAACCTAAAGCCAACCACAGGATGAGGAAAGACCCTGCTCCTATAGGGGATAATCCTGGTCTGCAGGGAACAAGGGGAAGAGGCCCCTCACCTCAACACAACCCCAGAAGTGTGCACATTTTTCAGAAGTAAAAGCACTGGCTCTAATGAAGCCCAGTAATTAAGAACCAAAGCAAGCGCGTCAGCCACATGACGCTTCTGTTCAGGGACGAGCGTTGCCTCTAGAAGAGAGAAACCCCCGGCTTTGGGCTAGGAACAGAAGCGATGCGGAAGACAGGCTTGGGCTGCAAGCGCTGCTGTCCCCCGGGGAGTGCAGCAGCATTCCCGGCTCCAGCGCGCGCGAGGGCACGGTTCAGACGACACGGAATGAAGCACATGGGAATGACCACACCGAGCTCCAACACCACCAACAGCGGCGACGCGGGGGCCGCCTCGGCCCGAGCGCCAGCACGGGGGGACCCGCAGGAGCGCTCGGGAAGAGGCAGCCCCTGCCCTGCCCTCCTGCCCGCGCTGCTCCCCCGCTCCCGCGTGCCCCACGTGTCCTCGGCGCTCCGAAACACAACAACGAGGCTACTAGACCTGAGTGAGCGGCAGGAACTTCTGGTAATAGCTTTTTGTAACGTCGATCATGAGCTCCTGGGTGCATTCCGGGAGTTCCCCGGAGAAGAGTCCTGGAAGAGGAACAACAGCAGGACCATCAGCATTCTCGACAGAGGAAGCAAAATGAATTTATAATCACCATTCAAAGCAGTTACTCCATTTTAAGACTGAACTGTAAGTAAATACTAACAGAACAGTTCTTCTCTTGTAATCCCCGCCACATTGCTATGAGTAAACATGCACCATCTACCTGACACCTCTCAGAGCAACTTTCACAAGCTAAAAATGCTACTCTTCCTTACACCAAGTGTCCTATGCCTTCATTTCTAGGTCCCAAGCAAACAGGAGCCTTTGTCACAGCACCTTGTTTTTAAAATAAGAATATCTAACACTATGAAAAAGTAAAATTAGAGGGATCTTACCTGGGCAGCCCGAGAACACTGTGAAAGGCGGGACAACCGTTTCAGGAGGCAATACTGTATTGTCCAAGATTTTGCAACAGTCTTTCAGAACACACCTACGGCCCTGAAATGGAGACCAGGGGAAGCTCACACTCACAATTCTGTGTCTTGTTCTGGGTAAGCTGAAGCTCAACCAATTTAACTCCTCGAAATCATTCTCATAATAAGGGATATGCTCCACTATATTGGAATATATCCTCACCCTGACTGAATGCTGTTCACAACAGCATTTAGGAGGCTGATTTTTTTTCTTCTAAGGAAACGTGTACATGCTCTGGAGTCACACGTTAACACGCCAGCAAGCACGCTGGAACCAGGAACCCCAGTGCTGCAGGAGCACAGCAAGGGCTGCAGCTCGGCCCGCAGCAGCTCCTCTGAGCGGTCCTCACACGTGCCCCGTGGCTGCCTGTTTTAGTGAAACACCATCCTTTGCATTAACGCTGCACTATGTGGGCCTTAAGAGCAGGCAGAAATATTAACTAATAATCTTGGTGCAATTGCCTGGCCTGTGTCCTATAGGCCAGTCCTAGAGGGCCCCAGCTGAGCCCCATTGCCACTGGGACAATATTGATGCACCTGGGTTTGCAAACAGTGGTCAACTGCACCTGGTATTCCCAAAACGACAAACATTAAAGCAGCCCTTTGTGAGGAAGGAAGCGGGAGCAGCTGGCCTGCTCCAAATGGTGTACATGACACTGCTGCCCAAAGCTGAAAAGAAAGACTGGGGAAGAGCACTCACAATGACACAGTTCTTGCCTATGTGCACGTAGGAGCCGATCTGGGCGGCGTTGACAACGCAGTCCTCTTCGATGAAGACGTGATCTCCAATGTGGAGGGGAAAGAAAGCGACCCTGGGACAGTGGAGAGAGTTGCCTGCTCAGGTGCCACAACATACAGATCAACCGCAGTGCTATTAGGTCTAAAATCACACTGTGAAGTCACCCATCTCCCATTACACTAAGAGGCAAATTGGATGCTAAGGAAGACTTCAACAGCAGCTGCTTTTTCTCAGGTATTTTTAAAGGATGACTCAAAGAAACAACAGGGATTTGCCACATCCGTAAAGCACACTGAGATCTAAAGACTGCAAACGAATGAAGAACGAATGAGATGTGTTCTGCACTTTGCTATTTTAACAGATCTCAGTATTTTCATATTGCGGCTTCAAAGGCACAGACACCCTCAAAGCAGAGCTGAAATTTTTAAGAAAAAGCTGGTTGAGAGGGATGCATTTATGCAAAACTATTGCAGAAGGCACACAGCCCTCTCGAACGTGCCACGCTGGGAGGCTCTGTACGAAGGGCCCGGTTCGGCCGCGGTTCCCTGCCCGCGGGGAGGCCGCGCTCACCCTTTGCTGAACTTCTTGAAGGGCGGCCGGATGACGCTGCGGCTCTTCACCACGCAGTGCCGGCCCACGCGCACGTTGGCCAGGTCTCCGCGGATGATGCAGTCGTTCATGACGATGGTCTGCGCGGGACGGGAAGGGGCTCAGGGAGCCGCCGCGCACGGCGCGGCCCGGCACCCCCGCACGCACCTTGCCGTTGAGCACGATGTTCTGGCTGCCGCACAGCACCGACTGCCGGCTCACCTTGTTACCGGAGGCCTGCGGGGAGAGTGCAGCGCCGGGGGAGGGCAGGGCACGGGGTCACGGTGGCCCGGCTCGGTCCCCTTCGTCCCGCCCGGCCCGGTTCTGGGTGTCCCCCCACAAGCCCAGTACTGGTCGCACGCCGCCCCGTCCCACCTTGCCCGGTTCCCGGTCCCGCGCCGCCCGCCCGGGTGCCGGTCCCGCCCGGTGCCGGTTCCCGGTCCCGCCCCGCCCCGGTGCCGGTTCCCGGTCCCGCCCTGTCTCGCTCAATGCCCGTCCCGTTCCGGTCCGGTCCCGGTCTCAGCCCTGCCCGGTTCCCGGTGCCGGTTCCCGCTCCCGCCCTGTCCCGCTCGATGCCCGTCCCGTCCCGTTCCGGTCCCGGTCTCAGCCCTGTCCGGTGCCGGTCCCGCGCCCGCCCGCCCACCCACCCCGTCCCACCCTGCCCGGTCCCGGTCTCAGCCCTGCCCGGTTCCCGGTGCCGCCCGCACCGTCTCGATGTACTCGGACTTGTTGTAGAGCATCTCGCTCAGCTCCATGGCGGCGCCGCCACACCCGCCGTCCGGAGCGTCACTTCCGCCCCGCCCCCAGCAGCGCTTCCGCCGCGGGCGCGCCCAATCCCGGCGCGGTTGCCGTGGCGACGAAGCAGCATTTCCGCGCCCCCCTGTCTCCCGCGCGCGTGCGGAGCGCTTCCGGCGGGCTTGGCCAATCGCGGCGCGGTTGCCGTGGCGACGTGGTGGTACTTCCCCCGCCCCGCCCTGCCCCGCGCGCGTGTGGAGCTTCTGGCGGGCGGGCGCGCGGCCATGGCGGAGCCGGCGGGCGGGGCCCTGAGCGGCGCCGAGCGGGACCGGGTGCGGGACCAGGGACGGGACGGGGGGCGGCACGGGACCGGCTGCAGGGCGGGACCAGGGACGGAACCGGGTGCGGGGCGGGGAGGGACGGGACGGGACCGGCTGCGGGATCCGATGCGGAACCCAGTGCAGGAGGGGAGCGGGACGGGACCCAGTGTGAGACTGGGTGCGGGGCCGGTGCGGAACCCGGTACGAGCCGGGCTGGGCCCCGGGGCCGCCATCGCCTCACGCCGTCGCGTCTTGTCTTGCAGCTGCGGGCGAGGCTGGCGCGGCTGCGGCGGGAGTACAGCGAGACCGCGAGCTGGCTGCGGGTGAGCGGAGCGCGCGGGCGGGCGGGCGGTATCCGGCCTGGCCCGGCCCGGCCCGGCCCTGACCGCCCTTGTGTTGGCAGCGCGCGCGGAGAGCCGAGAGCGGCGGCGGCGGCGGCAGCGCGCGGGACGCGGCGGAGCAGATGGGCCCGCGCGGCGCTCCGGGGGCGCCGCTGCGCCCCGCAGGTAGGAGCGGCCGGGGCGCGGGGTGGCTGCCCGGGCCTGCGGCGGGGACACCCGCGGCGCCGGGAGGGCCCCGCTCCCGCACGGGTTGTCTGCGGCGGCACCCACAGCCTCTGCCCCAGCACCTGGCAGGCGGCTCTTCCAGTGCTGCCAGCTTGCGATCCGCAGAGCCTCTGTCCCAGACGTACTCCGTGCCCCGGCCCGCGGATCCTCCGTCCCAGACGTGCTCTGTGCCCCGGCCCATGGAGCCTCCATCCCAGACGTGCTCTGTGCCCCGGCCCATGGAGCCTCCATCCCAGACGTGCTCCGCGCCCCGGCCCGCGGATCCTCCATCCCAGACGTGCTCCGCGCCCCGGCCCGTGGAGCCTCCGTCCCAGACGTGCTCCATGCGTCGGCCAGGGCGCTGCAGCCTGTCCAGTGATCCCTGGGACACTCCTGCTAGTGTTGTCTGTTTTCACTGTGCTGGTGGCTTCCTCAGGCGAGGCTTTTCCGGGAGTTGTTTCATACGTGAGTCTCTTTCTTTCTGCAGGTTCTGGGGATACCCTGTCTCCTAGTGCTGGCAGACCTGAAACCTGCCAGCTGGAGGTCGAGAGCTGCTCTGTTTCTAGCACAGAGAGGGGAACGTCCCACACTTGTAAAGAAAGGCCTGAGTTCTTGGACAACAAAGTTAACTTGTCAGACACTTCACAGGCAGGAAGCACAGAGGGCAGCCAGGAAAATGCCTGGAGGGAAACGGTTAGCCCTGCTGCAGAGGGGAAAAAAGACCAAGCAACAGGAGGTAGGATGAAGTTGAGGAGGAGGAGAACGAAGGCTGTCGTACCAGATGAAAGGGAATCTCTGTGTGATGTACTGCCAGTAAACAGCGAGGAAAACGTGCAGAATGAACCGTCCAGTAAAGAGGAGCTCGGGTCACCAGTGTTCAGACGAAGCCGTTTCTCGAGCGCAGAAGAAAGTGCCCGGGGAGCGTGCGGAGCAGCCCCTGCTCGGGGCGGGAGCAGCTCCTCGCCCGCAGGTGCGGAGCCAGGGGACAGCGGTGCCGCCCGGCGAGCGGGACGGCCGGCTGCGGGGGCCGGGGCTGGCCGCGGCGAGCCGGCAGCGCCGCGTCCCGAGGACGGCGAGGCTGCTGTGTCTGACACCAGGCTGCGAAGAGAACCCTCCCATACGGAAAAGCAAGTGGTCGACGGGTGTATGGGGGAAGAGCGCGTGGAATTACGTAGCCTCTGGGACTTAACGTCTGAGAAGGGCGTATTGCCTGCCAACAGAAATAACCCTGTAATTAGTGAGAGCGGAAGCTCTGAAGGAAATCAGAATGAGCCTAATGACTTCAATTGCTTTCCTACAGATCCTCCGACAGGCAATGGTGGAAAGCTGTCGGAGACTCAAGAACTTGAAACTGAGGCAAGACTTTCTCACCTAGAGAAGCCGTCAACTCCCGAAGCTGAAAGCGCCATGAATTCTTACACGGTTGTTGAGGGGCTTCTGTTCCCAGTTGAATACTACGTCCGGACTACTCGCCGCGTGTCTAGTTGCCAGAGGAAAGTGGACCTAGATGCAGTAATTCTCAGCCAGCTGGGTAAGAGCAAGAAAGGTCTGCGAAATAAGTGCAAGCAGAAAGATGGAAATTCAGGTCCGCCCTCCCAAGAAACACTTGGAAACGATGAGGAGTCAGGAGTCAGGCTGTTCCCCTCCCTTGGTGCAGAAAGCAGTCCAGTGAACTCAGGTAGTCCTCGGCAGTCTCTTACTCCATCCAGCAGCAGCAGCACTTCGCTTGGATCCATCTCGCAGAACAGTGTGGCCAGCACAGAGCGTGAGCAGAGACAGTCCCATAGGAAGCAAAAGGGAAGGAGAAGGTCCCCGTGGAAACGCACTGCCAACCAAGTGTCACAGGAGCTTCCAGGGCACGTGGAGCTCGCAGTGCTGAAGGAAAGCACCCGTGTCTCAGCAAACGACTGTCAGAGCGAGAAGAACTCCGAGGGTGATCTTGGAAACTTGTCTGTAGCTGAGCTGAGCTCGGCTGGTGCTGCAGCTCCCGGCTGTGGGGAGGCAGGAGCACCCGGCGCTGCAGAGCCCGTGAGTGCTGATCCTCTGGGAAGCCAAGTGCTTGGCAAACGCCGTAACGCTCTGTTGGAGCAGCTTCACAGTCCACTTCAGAAGAGCGATGCTTCAAATCCAGGGAAAGAAGTGTTTGCCGGCCCCATGGGAGATCTGGATGCCACCTTGGGCGAGTGTCAGTCCGCTGAACCTCCAGCAGAACCTACGCGGACCCAGCGCACGCCAGGAGCGCGCGGGGCCGCGCCGCTCGCGGGGACTGGCGCGGGTCCCGCTCCGCAGCGTTCCCTGCGCTGCTCTGCCAGGCGCAGAGCCGCCCCGCGCTCCCAGGGAACCTCCCCAGGTAAAAGCACTGCCTAAGGCTGAGCCCCACTGCAGGGCAGGGAAACAGCCGGGGGAATCCGCGCACTACCGTGCGCTCCCTAACAGATTTCATGCAGGAAAATCTGCCTGGGGGTTGTTTCTTGAGAGTTCAAGCTTTCTGAAAAAGTTGGATTATTCTGATTCCCATTTTGCTTGCACAGTGGGGGCAGCAGTGCATGCATGAGGAACAGGGCTGAGAAAGTCTTAACCTACCTTTGCTGTTGGGTAAATCTTTGGAAACTGGGCCTGATTTTTAAGCCAATGGACATAAAATCTATTTTGCCAACTGTGGCTGGGCATTAATGAGGTTTTAGTGCTGACAAGTAAGAAACACAAAGATTATTGCTACAGTCTGATAGTATGTGAATGCTGTGAAATCGTGCTGGGAGAAAGACAAACAGAATCTAGTTAGGCTTCTGTTGATTCTGGCAGCTTTTGTCAATGATATTTTAGCTGAAGCCTGAATGCAGAGCAGTGCCTTAATGCATTAAACATAATGCCTTCCCAGAAAATGGCACTTCCATGTGTTGAGAGATGCGGCTGCTTTGGGAAAATTAACGTTAGAGTGTTTGGCCCTCTAGATAAGAATCGGAGGGCCTGCTGCTGGTTGTTCCATGGTACAATGTCCTTTCCTGTGTTGTGTCTTTCTGTGTCCAGGCAGGAGCAGAAGACGACGTGGCCATCAAATGGATTCAGAGGATCCAGCTGCTCTTGGTCTCCCAGCTACGGACCCGGATACTGCAGACTCTCTCTTTAGCTTCCGCAGTCTCCAGCAGCTGCCCTCCAGATTGGGTATCAAAGACTTCCACTTACCTGATGAGGAATTTGGGCTACTAAAACTTGAGAAATTTAAGTCTTCCCCTGTGAATGACTTGGAAGTTTTTGTTCCTAGTGTGTCTGAAAGTGGTGTGGCTTCAGAGGAAGCACGAGGTCCACAAATGAGTGCAGAAAAGAAGAGTCCTGAAAGCCATGTGGTCTCGCCTTTCAGAAATGTGTTGTCCAGGTTACCTCATTTGGAAAGCCCAGCTTCCAAGAAGGGACTTTGCACAAGCGAGTTGCTCTTTACTCCCATGGAGACTCGCTTAGCCGGTGCTCCCACTCAGCCGGACTCCCAGATTTCCGCATCCCTTTTCCCTGTGTTGGGTGCCACCCCTGCCGTCTGGCCATCCGTGCCCGGTGACATCCTTCCCGACACACCTTCCGTGCTCCCCGTGCCAGCCAAAGAAGCTCCTGGCCAGGCTGTGGGTCGCCGGGAATGCAGAGACTCTGTCCTTCCCCAGGCCTCGGACAGCCTTGGAGAACAATCTGGGAAGGAGGAGGAACAACGTGCAGTGCTTCCCTTGGGAGCCGAGGGAGATGCCGACCGTGGCGCGGATGGGACGCTGCCCTTGGAGAAGCCAGAGGTGCCGGGGGCAGCGGGCAGGGGTGCTGCGGGGTGCGCGGGTGAGAGCTGCCTCCTGGGCCCCAGCTCCTCCGGGGTCCCGCGGGTCCTGGCAGGGCCTCCTGCCGTGCCACTCTGGGCACTGTGCTCCAGCAGGAGCCGGGTTTCCAATGCTCCCTAGCACCCCTTGATCCCCAGCACCCATTCCTTAGTCTTGTTTGAGTCAACCGGGGTTTAACCAACTCTACGGTTTGATGCTTGTTATGGGAGGCAGGCTTGAAACACCGGCACGAGCCGAGGTTTCTGGCAGCCATCTAGTGTTGGTCTGCTGTAAAATTTTAAGCTGGGATTTGGTAAAGGCAGTTACAGATAATAGAATGACCCGCATTTGGAATGGTTCTAGATTCTGAAGAGTGGGAGTGGGGGTGAGGCATGCAAAATGATGTTAAGAGGATTTTTGGGGGGTGAAAACAGTGAATAACCCGTCAGGGATCTCCCGTTCTTCAAAGACATGCAAGTTGCAGAAAGAAATGCTCTTGTAATAGCTCCTCAGAAGTAGCATGCGGAGGGAGTTCACACTTTTGACTCACACTTGTGGGTGCCGAGTATAGTTTGGAAGCTGAATTTATCTCCATTCTTTACTTTTTTTTTGTGCAGGAAAAAACTGCAGCAGAACAGTTGGCTGTGGAGCAGCTTGATGGCCTGAGAGAAGAGACCTTGCAGCTTATATCGAAGTTAAAGGTGGGATAATATCAGATAATTGTTGCCAGGTCAATAGCTGCTCTTTCATAGAAGGTTTAACAAAAATACAATAAAATTGCAGAACAGCTAGTTGGAGAAACAATTGTTGCTCAGTAATTTGATGAGCTCTTTCTTGCTCTGTAATTTAATCAGTTCTTTCTTCACTTGTGGCAAAGCATTCCAGAATGGCTTTGGCTACGCTCCTGCATATCTGCGTTTAGCCCGTGGGCTCTGCAGAGCTCTGGAGAGGCCGGTGCGGAGCGGGGACACGGCCGTGCCGGAGCTTCCCGCGCAGGAGCGGAGCACGGCCCGGCCCCGACGTGCTGGCCTGGCTCACCCTGCCTGCTCTGCGCTCGGGAGGAAACCCTGGAGAGCCATTCCTGCTTCCTTAATGCCCTACTGACGCTTCGCTTGGCAAACAAACATCTCGAGCGTTGAGTTGGAGCCGCAAATTCTCATCATAGCGGACCTCAAATAGCAGTTCTGTCAACCCGCACCTCCAGGTTAAATAACTATTAACAAATACCGGGGCTGTTTCGTTTTGGGCAGGATTCCTCACGCTCCTGTGCGGTGGATGTGGGCACCATGTGGTGGGAAGCTGCTGGCCACAGGGAGCTGTGCGTTGTGACAGCTTGTGAGGCTTCTGTGTCCCTGTGGAAACCCCTGTCACCCGGGCACTGGGGAAAGGTCTGTGCCTGGCAATCTGGAGAGGTACGAACATGGGCTTCATTTTCAAAATTTGGAACACGTTTCTTGTAACAGTGTGTTACTTCCCAAGGAACTAATGCAAGGACCCGGGAGTCTTGGGTGCAGGATTAGTTCTTTGAGGGGTACAAACTTTCCTCCTATCAGGAAGGATATCTCTTGTTAGAGAATGATTTGCCCTGTTGAAAGGTGTGATCAGTGGTTTGTCTAGTCCCATGTGACCTTATGGAGGCTGATGCTCCATGTCCACAATGATGGTTGCGCAGCAGCCACTGATTTGTTGTGCTCTCTCCCTTTAGACACCCTGGAGTCACTAGTCGTCTCTCATATCAGTGGGGATTGTTTAGTTAGCAAAACAGTCAGCAGTGAGTTCCCTCTCGATGTGACTGTGCTTCTTCAGGAGAGTCTGAAAGCTAGTTCTTTCCTCTGGAATTTTACCTGAAACACTCTAGAGAATGTGAATTAAGTCCAAAAAAGAGGGACATTGTGGGTAACACTGAATTCTTGCTCTGCTGTCCTAGATTCCAGTAATACAGATTATTCCTCTGCCAGACACCTGTAATCTTGTGTGTATAGCACTGGGAGATTTGGAGATTGGAGAAATAAGGTGGTGTATGTATTTCTTACTAGTGCTTTCCACCCTGAATATCTTCAGCTTTGCTCTCCTGTAGTGGTTTAAGTTGTGCCTTGCAGTTCTTTCACTTTCTCAAATGCTTTAACCTTTGGAAAATATAGAAGAGAAAAAAATACCAAATTGCTTATTTACCTCTACAGCACATTTGGGTTTTGCTTCCTTTGGTGCTCATGCATACCTTTTTTTCTGAACTCAGGCTCTTGCATTATTCTTCTGAGAGTGACTCATTCAAGCAGTCCCTGGTGAAAGCTGGAACCATCAAAGCTGTCCTTGGGCTCGGGGGCAGGAGGCTGGTGAGCAGCAGCAGGTCCGCGCAGGAGCAGCACGTGGAGATGGTCGCGTTTTCGGAGGCAGGAGGGTGAGTGTCCTGCTGTCCTCCTTTCCTTCCCTGCCAAGAGGACATCTCGGATGCAGGGGGGAGCCCGGCTTGCTGGGGTGGCCGTGGCCTCCTGTGCGTGCACAACCTGCACTGTTTTGCCTGGCTTTTCTCCCTGGTATCTGCTGTTCAGGAGCAAGGAAGGACAGACTCTGATGCCCCCTGAAGAAACTGTCCTGGCTTTTGCTGAAGTAGAAGGAATGAGAGATGCTTTGGTTGGCACCACTGCAGTGAACAGCATTGTTATCTGGTCCGTGTTTCCTTTGAAATTAAACTATATAGCTTGTAGGTGTAAATGCTGGCTAATTAATAGTTATAGACGTTATATCGTGGTTTTGGTTGGTTGCTGTTTTCTTAATGAAACAATAGAGTTCATTATGTATCAGTCTGGAGTCTGATAAATGACCTCTGTGCATTTAGACTGATACAAAGCAAATGAAATATTCTGCTATAATTCCTCTTGTATTTTTATCACATTCATTAGATCTTTCTGTAGCCTTTTGTCCTGTCTTGTTTCTTTTCTGGAACCAGGCATGCATGTTTCTGTCTTTCATAACAGTATAACTGTGATTAAAAAATAACAGATAGAGGATGGAAAAGCACTCAGAATTTTATTTTCATCAACTGCAGGAATTTGAAAACGGGCCAGCTCCTGAAAAAGATGCACGTTGGTTATTCCTACCCAGCTTCAATCTGCCATCGAGCGTATTCCGACTCCGTACGTATGTGAACAGCAGCACACGTTTTGTGCCTGCGCTGCACGGACTGAGCACAGCGGGGGGTTAAAGGAGCGGGATTCTAGACCGGGTTGAAGTATCCGCTGTGTTTAGATCCCTCGAAGGTATTTCAAAGCCAGACGGGCTGCCTTGGGGAAGTGAGCCGTGTCACTGGGCTCTGCAGCGCGCTCGTAATCAGAGCGGTGTGTGCAAGCGCCGCGCAAAGCGGCACCCCAGGAAACCGGCGAGAAACACACTTGGTTTGGTCACTGCTTACACGTGCTGCTGAGGATCTAAACCTTGGCTTTAGACACTTCATTCTAGGGATTCTTTCCCACTTGCTTCCACTCGTGCTGTGATTCCAGCTGGATTTTGTGGGTTTTTTTTCAAGGATGTGACTGTTTTCAATAAATGTTTAACCTTCTAGGACAAGAATCTCTTGTCCAGTGACATTGCCTAAAGTCAGGCTTCTTGGAGACTTCTTCAGAATATCTGTTCTGGGATACTTGGTTCTGACCTATGGCTTTTGTTAGAGCCACTGTTTCAGCCATGCCAGTTTATGTGGAATTCTTGTTAAATGAGTAAATTGCTAGGGGTTAAGCAGAGACCCATAAGGTCTACTTTAAATGTCACCTGATCCTATTGGCTCTTTCAAGCAAAAAGATAAGTGCCACTGGGTCATTGCAATGTCATTTTGCTGTTCCATTATGATCAGTCAGCTTCTGTCTCGTTCTTTAATATAAATTGGTAAGTAAACCATTTCTGTTTTATTCAGTAAAAGTAATGCCTCACTGTTCATGAAGGTGTGATGATAGAGAGAATGTAATAATTACCTGGGGGGATATTCTGTGGATTTTCCCCCCTCTCACTGCTGTTTTAGTGATGTATTTCTCCTGTGTGTACCAGGGCCTTCTGTTTGTTATTCTAAGCCACCCGCACGCCAAGGAGAGCGAGCTGTGCGGAAACCCCGCGTTCCGCGTGGTGGCCTTCAACCCCAAGACAGCCAGGAGCACCGGGGTGGTTTTCTCCTCCCTCCCGCCCGGACACGCCGGGAGGCAAGTTCCTGCCGCGCGGCTGCGCCGGGTGCCTTTGTTGTGGGTTGGGAGCAGGATCCCGTAACGAGCCGCGGCTGGCTGGGAGCCACTTGCCGTCTGGCTGGTGATAAGGAGGCTGCCACCCGTCACATCCCTCTGCGCTGTACGTGGGAATGTGGCGAGGGTGTTGGCTGTTTCCTGCCCGCTTCCTGGCAATCTGCGGGATAACCTCGGAGCCCCGGCGCGGCCCGGGCTCGCTGCCAGCTCTGCAGCCAAGCCCAGCGTTGCCCTGCTGCATGCGGTGCTCTTCGGGGTTTTTTATTCTTTTTTCCCCCTCCAGCGACAGCTTGTGGTGACTGATGGATCCTGTCACCACATTTCCTACACGCTCCCAGGCAAACACCTCCTGAGGAAACGTGTGGAGGAGGCAGCTCCCTGCGAGGCTGCAGAGCACTCGCCAGCTCTGTTTGTCAGGCAGCTGCTGCCACTTCCATGACCTTTTGCTTCCCGTGTCTTGCATTTGGAAGACTAAGCCCTTTAAGACATACACTTGCAATGTGCTTGCTCCAACTGTAATATTTCCTGTGTACACAAACATTAGTAGAGGGAGACCTTAGTTTACTGCACAATTGCCAAGTAGGTAGCAGGGCCGTGGGAGGACTGGCGGGTCCCCTCCGTGTTCAGACACGCTGAGGAGACAAATATTAAGGTGGCCCGACTCCCTGCAGTTGCTGTGGCTGCGTTGCGGCGCAGCTCTTGTTGCAGCGGGCGCGTGGCGCTGCGTGACGCGCTGCTCCCCGCAGGTACGTGGAGGGCGAGGTGGCGGCGGCGGCGGCGGCCGTGCTGTCCTCGGGGAGCATCGCGGTGTGGGAGCCGCGGCTGGGGCGCTGCGCCGCGCTGCTGCCGCCCGCGCCCGGCGCCGCCTGGGCCCTGGTGCGCTGGGCCGCGGCGGGCGCCGCGCTGCTGGCCGCGCGCAGGGACGGCACCGTCCACCTCTACCGCTACGCACCGCGCGGCCGGGACGGCGCCGTCGGAGCAGCCTGCACGGAGCCACCGTGAGGGGAGAGCAGAGCCGGCCGCGAGCGCTGTGGCCACGAGCACCGGCGCGGGGAGAGCCGCCGGGAGAGCCCGTGTGCCCTGTGCCGGCGTCGCGGGGACGGTGCCGCAGCCCCATCGCCCCGGCCCCTGCGCAGCGTCCCGCGGTGCCAATAAAGTGCAGAGCTGCAGAGACTGTGTCCAGTGCTGGGCCCGGCTGCGGGGGTGTCCTGGGGGCGGGTCGGGGCCATCCCTGTGCCTGGGATGTCGCCAGGGACAGGGGGGCTCCGCAGGGAGGGGGGTGGGAGCCCCTGGGGTGGGGAGGGGGACAGGACTGTCACCGACAGCGCCCTGGAGGGGACAGGGGGGTCCTGGGGCAGGGGGTCCACATGGCCGGGGCGGGGGGTCCGCTCCTGGGTGGGGCGTTTCTGTTGCTGGGAGCTCGGGGGTTCCTGGGGGGGTCTCTGAGGTTGGGCAGGGGGTGGATGTTGCCCATGGGGGCCCTGGGCAGGAGCTCCCCGGGGCTGGGGGCTTCCCTAGAGCAGGGTCCTGCGGCCGGGGGGTCCCGTCCCCGAGGGCTCCCGGGGGTCACGGTCCCGGAGGGTCCCGGTTCCGGGGGCGATTCTGGGGCCCGTTCCCAGGGTCCCGGTCCCGGGGGGTCCCGTCCCGGTTCCGGGGGCGGCGCCGGGGGGTCCCCGCGCCGCGCGCGGCCGCCGCCCGCCAGGGGGCGCTGCCCGGCCCCGCCCCGCCCCCGGCCCCGCCCCCTCGCGCGGGGCACGCCGGGTAGCAGGTCACCATGGCGGCCCGTGTCCTCTCGGCCTGCGCGCGCCGCCTCCTGCCGCG
>JASSRY010000210.1:6220872-6263372 GCA_032466555.1 Tinamus major | reverse complement strand
GAAGGCGTAGTACAGCGTGAACACGGTAACAGCATTCTTTGAATATCTGCTGCATTGTATCAAATAGCTGTGCTTGATCCAAAGATGAGATTTTTGGCCATAAAACCCACAACATAAAAGCTAAACAAGACAACTGAAAAGCAGCAACATTTCCACATGTACTTACTTTCTGTGCAACCGAACTGAGATTTGCAACCATTAAAAAAGAAGTAGCATGTGAACATACCACTATTCCTGTCCCTGAGGTGGTCAACTTCCCGCACAGTATTAATTGAAAGATTGTTTATGACACTGCCAGGAGTGACGTAAGGGTCAGTTTCAGGGTCGATGTTTGGATAACCTTTCCATGGCTCGCCAGGGCGAAACTCTAGGAACAGAGATGCAGAAAAGCAGCATGTTTTCATCTCGCACAGGGAACAGCTGTTCAAACAGCCAGCTCCTAACAACGACCTACAACCCAGAACCAATTAGGCTTTTCACTTACTTAACTTAGTCTTCTTTTCAGCTTATTCACTTCATTTTTTGCCAAGTTAAAATCTCAAAGCAGGGAGAAATACTTCCCTTTGTACAATAAAGCCCCTAATTTCCACTTCAGTTAGTTAAAACACATCGTTAATGGTCTTCTACAGGTTCCTCTCTCTTCCCCCCCAGCTTGTAACGACTGAGAAACCCAGGAGAAACGTGGCTGAATGGCAAGCAACAGGCAAAGAGAAGTATTGGTGCTGTGTACCTGGCGGCCAGTTAACACTGCTAGAGCCATTAGGCGATTTGGCACGGGGCCAGCCATCCCCAATAGATCCAGGAGGACTGGCTGGTGAATTACTGCTGTTCATAAAGTCATACGGAACAAATGGAGAATCTTCCAGCCTAAAACCACTTGAAATAGCACCTAATAACAAATAAAAATAAATAAAATAAAATAGTAAAGCAATTTTTCTTAACCAATCTCAGAATTAAGATCTCTATTGCACAAATATAGGAACGTATTTGGATGTAAGTCTTGAGTATAGTTATGACAAGCCCAAACAACATAGAGATTCTATATAAACATCTGTAAAAATGTCTTTTATTAAAGAGCAACTTCACACTGCTTTCTAGGTCTAACCATAAATTAGATAACCTCAAATTCCCGGTAGAAACAGGTAAGAGCTGTCCCGGGAAGCACCAAAGGGATGTCTAATGTAACACCTCATCTCTGGGTAACCAGTGAGGTACTTGGGAAGAGAGACCCAGTGAGCGCGTGGCTCCAGCCGCAGCAGGGCTGCAGCAGAGCTGCAAGGCCGCTGCAGGGCTGCTGCAGGGCTGCAAGGCCGCTGCAGGGCCGCCCAGACACCAGGCAGCAACGCGGCGGGAGCCGGGAGGGGTTTCTCACACCGCCCCAGGACACGGCCGGCTACAGGGATCGCACAAGAGCACGTGCACAACCTAAGTGAGAGATCCCTGCAGCATCTACCTGACTGTGCAAACCTGCAAGGACAAGTTTTGAAGTCAGCAAACAGCAAGGAGAAGCACCTACAACTGAGGGAACAGACGACTAACCAGGGACTCAATAGCAAGTTCAAATAATGAAACTTCTAACACTATTTAATAAGCATTATCTATAGCTAAGGCAACAGCGCCACTTCTGACGACCAGATGAAATTCAGAGGCAGCGAGGGCAGTACCAGGACAGCTCCACTAGATGCTTAAGGCACCAAGTCATTTCACAGTATTAAAGCAGCTGACAAGTCTAAAAATACCAGAACAATCTGAAGACTGAAGGGTAACAGGAAACTGGACTTATTTTATAATTATCTTTAGATATAGAATCTTTGTGCGATTTTAACTGGATGAGATTTCAAGCAACTGAGACAGGGGAATTGTCTGAAGAATCCTAACTATGGAAGTGAGAGATGAAGTAGGCAGAGCACAGCAAGGTGGTGTTTATCTCTTACAAACTCTGCCCATTTTCGAATGCACACATACACATTCATAAACAAATCTCTATAGGACAATTAAGGCCAAAGGGGTGGGGGTGGGGGGGAAAGCTGAGAAAAAACTCAAGCTTTTGTTTTAAAAGACATGTAGCATTCTGTCTGCTTTAACAAAGGAATGCTGCAAAAAGTTTCTATTAAATTCCATCACAACAAAACACTTTGTTTTAGAGTAAGTGAAGACATTCAGACAATTATGGACCGCCATGGAAGATGAGCAAAAGTTTGGGAGCAGACAATGTACTGACAGCTACAAGTAACTCTCAAAAATGTGACAACCCTCAGGTTAAATATAGCAAACAGACACTTCATACGCACAGAGGACTAGAAACCTGACCCATTATGTCACATATGAGCTAATGACACTGAACATACCATGTTTGCTGGAGTTTTGATCTAACGACGTGTTCACAGAAATGCTGTCTACTGTAGTCCATTTCCTCAGTCGAGACTGCGGCTCTTTAATACTGTTCATATCCATGTTTACATTCAAGTTTGAGTTCATTCCTAAAAACACACACGGTTTGAGAAAGACCAAGTAAATGCTTTTATTCTGCTACCTACCAGCACTGCCCTAATCAACTTTCAAGAGCACATTCCTATGGTTATTTCATGCTTCTAACTCTCCATTTTGGAGAAACACTGAACACAGTGAACTACTCCGAACAGCAGCTCAGCTAAGCACTGCAAAGCACCGCGAGGTTCTCAGCTGATGTCTGCATGCAAAGTATGCTGGGGAGGAAGCCACTGAGGAAATCGGGGAAAAGATAAGATGCAAACCCCCCAGGAGCGCTGTGTGCAACGGCGTGTAGCAGCAGCCCTGCGGCGGGTCCGTCCGCACAACGCGGCGGCCCCGTGCGCCAGGACACCCGCGCCGAAGGGACCACACGCCGGCATCCGCGGCTCCAAGCTCATCCCCATTCCCGACCTGCTCCCAGGACAGCCGGCCACCCCGAGCCGCCTGCATGGAGCTGCGCAGGGAGCATGGCTCCTGCTGGATCCCTCCTGCTCATGTGCAGCTGCATTTCTATATTCCGTGACAGCAAAAGAGAATGTGGCTTCACCTGCTCTAAGTTGCAGTCTGCATTTAGAGGTAATTTCAAGAGGTCACTGTCAGGGAATCAACGTAATATCCACCCAATCAGCACAATTATCTCTTGAGAATCTACTCTTTTGGGCTCAAACACTGTGTCCACGCTTTTGACTTTGGCTTGTCTGCATTCATCCTCAATTCACAGCTATATTTGGTTAAGTCTTAACCCTTAAATGTATTTACTTCATTTCTTGAAACAAAACACTACAACATTTTGACTTAGTGTAAGAGATGGTAGAAACACTTCTCAAATCTTGACTACAAGCAACTCTCTCCAGTACTGAAACCGATGATTAATTTTGCTATGTCAATAATCACTGCCATAAAGAAGTTACTTTCTGAAAAGGCATAATTAAAGAGTATTGAGTAGAAAAAAAAAAAAAAAAAAAGTATTTTTAAACACTAGAGATACTTAATGCCGTAAAAGGATCAGGATACAACCGTAGCCTCAGGCAGCTGAGGAGAATTCCCTTCCCTCCTTCAAAGACTTCTGGTTCTCATAAATAAAGGCCTAATGAATCCGGGCAAACAAATCCAGCGAGCAGGCGCATGGAGGCTTGCCAGCTCTCAGTTAGCACATGGAGAACAGTCTCACACCCCAAGGGTTTTCCAGGAGCCAGCTTCCATGGCCAGCTCTGCCTCCCCGACCGTGCTGCCCGCCGGAGCGCCCTGGCCGGGTTCCTCACGGGATTGCAGGAATTCCAGCAAGCCCCTCTCCTCGTAGCCCTTCGCCCGCGGCTGGGTGCTGCCGTTCCTGCTTACACCAACTACTCGGGGCTACTGCAAAGGGGCCCAAAGCAGCCCCACACACTGCAGCTTCCTGAAAGGCAGCCACGAGAAAGGTGGGAAAGCAGCTGGCTTACCAGCACCACGAGACAATTCAAACCACGAGGAGAGAAGTTACCTCTAGCAGAAACAACGCGAATCTAGTATTAGCAGGATGCAATCACCTAGCATGAAGCCTGGCACGGGAGTTAAACACTCCTTTTGTTGGAACTTGTGCCTCTAACACCTAAGTGAACTGCAGCTCCTGTTCCTGGCCCTGTGCACGAAAGCACTAGCTGCATCCTGATGCCCATGAGCAGCTGTGAGCAGCACCGGGAGCGAAGCCCTGCCGCAAGCAAAGCTCCAGCTGCCACATGCGGTGGCCTGGCACGGCCTGGGCCAGTCCCCAGCGTCCCGCCGACAAGCACGGGGATTGCAGCAGCCGGCTGGAAACAGTCTGTCTTTTCTTATCAAAAAGGGCAATGGGAATGCAAAGGGTATCAGCCCAACAGAAGTGGCAGGTTCAGAACAACAGGAAAGGAAAGCAAAACAAAGGAGGATAAACACAGGGATAAAAGGGATATAGTTGTAGTAAGTTTATGATAGCATTAAAAAGGGACCTAGAGTAAGGAGAAAATATACAAGCCTGGAATTTCTGAAGTAGAAATTGGACAGAAGCCTGGAAATGTAGGGAGAAAAACATCAAAAAAGGACATGTTTTTATTTAGAAGTGTTGCAATGTTTTGCCTGAAATAAGACAATCATACTTTAAAATCAAAAAGCTAAAGACTTTATATTATAGCCTTAACCATTAGAAGGGAAATTAACATTTTGTTCTACCTCTGCTATTCTAGATTCAGTGAAAGCATTTTTGAAATCCAAAGGAGTAAAACCATTTCAGTGGATACTTTATAAGGGTTCTGCTTCTAGAAGTCCTTACGCCCAGAAGCCATGACAGCTAAAGGACTTTGTGTCAACATCTTGGGACCCACAGAACAGGAGAGAAACACAAGTGGATAGAAATTCTCAAAGAACTTAAGACATTTGGTACTTCAACCCAAATACTCGCCTCTAGAAATGAGAGCTTAAAACTCGAGTGAGCAAAGGTAACGGGATGAGCACCACCAAGCATTGCTACTGCCCTTCCAATTCTCAGGGCTAGCAGCACTGCTGTCCCTGCTGTTTTCAACAGGGGAAAAAGCCAGGCACAGTTGAAAGGGCTGTGTGTCCTACCCCACGTGTGACAGCAGACTGTGGACTGCGACATGAGCGTGGAGAAACTCACCCAGAGGGAAGCTGCTGAACGCGTTTATTGGTGATGGCCCTTTTTGTAGCTCAGGAGTAGCATGGGGTATGACATTCTCAAGGAAGGACTTCATGGTGGATTGATGGAGTGACTGCTGCTGGGAGGGTGGAGTTTGCTGCTTCATTAACAGGTTTGGATCAAGCTGACGGGACTGTTGCATCATCTGTTGCTGCATACTAAGAGATCGACCCTTAAAAAAAACAGAGCAGTTACAAAATATATAAGCAGAATATTTTTGCACATTAGAGACAGACAGTGAAATACATTACTGTGCTTTCTGCTTTATAGCACAGCAAAAGCCAGTATTAAGCCAAGTGCACTCCTACAGTTTGAAGCTTGTCGAACACATTTATACAGTTTTAAAACAAGAAATTCAGTTCAGGATGAAGAACATTATTAGCTTTTCAAACTATCTTAAAGGTATTTATTTACCTGCTGCTCCTGCTGTTGACGACCACCAGAAGGCATGCTCCTTGGATTCTGCGCTTTCTGCTGCTGAGCCAACAACCGCTAGGAGACAGGCGGTTTGGGTGTTTTTAAAGAACAGTTCACAGCCAGGGTTCTGCTTCAGAACACACAGCAACCGGCTCTGTTCGCTTACCTGTAACTGGGAGATCTGAGAAAGCTGGTTTAACTGGGACAGCTGATTCAGCATGGCTACCTGTTGTGGGCCAAAGAGTGGGCTCAGGCCACCGTTGTTTGGTGCATACTTCAGTAATGATACTGGAACCTGCAAGATGGACCAGGGTGAACAGCGACCCTCAAACTTGTCTATTCTGTAAATATTTGAGAACTTATTTGTTCTGATCAGTGTTGCAGAAACCAGGCAACTGTTAACCACAGGCAGGGATATTCTGTCCCCGGTGTAACTAACAGCTTGTATTATTGCTGGTATTCCTCTATAATTTACAGAATAGATATCAGCAATACCAATAAATGAAACACAATTAATTAAAGCAGCCTTTTGGTTAGTTTCTTCACCAAATGTGCAATATACTCACTTACCTGAGGGGATAGTAATGGAGGAGGCACTTGAGCACGTGGATTAGGCTGAGATGAATTAAGAGGTTGTGCTGGAGGCTGCTGCATGCTCCTGGGCTGTGCTGCTATATTACCAACACCAAACATACTGGGATTGCCATTCTGGGGAAAGGAAGGGCACTCGGTGACAATACGCCTCTTCTGCTACTTCTCCCACCCCTATACATTTGTACTAGAAGTTAAACACGTAACAAACAGTAGCTCAGATATTATATCAAAGGTACTAAATGCTGTCAAGTAACATGCCAAGGATATGCACGCAGCCTTACCTGTCTAACAGAATTCAAGTTTTGCATACCCAGCCCTGCTAGGGAGCCAAGGGCTTGGTTAGGTAGTGCACTATTTGAAGGGGGAAGCTTCATGTTTTGATTGGACATAAACTGCAAGTTTTGGGACTCGTCTGCTACAATGCCATCCTGCTGGGACAGACAACCCAATGCGCACAACCAGCCAGCAAGCAAGCAGAAGGGAGAAACCATTGCCAGGAACAGAAGGGAAGAGTCACAGGACAGTCCAGCATCAGCGGGAAACAGGCAGAAAACAAAAGAGATCAGGTTAGTGTCATTAGCACCGCAAACGCGCTCCAGAAAGTGCTTAGTATTATTTATCAGCAAGTTATAAAACAGAACACGTCTTACAGATCAACAAGAAAACCCCAACTCTTCTCTCTACTAATTGCAGAAAGCTAAGGAGCACATGGATACTACTCGGAATGTAAATCTGAGACTGTTGTCTAAGAAGTTTGGAAGTATCTACCAGGTAGGCAGCTACTAACCTTATCAAAGTAAGGACCGCGATCCATGGAAGACTCTTTGGAAATCTGAGGACGAGAACCAGGGCCTTTTCCGACCACACGATTGTAATCTCCAACATTCAGGCCATGCTTATCCATCTCCATTCGCTTATCTTGCAATAATCCTAAAAAAATAAATTATAAAATGTCTATTTATTTCTATTGTTAAATACAATTCTATTATTTTTAATTTACTAAAGGAACCATTCATAACAGTGAAGAGATTTCAAACAAAAATAACTATTCACAGATGATTTTACCTTCAAGTTAATTATTTGGGAGATATTTGCTTAGCATTAATGTACTTTAGAACTGAAGATCTATTTCTGAGAACGAACCACAACGAATATCATGAACCCCTTTGTTTATATGTAGTAAAGTTTAAAAGAAGACAACTAGATACTTTTATTATAAAGTGTTATTTCATGCCAATGCTCTATGTTTAAGGTTAACCTGATTTATGGATAAAGCAACCAGGTGATTCAGGTATACAGTGCTACTCACGTGCCTCAAGGCAGTGAAGTTTTTCTTGTTAAGTAGTTTACAAAAATATGCACACTAAAAATAGAAAAGAAATATAAAAACTTCAACACACATCTGGTTTGTTCCTTTGCTTACCTCCAGACATGTCCATCTTATTGCTCTGTATGGTTTCCTCTGGCGATTCTCTCTGAAGTAATAAAATGAATCAAGATTATTTAATAATAGTCTTTAAAAACAAACAAAAACACACAAGAGATTCAAATACATTATTTCAATTCAACCCTGCAAGAAAAAAAAAAGAAAAGAAAAGAAATATCAAAACAATTCGGAAATATTTCCTCCCAATATTTGCTACCCAATGGTAAACAGGTTTCTTCACCAAAATACCTACATAACAAAGTACAAGGACAGACTATTGCATGAATACCAGGGTAGTATTTAAGAAAGTGTCTTTTATCAGTAATTAGGTCTTTTTTACTGAGGAAGAAAAGGCACAGGAAACAGTGAGGAAAACAACAGAACCAAAAGAAAAACATGAAAAAAAGACAGACAATTAAGCATTCCCACCTCTGTATATTGCGTGCGAGAGGAGAGTTAAAGCCAGGCAAAAGTGTAATACTTACCGAAAAACTGAGATTTGTGAATTGCTTAATGAATGGATTGATCCATGTCTCATCTTGCTTATTTCCACCTTTCATTATTCCCTTGAAAATAAAAAGGCATTCCTATGATATTTGAAAGACTTTCACCATCTCCTACTTGAATTACACCAGAAAGCGTCAGCTGACATTAAAGCCCAATATTCCTCCACCCTGTGCAGGGGCCAGTTCTGACTTACTCCAGAACAGAAGTGTGAACCCCTTGGCTCAGCCCTCAATGGGAGGTAGTTTACAGAGCAGGACCGTAGTTCTCAGGAACCCCTTTCTTCTCCTGCCCTCCTCTCCATGGCCTATTTGCTTTCCCCCATTTGGGCCTGATATCCAACAAGCCAGCATTACCTTTGTAGGCATTTTTTTCATATATGGTGGCCAATTTAAAGATGGGTTAGCTTCTTGTGATGAACTGCTATTCCACATTCCAATCTCTACATCCTCCTCTTCCTCCCAGCTGGTCTGACGACTGCCTGTCAAGGGCATATCCTCTCCACACCAGCTATCTTGCATAGATTTAGGCCCTGGTTGCAAAACAAAAACAAAAAACACCACGTGAACATTTCAAACAATCTCAATGCAAGTCAGCTATTACAAACTAAATATGTTACAGCAAATAGCATTATTTAATCATGACAAATTCCAGACTATTAACATTCTTGATGCAGGGAAGAAATTCTCTTCTGCATCGACTTTGTTAGAAAATGCAATAAAAATGGTATTAGCATCAGTGTCAACTGATTGTCCTTACAACAGGCAGAGCTTAGCTTTATGTTTATGTCAAGATACAAGCCTTCAAAACACTCCAAATATAAATCTTCTAGATTGCTACTGCACCTTCCTCACCTACTCTTTATTGAAACATGATGAAAAAACCAACTCACCAGGTTTATTTGGAGCCTGTTGACCAAGAGAAGCATTTCCCCAGCCAGAGGTGCCTGCTGCGTCACTGATGGGCTCTCCCCAGCTAGTACCAGTATCCATGGGTTTGCCCCATGCTGAAGTTCCGTTATCCACAGTAGTGGCTGGAGTAGAAGGCTCTCCCCAACCTTTTTAAAGTGGTATGAGTTACGGATATGTTTTTCAGTAGGATTTAAAACATACTTAAAATAATCAAGTAATTTGCTTTTTCTAGACCCCTAACATGCAATAGAAGACTTGTTAATACAATTTATATCAAGGTAAATATTGCAACTGCAAGCTGTTCCATAAAAAAAATATAAAATACTAGTTCCGTATATAAAGACTCACATTTTGATTACACAGATTTCTAAGCTGTTAAGTTCCTAAGAACTACTCTTTAATTGTCAGCTGAGGGAAAGGCACAGCACAAATTACTTCACCTGTTATGCAAACTCATGAACAGTTATCATTAATCATGGTCCCCAATTCTGTAAAATTGGAAAGTCTGCTCTCAAGTCTAAAGCTGCATTAGCACTTTATTGTGCTGACAATGACACTAACTTCCCGATGTAAAACATTCTGAGAGTATTTTCTTTATATAAAAGTGTATAGAATGTCACTACTGCTAAGCCTTCTGCTTTATACTTTTAAACCAAAATAGTTATGTGACATAAGATCAGAAAAAAAAATACAATTAATCAAAAGCACAAGTGTGTATAAAATCAAGGCTTACCAGAACTGTTCTCCTTGCTAGACATGGCACTTGAAGACAGTAGCTGCTGATGTACCTGTGCTTGCTGGTCTGAACTGCTGCTACTGTTCGGGACATTTTTATTCCACATATTCACATTTTTGTAGTTGTATTTGCTTGGATCGCCCCAAGCAGAAGTTCCATCATCAATTTCCATTTTGCGGCGTATGGACTCAGGGGACGGCTCCTCCCAGCCCGTGGGCTCTTCCTCCTTTGCCGGGGTTGGCATCGGCCCTCCCAGCCAGCCCGACCCTGGTGGTTTATTGGCGGCAGAGGGTGCTCCCCAAGACCCAACATCTTGCTTGCTCCACTCTGGAGAGTTGATTGGCTTTGATGAATCCCCCCAGCCTTGAGGCTGGTTGGGTTTGGGAGGGTCTCCCCAGCCCTGATTCTGATTAGACTTTGCAGGCTCATCCCATCCTGACGAGTTATTTGGGTTTGTGTTGCTGCCTCCCCAGGTAACAGAATTTGATTTACCCGGCTCATTCCAGCCGGATCCTGATCTGTCACTGTCGCTACCTCCCGAACTGGATTTCTTGGCCTCGCCCCAATGGTTATTTCTCGAATTTTCTCCCCAGCTTTCGCTGGCAGAAACTGCCCAACCCTGGCTGGCCTTTTGTCCATCTCCCCATCCCTGTTTGATTTTCTGGGCGTCATTCCAAGATGACTTTTCCTCTTTGCCACTTCCCCATGATTGATTGCTCTTGACCATTACTGTAGCAGCAGAATCTTCTTCCCACCCCCCTTGGCTGTTTGACCCTTTGGAGTCTCCCCACCTTGTAGCAGACTTTGGATCTCCCCACCCTGATACAGATGAGGTATCATTATTATTAGGGCTAGGTCTATCCACACATCCCCCTGAGCTGGAAGCCTGTGTCACAGAGCCTCCCCAGGCTTCTGTCCCATTGTCAGTTTTTCTGTCACCTCTTGGTGATGTTTCGGTATCCCAGGCAGTGTTCTGTTTGATTGGAGTCTGTCCCCAACCCGAGTTGGAAAGGACACGTGGATCTAGGTCAGTTCTGTTCACTATGCTTTGGAGTAATGCGTGCTGGTCAACCTTTCTTCTCTCACGAGTCTGTCCTTCTGTGGTCGCTCTCTCTTCGTGGCACCCAGCGCTCTCTGCGCTGCCCTCGCTGTCCCCCGTACCTGTTTTGGCCCACGCGCTGTTCTGCTCGGTTATCTGAGATGCAGCAGAACTCTGGCTGTTAAGGTCATCCTCTTCAGTAGATTTCCATCCGTTCGTAAACTTCCTACCGTTTCCATTTATGCTTTCATTGGAATGCTGATTACTCGGCAGCTTACTCCATTCCCCGTTTGAAATGTTAGTGCCAGTGTTTTGTGCAGGGTTGCCCCAACCTCTCCTATTCCCGCCAGCACTTGCGCCGTTTCCGCTTCCCCACGGCATATTCTGGGAGTTGCCTGTCCCTGCCTCCCACACCCCTCCTCCTTTATTCCCGTTGATTTGAAAGTTAGTGCTGCCAGGCCCGCTAATGCCTGGCTGCATTAGAGTTGCATTCACAGTGTCACCATTAGCTTGGCTGCTTGGGCCTGGACATTTGTCTCCAGAGTAATTAGAACCATAGGCACCCCATGTAGTACCGTAAGAGCCGCCACTTTTCGCCTCACCATTGCTAAGATGAGAAATGGAAGTGCCGTTTGTAACTGGAGAGGCCTGAATCTGAGAATGATTCATTGTGCTCATGCGCCAGGCCCCGTGCCCTGTATTATTAGGCAGTTCGTTAATCTGCACTGAACCAGCAGAGTTTGGTAAACTAGAGGTCATAAAGTTAGTAGTGTTATTTGGTCCATTCATTTCAGTGTTAAGGTTTTGAGGTTGCCCACTGAATGAAACCTTCCTTGTACCATTTACTTCAGAATCACAATTTTCCTGAAGGCTTCCCCAGGAACCGTGGGCTGAACCACCCACTTTAGAGTTAATACTCTGATTATTAGATATCTGACCTATGGTACTGCACTGAATATTTGTGCCAGAATTACCACTCCCTACAGACCCTTTCAGGGCATGTCCATTGTTCTCCAATACAGGCCAGGCACCATGGTTGCCATTTGAATTCAAAGTGCTTGGATTTAACCCTCCATTTGATGAAGAGTTTATGGTGCCCCAAGCATTCATTCTATTGTTGCTACTTTCAGATTTGCTGTCAGGAGCATCCACAGAAACTTGACATGTGCTTATTAGGGATCCATGGGATAAACCCCACGGCCCATTAATACTTCCATTGCCCACATTATTGCTGTTGCTACCAACCACAAACTTATTCTGAGAACCATGTCCAATGCCATTCCGAATGCCATCGCTTTCGCCACCTGTGCTCCCTGAAGCCATTATAACAAGGTTTCTCTCTGACCCAGAGCTGGAGGCAGAGTCAGTGTCCATACATTCTGGTGTCAACTCTGGGTCACTGCCAGTGATTGATGGCCATGCTTCTTTGTCAGAGCCGTCTACAATAACTTTATCCCAGTTTGTGCTGGAGTCACTATTTGAAGAGACTGGTCCCCAGTGAGAATTTTCATAATGGGATCCTAGACCACTGTGGTTCAGATCTAAAGAGAGGAAGAAAAATCCAAGAGCATTATTACAAATTCAGTATTATTACTTCATTAAACAGAAAACAGATACAAGTATAAAAATACTACGGCACGAATTGGTTTGTGAATTTGATCCCCACAGCCAGATTATGACAAAGCTTTGCAGTACAGCTCTTCAGAGCAGCTCCCCATGCAGCACCGCAACGTCTCACCAGCATGCAAAGCTGCACCCTGACGTCGAGCACCAAGAAACACATCTGCCAGGTACAGTTCTTGCTTGCCACAGAAACGGTATCTAAAAATACTCTAGCGCCATATGCAAAATACTTCATGAAAAAAGCATCTTATGTATTGAAAACTACAACAATACACAAAAATAGGAAATTCTGAAAGCTAGAAATCTAAATACAATATCAAGCTGATCTAGCAGTAGCAATTGCTATGTGGCAACAGGCCGAGAAACAAAGAAAAGTCATTCAAAGACATTTTATGAGACTTTTTTCTTTTACACATCTTCACACACACAAGAATCAAAAGGCCAGTCCTAGGAAACCTCTGTTCCAGCAGCATGGATTAAGCACGGCAGCTGAGCTGGGAATTCTCATTTGCGTTTACACGAGAACGACCGCTTCTCCTTCCAGAAATCCCCCGCTCTGGTATGGACCGTTCCAACACCCACCGTTTCCCACATTCTGCTACCTTGTGCTCCTTAAGCCTTTCCCAAGAGGCCTGAACTTCTCCCTGCCACACCGAACTGGTGAACCAAGCACAGTCAGACAGATGCACCACAGGACAAAGCTACACACGGGGAAACGTGTGACAAAGTAGGGAAGGGGGCAGCTACTCCCTGCTAGCAGGAGGCAGGAGCAGAGCCTGGCAGCGGAGTGTTCTACTTGGTATTTGTCTAAACTGAAGGAATAACCGTGCAGCACATATTCAGCTGCTGTGCTCATGGCAGGCCATGCTTCTCCACCCATCCAAACATTCATTAAAAAGTCAACTTTTCCTATAACAAGCACTTTTTTGCCCTTACTTTGAATACTCAAAATGTATGTACCTGAAGATTAAAAAAAAAGTTTCTCGGTTCCTGCTCATTTTAACGGATTTCTACAGCACACGCAATCATGCTTCACATCTCACTAGAAAAAGATGAGTTGACTGAGTATCAGTATGAAATGTTACCGCTTCCTACAAACAGAGCCAAGAGCAATGCAAGGCAGAACTACGACTGCTTCCGTTATCCTCACAGCTTTGGAGAGGCATTTAGGGGCTGGCTATTTTAAGGCACCCCATCAGTTTATGGGAGCCCCGATCCCCAAGGGGGCACAGGGCAGCAGCTGGTTCTGCAGGGCTGTGGGCCGGGCCGGGCTGCATGCGCCCGCAGGGAGCTCCAGCTCAGGGAGGGCCCTCGTCCAAAAGGAGTTTGGGAAGACCATAAGCAGCAGAAAACCCAGGAAAACATTTTTAAACAGAGCATAACAAATTCAGATACTATCCTTGAATTTATGGTTTTGATAATCTACAATAAACAGGAAGAAACAGATCAGAACAGTTTGAATTTAGGTTACCACGGACAGTTTACCAAATATTACAGTGTTGCACAAGTTCAGGTGTATATTTAATATCTATATTATGTGTCCTAGAGTTAAAAAAAAGATCTAGCCAAAGACTATAGCCTGAAATAACAGCAAGCAAGAACTCCCCATCCCCGGCACCGCCGCCAAGGCAGCAAAGGGAGACGCAGGGGCAGGAGATGGGAAGGATGAGGCTGAGCCGGCAGGCGAGGCAGACGCGGGGAGGCCGCACGGCCCTGCGGAGGCAGCCGGGGCTGCAGCCAGGAGAAGCGCTTGGCAGCTCCACCGGCTGGAAAAGGAGAGCGGAATCACAGGGCACCCTTGGGAAACAGGAAGAGTCCTCGGGGAGCACAGCCCGGAGCCAGCCCGTTAGGGAGCTGCTGCAAAGAAGGATCTGCATCATCTCAGCAACGGGCCTCCAGCCCTCCATTTTCAGATACTCTGCTTATATTTTATAAGCCAACATTCAACCTATATTAAGGAAGAATCAAATTTGAGTGTTTCACACCCTCCACCTGTGACGCAGCAAGTCGGCAGCATCAACAGCTGTCCTAGCAAGAAGGAAGTTCTCATCACGTATCAGCAACCCCAATAAGAAGGTCCCAACATGAACAGCAGCAGGAGGCAGCACGTGGGCAACCAGCGCGAGGGCAGAGATGGGGACCACAGGCCAGAGTGGAACTGCAAACCCCAGTGCACACAGTACCAGAACACACAGAAAGCAAGCTTGGATTTCAATAAAACTCCAGCATGATAGTTCGGATGCTAAACACGCGTTGTAACAAGCACAATATATCAGCACAACAGAGCCACTAATTTACTCAGCAGGACTTTATCCTATCACATGTAAAACTACCTCAACTAACAATATTTCCTGCATATAATGGCGTGCTCGTGACTTGTCACAAGAAAGTGTTCTGAAGTCAGCCTATTTAAACCCCTGAAACCCAGAACTCTGGGTTAAATATAAAGACAATGAGTGAACAAGCTGTTTCTCTGATTTTGTCTCCCGTATGTGACATATCACAAAACCACCCTCGAAACCTGAAAAATCAGTTTATGATACACTGTGTCTGGTGCACTAGACCAGACAGCCACAATCTGCAGCTCTACTCCTAGTTTTCTCCCCATCACTGCTTACAGACTTCAACTGAACTTCTGCTGTTTAAATACTGGGCAAAGATTAACATAAACCTGAGTTTTCTGAGCTTCAGTAATTTACTGATTTTTTTCAGTGACTTCTCACTGAGTAACCCGGCGCCCTGTGCTCACGAGTGAGCCATGCAGGTCTGCAGCGATCGGTGCTCAGTGTCTGCAGAGACCCCTCCTCTTGGAGACGGTGTTTAAACCAGGCAGGAGCGAGGCACACATGGAGAACAGCTCATTCCGCTCGCGCTGCCTCCACGGTGGTTGCTCTGCAGACTGGCACCCACGGAGCGCCAACACCCCGAGCGCGGCACCCTCGCTCCTTACGGAAACGTTCAGCTTAGCAAACACGCCCAAAGCGTGCGGCACGGCAGGACAGAGGCAAAGAACCCAAAGTCTCTTTGCTGGCACCAGGAACGTGCGTGCCTGCGGCAGGGCAGGATCCCAGCAGCCAGCCCCAGGGCTGCCACTGCAGGGACCCCGCGGGCCAGGCCACAGGGCAGGGACATGAGCCAGGCCCCTGCCAGCAGCCGTGCCGGGAAAACGCTCCCGAGCGCCGGGCCCAGGCGCCGGAGCGCAGGGCCCTGCCAGGCGCAGGGGCCCTCCAGGCCGTGCACCCCGGGGCATTTTGCACAGCACCTTCCCAGGCCCTCCCGGAGGAGCAGGAGGCTCCGGGCCTGCACAGACACGAGGGCCCTGCAGGGCTGTGACACGGAGGGCCCTGCAGGGCTGTGACACGGAGGGCCCTGCAGGGCTGTGACACGGGCACCCGGCGCCACCCGCGAGCGCCCTGCTGCCAGGCAGGCCAATGCAACACCACCAGGAGGCAATGCAGTGCACAAGCGTAAAAGGAAAGTGGGAACAATGAAAGCACCCCGAGTATTTTAAAATTAAGGTGCCATTCTTAAGGCTGCGAAGAATAGCTTTTTTTCCCCCCATATGAACTCTAATGTATTTAAAAAAATCAAAAATCTTTAACCAAATGCAATATGCAAAGGCACAAAGAAAATACACTACTGAAACACATGCTATTAAAAACAGGTAAGCCAAAAAGCCAGTAACAGCAAAAAATAAAATAAAATCCAGACAGAACTGTGCAAAACAACCACTAAAGGCACAAGCAAAGCGGAGACAGAGAGCTGAGCATCACCTGACTGGTTAGGGGAGTGGCTCACCAAGTCCCGAATGGGAGGCATGCCTAGGAAAGAAGAGAGGCAGCAGTTACGGCAGGTCCCGCGCTGGCCCCGCCGCCCCGGCACCCCCTCCTGCTCAGGGAGGCTCCTCCCGAGTCCCATCCTGGTCCTGCTGATCCCGCTGGTGATGGGCGAGATGGGAAGCAACTCACAGCTCTGACAAGTGTCATAGGGGAAAATTACATTTGGTATCAAATAAAACTTTAAGCACTGCATGTAGAAAATTATTAACATTTTTCTACTTTTACTCATTTTTCCCCACTACTAGCTAGCTTTTATACATTTGGCCTTTTAATTCCATCAATTTAAGATGCCCTTAATCGTTAAGGCCTTGATTTACAGAAAGGAAAGGAAGAAGCTGCAGTCATTGAACTGGCTGGTTCCTGCCGGTGTCAGTGTGGCCTTGGCGGCCAGCCCTGCACGCCAGCGCGTCCCCAGCGCCCCTCGCAGGGCAGCAAGTCCTGTACCCGGGTCACAGACGAGCCCCCGACCCCAGGCACCGCTTCAGCCGTGTGCTCGCCCCGAGCCAGGCCAGGGCCCCTTCCCGCTGCCTCTGCCTGGGCTCCCAAGCGGCAGGGCACGAAATCAGATGTGGTAGAAGGTTCAAACGCACAATCGCAAGTCGGATACAGAGCTCGACTCCTCCTTTCCTACTCCAAAAATAACCCGGGGAAAAAAAAAGAAAAATCTTTCACTTCCCGGCCTCCCGTTGTATCAGGATTTTGCAGCTCCACTGCCAGGAGACCCACTCAGGGCCAAGGAGGAAGCCAAGAAACCGAGCGGGAGCAAAGCCGGGAGCCCACGGACTCTCCTGCCGTTCGCTCTGTCCCACGGCCACGGCTCCTGCTGGTGAATGCTCTAGTGCACACCACAGGACTCATGTATGGTAGAACAACCAGCTATCCTGACGTGTTATGAAGGATAAGGGCAAGCAAAGTAACAGTCAAGACTTTCTTTCCATAGGAAGCTCACAGAGAGGGGAAACTTCCAGGAAAGCAAACAACTGGATTTGTAAGAAAACGTTCTCATAAAAAGCTATGTAAGTACAGATGTCTTAAAACAGGTCTCCTGCACAACAGGACTGTATCTATTTTGCAAGTACTACATGACATGAGCTCCACTTAGAAGCCTTTTTGAAGAGATACAGATCAATTTGGAAGTCCATCAAAACACACAAAAATAACAGAGTCAGAAGTGCAGGATGGTGGGAGACGCTGTTGGAGCACGCGCGGGTCAGCCCCAGAGGCCGCTACGTGGCTGCTCTGCAAACGGGAGGACCTGCGGGGCTGTCAAGGCTCATCACATCTCCGGGTGGAGATGGCAACAGCAGCACCGTTCTGTGGTCAGATGGGAACTGTGGAGAGCAAGTGTAAGACTAAGGCAAACATTTCTCCCACTTGCTGCCAGACACAAGAGCACGCTACGCTCCTCTTGCTCGCTGCCAGGCTATGGCCGTCCCCACAAGAGCTTCCAAGCAATCCAGTTGACAAGACGAAGACCATTACAAAACATCCACCGCTGAAAAACTATTTTCATGTGCATTATCACCCACCTCCGTATCTCAAAGAACATTACAGGTGCTAACCCTTGATACAGCTAGAGCAGACACGATTCCTGACCACCCCGGCCAAAGCATGTTTAATGACAGGCACGTGGCACAGAGCTGCAGCCCGGCCTCAGCCCTGCTCCTGGCGCAGGACGGGCGCCCTGCACATGGCCCCGCAGCGGGAGCCGAGCCAGCAGCGCGAGGGGCTGCAGCCCACGCAGGCACGCGAGAAGGCAGCAGTTCGGCCAACTGCTCTCCCTTACGAGCTCTCCGAAGCCTCTAGCCGGGCAGGCGGACACGTTACTGATGCAATCCAGAGTTAGCACCCAGAAAGCCACAGCCCTCCTAGCAAAGCGGCGTCCCCAGCGCTCAGCGTCACTAGCAGGGACCAAGTGACACCCCAGCCCGCAGGGCGCTCGGCCTGCGCGGCGCCAACCGTCCCGGGGCGAGCGGGAGCCACGGAATTCCGTCCCGGGAAGGGGATTGCACAGGAGCGGAGGCAGCACAGACCCGGGGTGTGCCCCTCAGCACAGAGCTGGGGAGTTCATAAGGTTGGTTAAAGGGGGACGCTGATGTGTGAATTTTTACTTGGATCACTACCTGTTACCATACAATTTGAGCAGTAGAGAATGCATTTTTGGAGAAAGTGTTGCATGTTAAAAGCAAGTAAGCACACGACAGTTATTTCACTGTGGCCAGTAACATAATCATACAGGGGAAGTGAAAAAGCAGCTACTTGCCCCAAATCACTTCTTGGAGCAGAGGAAAAAAAAAACAAAATACAAACAAACAAAAAACCTTTATCAGTGCATGACAAATATCACACCGGGAAATAATACTGAGAACATTCCTCCAGTGAGCACGTGGATCAGCTGCTCTCGAGCCCTTTGGCTGTTTACAGAATCTTAAAGAAGTAGAATTCAAAATGAAGGTAATTGGAGCAGCTCAAAATGTAATTAGAGTTTGATGTATCGAGGCTATTATTAAGAAATCTTTTTTTTTTTTTTTTTTTTTTTAAAAAGAGAAAAAAAGAGCTTTTTTTTTGTAACTGAATTGGCCTGGAAATCACATCCTCTATAGAATATACTACTTTTGAAAAATATTGTGGATTTAATAAAGTTTCAGAATACCTACAGTAAAACAAAGGTTTCATCATCACTGCTATGCACGTATACTAAAACCAAATTCAACTGCAAGTTTTAAAATATGTAAATATTTGTCTATGTTACCCATTTACATGCACTAATACCAATTTCCTTTGCAAAAACTAGATCACTAGAAGCAAGGCTACTTTTTTTCCCAGCCAAAAATAAACTGCCTTTATGATCCCCCCAAATTCAGTAATCTACTTAAGCTAGTGTATTCGCTGAGGTGCAAATCACGCACAGCTAAAAGATTAGCTTTATTACTCTTTAGAATGTATTTGAAGAGAAGGCAGGCCAAGCCAAGGGGGCAAGGGATACCAACACTTCAATAATCATCATCATAAATGTAAAGGCTAATCAATTTTGTAAAGCAATCAAGCTTCAGGAAGATGGAAAAACACCATGTCTTTTTTTGGTATTTTAAACAAGCTGTGCCCTTTTGAAATCTCTAGATAAGGGAAAATGTTTTGAGAGGCTGTTCAGAATGCCCTGAAGGCCGACTGAGAGACTTTGAGACTTGTGCATAACAAATAGGCATAAAGATATTCCTGGCACTATGGGCAGACTTGGATCAACTCTTAAGATGAAGAATGAAAATTCAGCGTCGAGCAGAGCCGTCTCTCCCTCCAGATCTGTTCAGGAACAGACCCACATGTGCTGCCCAGCACTGGCGAGAAGCAGCATCCAGGCAGCACTGAGCCCAGACCGAGCCTGCGCAAGGACGCCCGAAGACGTCCTGCAGTGCTCAACATTAGGCTGTGACACCAGGGAGTACCTCGTCATGCTACAGCTTATGTTGAAAACTTAGATAATACTATAATCGTTTCATTAATATCAAAGTTTGAAATACTCAATTTTAAAGGAAAACCAGGTACCTCCCCCTCACCTGGCTGTTTTTTGCTGCTGTTCGGCACTTCTCCGTTGGTCACAGGCTGCTTATTTGTGACAGTACTGCCTCCCGACTGGCCGTTTAACACTTTAGGAGTAGATCCCAGGTTTGCAGCTATCACTGGTAACTGCTGACCTCGTTTCAGAAGCTGTTTCTGTTCCTGGTGTCGAAATCGTGGTGGTACTTCACGAGGAGGGTATCGAGGCAAGGTCTGCTGCTGCTGACTGTTGGCTGGGGCCCGCTTGGCATTATTATTAGTGCTGGTTGCTGTGGAAGTGCCGCTGGAGAAGACGGGCTGAGGCTGGCTGACACTTGTCTTGGTTTGTTCTGGCACTGTCCCCACCCCCAAAAAGAGGAAAAAAAAAGTTGGACAAAGTTATTCAAGAGACTAGTAACTAGAAAAAGAATGAAGACCAGTAAAATCTTAGATGTGTGTATACACTAGGCAGCGGCAGCCCTGTTTTCCGAGCGAGCTGGTGAGCTGCTAGAACCTCGCTGCTCCGCACGGTGCGGCCCGCGGCGCCCGGCGCTGCCTCTGCCAGAGGACCCGCAGCTCCAGCCCTGGCACTGAAACCCTGCTTAAAGAAATGCTCCACGTATGACAAAACTGACTGTAATAGGAAGTTTAGAAGTGTTAGGCATACAAAAATATCCTATGTTTTCAGCACTAAGAGGAACATGAGATGAAGAGGGCTATGCAGAACCCTGCTGAGGGTGGCCTGGGTTGCGAGCCCCCGCGGGACACGCTGCTGGACGCGCAATCCCCCTCGAGCAATCAAGGGGCTAAGGCAGGACGGGAGGGTTCAGACAGAATCATAGAACCACAGACTTGTTACGGTTGGAAAGGACCTCTGGAGGTCACCTAGTCCAAGCCCTGCACACGCAGGGTCACCTAGAGCATGTGGCACAGGGCTGCGTCCAAGCGGGTTTGAAGTTCTCCAGAGAAGGAGACTCCACAACCTCTCTGGGCAGCCTGTTCCAGGGCTCCGTCACCCTCCCTGGTAAGGATTTTTCCCTCAAGTTCCTGTGGAACTCTTGGTGTTTCAGTTTGTGGCCATCTCCTCTAGTTCCGTCAGTGGCCACCAGTGAAAAGAGGCCGATGTTGGGGAGCAGGCCCAAGGCGAAGGAAGGAACCCTGCGATGCCCTCCCAGCATCTCCCGGTGCCGGAACAAAGCCCGTAGAACGCGCGGCTCGGCCGCAGGAGCGGGCGACGGCCCTGCACCCCACGGAGCAGGGCTGCTCTGCGTGCACACCTCGAGGCTCGACCCCGGCTTTCCTCGACGCTCCTCTGCCTACGCGCTGAGCTCACTGTCTCTGGGCAGAACTTTCCAAAACAAAACTGGCTGCTCTAGAAGATACCACGTAATTCAATTCATATGACCTTCCTGCTGCTAACGGCAAGGGCGCCGCTTTATGACACAATTTCTCCAGTGACAAACCTCCAAGAAGGTTCCCACTCCTGGTCACTCCTCGCGCTGCTCGCCAGGCCTCCTGACAGCAGGAGCAAGGTGACCTGGGCCTGTGCAGCCAGCAGAAGAAAATAACCTAGGGTGGAAACTCATCCCAAGGGTTTTGGGAGCGCAGAGCTCCAGACCCGGCTCCAGCCAGCGGCTGCCAGGCCCCGAGGTGGCAGCGGGAAGATGAGAGGAAGCAACTGGCAGGAGGCAGCGGGGCTGCCGCGACACGGCCCCTCCGTTACCGCAGGGCCGGCTCCGCTTTCAGGGATCTGTGCACAGCAGGATCTGAACGTACACGGGGCTCGGGCCCTAGGAGCAGCCTCCTCAGAGCCTCTTCCACCTGTGCTCCATTTACTAGTGTCCCAGCAGGGCAGGGATAGAAGAGCTGCTGTACAACAGAAAATGTAGGGTTTGCTTGTTGGTTTGTTTGGGGTTTTTGGGGCAGGGAAGGAGAGGGAGGACCACAGGGGGAAAGGCCCATTTCATTTCCAGAAACACACACGTAAACACAACGTAAATGAACTCAAATTCCCGTTTAAAGCAGCAACTTGAATTCAGTCACATTTTCTTTTTAGCATCATATTATAGGCAGCATTTCTACCAAAACTCGTTACACGCTTAATAGAAGGTGGCCCTTAAAACAAAGCCGAGGAAGGAGCAGTGAAGCTGCGGTGCAACGCGGAGCGACGCGTGACCTGCCCTGGAGCCGCTGGCCCACGTCCCAGCCCGGGGCGGCAGCCACCGCGGCTACCGGCGAGCGCGTGCGGCGACGGCCCCGTGCGGAGCACACGCATGGACGGCACCGCGTTAGCAAGGGAAATAACTCAGGGCAGTGTTTCAGGTACATCCAGGATACCAACTAATTGGGATCAAAACTGAATTTCTGAGTATAAAAGTCTTTGTATTTGTATTTATAAATATTTATAAATGTATTTATAAAACAGGCTTTGTATACAAATGTATTTCTATTTATTCCTTTTAGCATCTTCAGGTTTAAAAATAATTAAAGAGAGCTGAAAGTGACTATTTTTTGTGCTACTTTAGCAAATATCCAATAAAACGTGAATAATTTAAGACATAACCAATTATGACATTTTTGTGGTGTAGATACTGTATCAAGCTTTGAAATAAGAACATTTTTTTTCAATCTACTACAACCCGTGTATCTACTCCCTGAGCCTTTTGATGTGTTTTATCAACACGCCTTCTGCCCAAGCTGACTCACACTAATTGCACGTCGCAGCTCAAAGCTCAGCCTCCGTCGGAGGCTGCTGACAGCGATACCCAGAACACAGGCACCTCAGCAGCCCGTTCATCAGTACCAGCGCGGCAGAGCGCCCGTGGACAAGGGCAGCGCTCGGGACAGCCACATCCCTTCGCCGTTCGCAGCTGCACCCGAACGGCAACTAAGAACCAAGCAGGAAAAGGCTCCAGCTGAGCGCGCCGCTCCTCGGAGAGCGTCCCAACAGCAGCACCGTCCCTGGGGGATCCCGCCGGCCCACACGGAGCCCACGGAAGAGCGGGCCAAGGCGGCTCCAGCGGTTAACGAGGAAGCCGCTCTGTGCCCCGCCGGCCCCGGCTGCAGCACAAGCAGCGCTCCACGAACGCCTCGGGACAACCGCGCTTGTCCCGCGCTCCCTGCTCCGCGCTCGGCTCTGCGGCAGGTCCACGGCGCTCCTCCTGCGACGAGCAGCACGTTCCACGCAGCGCTTGGCCTGTCGGGCTCGCTGCTGACGCTGCGTGCAGTCCACCCGTGTGCTGCTTCCAAGCTGGGATTTAGCACAAGGGCTTCCAGGTGCTGCTGAATTCCCCCCAGGCGCCCCGCGTGCCCCGAAAGCTGCCCCGTTTCTTGGGTAATTAAGCCAGCTCAGTTAACTGTCTTTAGGTAGTATGCTGATATTCCAACACAGCTACTCTTATGTTCTAACATACCTTAATCCTTATCTTACTATTTTTAATTTGTTATAAACAAGTTGCTTGTTTAATAAAACTTTGAATAAAGTACTATTCTGCACACCAGAATGTTATTTTGAATCATACTAAAGTAGAAAAGCGGTTATGTTAAGCCAGTATCACAGGTAATTTACTTGACTAGTAGTAGCAAGCTTACAAAAATTACTATCAGTAATGACAAATTTTCAGAAAGAACAAACCTGCTGAAACCGCACAGAGCAGGGCTGCAGGAGTTACAATGTACAGGGAGATTCCAAAGAAAGCCGCTTCCAACTTGTGTTGCTTTCCCACTCTGCAGATTTCATTAGAAAATGGAGGAGAAGCATGGTGTCATTTTACTGCTCCAGGAGCGCTGCCTGCCAACCCCTCCTGGAGCCGGCCGGGGTGGAACTCCCCCTCCGGCAGGAGAAATGGCAGCTGTTTGGAGCCCTTGAGCGCAGCGGCGGCGGCGGCCCCGCGCACGGCGCCCGCACAGCGCGCACGGCGCGGCCCCTCGGCGCGGCGCCGCCCGCCCTGCCGCCTCGCACAAGATGCGGTGCTAGAATTTTCGCTGTGGAAAAATGGCCGCAGCCGTAAGCGCCGCGAGCCGGGCTGGAAAATAGCGAACTGGCTGCCAACGGCTTAACCCCTGCCGAGCCGCCGCCGCGCCGCGCTCCAAGGCCAGCACAACACCCAGCAGGGCGAAGCACACTTAGGTAAGAGAGGAGAGGAAAATCGTGTGTTGGGATGACTTTGCTTGACAGAGAAGAAAGCGAGCAAGAAGTTTCCAAGGTGGGAAATATGACTCAAAGATTCAATTCCACAGCCGGCTATTTTTAACAGCACTTTCTGTTTCGGCGCCCAGCCGCGGCTCGTCGCACGCTGCACTTTCTGCGACGCCGGCTGCACAGCGGCGAGCTTCCCAACCCCAAAGCCTCGGGGGCTGCAGCTCCCGCGCCGGCTGTTTGCCGAGCACTAGCGCATTCACCGCTACCAAGCACCAGCTCCACTGCTCAATCTTTTCCCAAGTTATTTTACTCCAGTGTTACGCATGTATATTGAAGTGTGTGCAAAAGATATTTCCTCTCACTATGAAATCTTATTCTGCACAAATACATCATGATTATTAACATGGGCATTATACAACAAAAGTCAACCGCTCTTATTGAATAACATCCAGTTTAGAGCTTGGCTTATCATTAGCTAGTCATGGCCACAGCAGTGTTTGCAGATTTCTGTTTTAGAGATAGCCAGATGGAATGGATTGATTTGTCTTGAACGGTTCTAACACTAAATACAGCAAAAATACATGTTTTGCCAAGCTCTAAGGACTACCACAACAATCGACAACTCGACAGTATTCTCAACCAACAGGGACATTCAAATAACATTCATTATTTCTAAAAATACACGGTGCAAGAGCCCTTGGAAGGCATGTGTCAGTGCCGGAATGCGTTACGCTGGGCGCTGTACAAACAGAAACCTTCCGCTTAGCAACCGATCCATTAATCTGTAACTGCGATGGGCTCCCTCGTCCCTCCTTCAAGAACAGATACACAACATCAGACAGGTTAAAACACTTGAAATCCACAGCAATTAACATCACTGCAAACCTGAAGAGCTACGCGTACCAGAAACTGCTATATTAGCGCCTTGGTTATCACTGCAGGTCTCAAGGCCGAGCAGGGAGGAGACGCAGCACCGTTCAATTCCCTGGCAAGCAGCCTCGTGTTTTTACATGCGCGCTGATAGCCACTTCAGCTACCACAACAGCAATTACCACCTTAGCTAAAACACCGTTCGGAGCCATCCAAAACACACTCAAAAACAAGAAATATCCTCCCCCTGCCAAACATCCTCCACTCCCTATGCAACCAGCTACTGCTCTGAAACAAGGAGCATGCGGTGAATTATTTAGCGAGCCTGTGCTCCAGCATCCTAGCTTCAGCTCATGCACAAAATAAATTATTTAAGACGTAAACGCGATGGAAACTTGGAAACTAATGAAACATTAATTTGCATCCTGAATACAAGCAGACAAAACTGTTGAAACAGAGAAAGAGGTATGTGCAACAAGCAACCAATGCGAGTCCTGCTCAAACTCGCAGCGCTGGGCCCGGACACGGTGCTCGCTGGAAGCACCGCGGGTGCCCGGCAGCTCCCATTCCTGCAGGACCCCGTTAATGACACCGCAACGCCGGCCAACGGCATCGAGGCTCCGAAGGGAAGGCTAAGAGCTGGGATCCCTTGGTCCTTCCAAGCAGCGTCCTCCCCGCTCCACGGGCAGCGCTCCCGCTCCATGCTGCTGTCGGGAGGCTGCAGCCCCTGTGCCAGCACCGCCCGCGTGCGCGGGGCAAACGCGCAAAGGGGACAGGGGCGTTTAAAGCCAAGATTTCATGACTTCTCCTCACTGGCCTTTCAGACATAGTTCACTAGTGCTGAATAAAAAGACTTTCATGTTTACTTAAATCTGGTTTATTATCTTAGCAGCTTTTCTGCAGGAGCATATAGAAGAAAGTAAGTGTTTAGCCTATCCTGCAACTCCATGGATTGCTTAGGAACAGGTGCTTTAGAAACAAAGCTGACTGAAAAACAGTTACTAATTATAATCCTCCTGGGGCTTTCTTCCTTCACCTCTGAGCACCGTGTCCCGTTCCCGAAGCCAAGCACAAATTCCGGTACCAAGGGAGCCGGGGTTTTGGTCAGCCCCATGGGACCCCCAGGTGGTGGCAGGTACCAGAGCGGTGCCCGGCAGCCCCGCGGCCGTCACCACGCGGCAGCTTGCTCGGCCTCAGACACTAACATTCCATAAATACTGCAGACTTGGGCAGAAGAACCGCTGTTTTTGAGCGAAGAAGCTCCCTCCTCCACTTCAACCATGTGCTAATTAGCAATTGTCTTATCCAATAGCAAAGGGGAATTTAACTTGTTTCCTTGCCTCATCTCAAGCACTCAGTGCCCTAAACCATTTTTCCTACCTTCATGCCAGAACATATTTTTGATGTTTCCAAAAGTAACTGCATTTCTGTTAAGTGGGGCTTCTAAGCTCCTATTGCTACCACTATTCTGGGTAAGCATTTAATTACCTGCAACATTCCCAAAAGCAGGGATTCACCTGGTACTCAACAGGATCAGCTACGCGGTCAACTCCTCAACGTGTTAGGTGCTAAAGTTCAAAAGAAAGCGAAAAGAATCTTTTCTTTCCGCCCTTACGAGCGGCCGTCCGGGAGGGAGACCCTTCCGAAGCCTCCGACGGGCAGAGCGAGGGCCGTTTTCCAGGCCGCGCTCTCGGAGGAGCCTCGGAAGGTCCCGCGCGGACCCGGGCGCGTTAGCGTTGAACACTCATGCACTTCCCAAACGCAGCCGGAGGGGAAGAGGAAGAGGGTTCAGGACTGTATGCAAATGCCTGCTGCTGTGTAGGTAATTGGGAACAAAAACAGGAACCACGGCAACCAGCTAACCCTGGGTACCCTGCTGGCCGCTCCTCTCCTGGCAAACGCCTGAAACGGTTCAGCTGCATTTACACAGTTCCTGTTTTTTTCAGTTTGAAGGAATACTTTCAGCTGATCATTTGATTCAATATATTTTTAATTGTAGAGATAGAGAGAGAATAGAATTAATTTTAAATAACTTACCTTTGATTTTTTGTTCAATGGCCTAGAAAAAGAAAGAAAGTGTCAGTGATTTTTGCAGATAAGGAAAGCCACATGTGCACGTGCCACTTTTTATAAAGCAACATTAGCTTTAGACTTCCCTCTTCTAAAATGGTTTAAAGTTATTTAATTATCTACTTCAGAAGCATGTCTCTAACCAACACTTGCCAACTTTTCCTTATGCCTAGAAAGCTGTTCAAATATTACACAAGACAAAATTAATTTGAGAGATAGCTATATGAAACAGACAAAATTAAACTTGCAAATTAACATGTTTGAAGCAAATTAAACACTGTGCCTAGAAGCAAGGAACCTCTACCCATTACTGCAGAATATGGCAGGGAAGAAAGGGAGGGACCTGGAAATCTCAAGGCAGCAGGGAAGTAAATGCAAATCTTTACTCTTTCCAAGATTCAACCCATTATTCCTGTGAAACGGTGAAGATGAGAGATCGATTTGAATAAAATTGCATCAGAGGATGCAGACGGGGAGGGAAGCACTTCTTGTCACAGGAACGCGCACCTTGAATGTGCTGTTTTAAACAGCCAAAGCGGCTTCACGAGGTCATCTCAAAGCACGAGTCCTAGATCTTCCTATCTGAAGCAGAGTACTCTTAATTATCACTTTTAAAAGGCACTATTTTCAAAGCAAAATGAGATTTAATTTGATAGGGGCATTTTGGTAGCTGTACACAGCTCTTTTTAATTATGATACTGCATATATTCCATATCATGCAATAAAGTAATTTGAGATAATTCTTAAAGTGACTATTGTCTATAATTAAAACCTTGAAAAGGGAGGGAGAGAATACTTAAATGTTAGTAATGTTGGGTTGACTACTGAAATGTTATTAGCGAATCTTTAATGCCATATCCTCAGTTGTGCTTAGGAAATCAAGAGTATATTAAACAATTCTACTTTTTGTCTCTTTAAGCTGTCTAGTATTTAAGCATAGTCAAAATGCAACTCTTACTCCCAAGAAATCCACATATTTTTATTCACTTTTTCTTATCCTTTTTGCCCCAGCTCTCCCACTGCTCCTGCTGTTCATTTTTCAAAATGCAGTGGCTGTCCCGGGCACCGCCACCCAATGTCCCAACTGCTGATTCAAGCTGACTTTGTCCAAAAATCTGATTTAGAAGTTTATTTTGAAGGCTTGGGAAAGTTGGTACGCGCTTTGCACTCCAAGATACTCCTTGTACCACAAGTGCCTTTGAAACAAGGACTCCTAATCCCTTCCTGCACAGTTGTAACGCGTGTCGGTGCAGCAGCGGGTCAGGGAGCACCACGAAACGGCTGCAGAGCCCCCGAAGCTGCAGGACCAGCGCCCGCCCAGGAAGCGCCGTCCCTCGCCACGCCGCTGCCACCCCTGTGGAGCTCTAGCTGCTTTTCCCCTTTTTCATCAAACCGCAGCACACACAAAACCGCTTCCCTGCCACGCTGTTTACATGACACCTCCTCAGTTCTTGCCCTGCCCATAGTCGTGTTTGGGGCTTGCAATCTGTTTTTCTCAATTTGCTCACCCCACATTGCAGAGGGCTGCCAAGTCCCATCCCTACTGGGACTTCTCAAGGATTTTATATATTTAAAACGCCTCGAATCCTAACAGGAACGGAATCACCACAGACCGTGGACATAAAGATGATGAAAACACCAAACTCTTACTCGGCTTCACCCATAAATTACTCATTTATCACCTTCCTTCACTATGTGATTTGAGAACACACAATATCCTGTTGCCAAAACTCTCTAAAAACAAAAAAAGTCCATCAAAAACATAACCGAGTTGGCATCACACAGGATTCCAGCTTTCCAATGTTAGCCCAATCCACACAAATGCTAGGAGACTTTTTCCAAAATCTCTCTCAAAGATTCAGGCCTTTCTCATGAAATTAATTTGCAGGTAAAACATTAATTTGGAAAAAAAAATGTGTTAGAGAAACAGTATTCTTTTACAGAAATATGGTTTCCAGTGCTTGATCCATGGATCACAAGAGACAAGCCAGATGATGACTTCTATTGCTCTCAGCTACAGGGAAATTAGCTTCAAGTTTAAAACAAAATGACTAGTAATTTACAAACAGAAAAATGAGACAGCTTAGAATTTTACAGTTTATTTGCTGGATCTTGCTGCCCATAAGATCCAAAGAGAGCAGCAAAGAAGAAGGGCCATAGGATAAAGCTCCTGAATGATCTAATACTTTGGGCTATTAACTATCCAGTTAATAAGAAACAGGATCAAAGCCACACGCGCACAGAGCAAACAACACTCGCCAGGACGGCCCTGCTGCAGCTACGGGCTTCCCAAACGGATCAGCGCCTCATCGACGGGATCCTCAATTTGGGCTCCTGAACCAAGGCTGATAATACTAGACAGCATGTCCCTAACAGATCACCCAGAAAAAGCTTACAAATCAGAAAGCGATTTTGGTTCATAAGACTATTAATAAATATTAACCATTGTTTAAATAGAAAGTCCCACTAGGACCTTTTCGCAGCTAAGTGCAGTGGTGGCTGTTGCCACCCTGCCTTTTCAGAGATGCTTCTCCTTAACCCAGGCCGGGTTTCGAGCACTCCAGGACCTCCAGCACCCAGCGGTGTCCCAGGCCTCCCAGCAGCAGCTGCTGGACGGTCCCCGAGGCCGAGCACTTCCCACTGCTCCGCTGGGAACGCTCCGGCCAAGGCGGGCACGAGCAGCCGAGCAGGTACCCCACAGCGGGGAACGAGGAAGCAAAACTTCCAATTCCGAGGAAAGCTCTGCCTCTTCACTTGTAGGAAATATTTATGCTTCTGTTTCCTCTCAAAATTTCATCCTCAAAAATGCCTTTCAATTCATAAAAATATTAAATTTTGTGACAGGGAGCCATCCCTATTATCATGTATTCATACAAGTTTTGTAAGACCAACAGCTATAAATTAATGACTTATTTAAAAGGAAAAACAAAAACAAATTTCACAAGTAAACCAGCTCCTTTAATGTTAGTTTTTTTTTTTTTTTCATCAACAGTTGAGAGATGAAAATAGGTATAAAGTTATACTTCAGCTCCAGTAATTTTTATGCAGGTCTGTTGTCAGCTCGTGACAAAATTAAGGAGTTTCTCGTTCTGAGAAAAATAAACATATACCCATCTTTTTCCAGGATTATTTCTTATCCATCATTGTCTTTACATTTGCTAGAAGGATACACCTAAGTCTGTACATGCCCACGATAAACTCTGCTACTACAGAAACAGGGAGAACTGACAGGGGCTTACACAAAGCCCCCGGAAGCAAGTTCACTCTGCGGCCGCCGAGCACCAAGTGCCAACCAGCTCCTCTCAATTTAGGGGCAATATTTAAGAGTCAGCAGCTACACGAATATTCGGACATGAAACAGGAATCCCAAGTGTTCAGCAGCATTTCCACAACACTTACATTTAACACCTTTACTGACAATATTTTCCGTTTTAATTCACCTTTATGCAAAATGTTCTACGACAAGACTGTTCTCATACACAAAGATATGTTAAAATAGGGCTTCAGCTGAAAACCACTATCTTAAAAAAAAGTTATTCTGCAAGTCTTGGAAGTGCACTAGTACTGAGGAAACCACTATACTTGACATTCACTGAACTGGCAATCAGAAGAATGAATGAGATCTCAGAAGAATATATTTTTCTGAGGAAATTATGTACATAAAACCAATTACGATTTTCAATATATTAGCTACCATTAACAATCTATCAGTACATTTAAATAGTAAGAAACGAGATTAAAAAAAGAATACTTCTGAATAACAACAGCTAAAACAAAAAATATTTACTGGCCATGAAAAGTAATCTGAGTGCAGGATTCATATTGCAATGCTCAACATACCTTTTTCTGAGCAGCTTCCTTCTTCTTCTTGTCTTCTTTTCTCTTTTTCCTTTCTTCCATCAACTGTTCTTCCTCTTCTTGCACTAAATCCCTGAACCACACAGTTTGTAATTAACTCTCCCAAAATACAATCTGTACACACTTAGATTCATTTTAGAACAATTATTTCATGAGGAGCCAAAAGAAACTGGGGAATTTTTACTTCTAATTGGATAACATTTCTAAAGGGAGTATGTGCTTTCCCTGCAAATCACAAGTGACACCACTTTAAAAACACATGCAGTGCCAAGCTACAATACAGGGATTTATTTTTTCTGAAATATGTGACGAAGGTTTATGCGCTAATAAAGGCAAAGGCCGGTGCAAATTGAGGCGTTCTTCAGCCCGCGCTCAGCCCGCTCCTGCGCACCGCTACGCGAGCGAGCTCCTCCGCAGCGCACACGCCCGTGCCCGCCGGTGTCGCCCGGGGAGCAGGGCCACCCTCAGCACAGGGCCCAGGACACCGGGGCCCTCCCGCGCAGCCGGCCGTGCCGCACGCCGCCAGCTCCGTGACCGCAGCCCATGGCGAACCCGCCGGGGCACGGCCAGCCCCGCTCATCCGCGCCGCGGCAGGGACCGCCAGCCAGCGCTGCCGGCGCGTCCCTTCCCGCGGCAGCGCCGTCCTGGAGCGCCTCGGGACACTGACAAACTCTGTGACAGGCGAAAACGACATCCCCCACCTCAGTTCGAATGCACTTAAGAGCATGGCGTTTGGCATGCTCAAACAGATACCTCAGCACGACACCTCTGCCCCGACCACGCCACGCTCCTTTTAAAAAGACCTGGCAGGGGAAGCACTGGTTTTGCCTTAGCTGTACCATTCTAAAGCAACCCAGGCAGCAGAACAGGCTTTAGCACAAAATTACTCTGGAACTATTTAATTCTCCTTGAAAAAATGTATCCTCTTGGATGACAAATTTGCATATACACACATTAATAAACAAAAGACAACCTTGCTTGCACAGGCTTTGGGAAGAAAAGATCCAAGTGTGTCAGTAACAGGCAGTCAGGTACATGCTTGACTTCTGTCTATAACACTCGAGCTCCTTTTCAGCCTCAAATTATCCACAATTACAAAACCACGCTTTCACATAGGAGAGTTTTATATAAAAAATGGAGGTGAAACCAGCTGAATGCATGTGGTCTATGCAGATCTGGAATACAGAGGCCAAACACGGGATGCCTGATGAGTGGGAGCAGAGCTTTCCTTGCTTATCCTCCACATAAACAAGCAGTTGCTTCTCCCTCTGAAGCCTGAGGGTTGTTGACTGCTGAACAGTTCAAGCCCCTTTGGAGAGGGGTGCAGCAGCCCATCAGGTCTTTATGGTAAGTTATTATATTTAGCACTCTGTGTAATACTCACATTCTTTTGGAAGGGGCCAGTACCACACTATTTCTGCCAACTTGAGCTTCATCTTTCCGCATCCTGCTGCGGAATCTTATAACAGGACACAAACCTCTGAGACTGCTAATGTCACCCCAAATACAGTTTGTTTCTACCTTCAGTCAGACAAAAGCTATCCCTTACCTAGATGGTGAAAATGTATTTGCAGAAATTATTAAAGAAATTCTTTGGAGCATGATTGCATGTTTCTGTGCAGTAACGCAAGCAGAAGTCAGTTTTCATCCCTACTCGCTGAGATCTTCTCTCTTGCTGCAAGTCTGACCCCATCCTGTGCTTGGTTCTCTTCCCAGCGCCTCCTTCTGTGGGAACGGGACCGTTTTACCGGACGCCACGTCTCCAGCACCTTTGGGACAAGCGTTACAGGAACGGGCACCGTTACCGGGATCGGTGAGGCTGCCGGTGCTGCAGCGAGCAGCCGAGCAACAGCAGGTTTGCCCACCCCACCCACACGGCAATGATTACAGGACAGCACTGCTCTAAAAACTTTCTACAGACCAGTTGCCTCTTAATTGCCTGTTTTCTAACAGGCAATTTCTAACACCGAGTGCAAGCATTCTTTAAAGATCGTTGCTTCGGATTTGTGCTATGCAAAACTGTAAAAGTACTATTTTTAGTACTAGTTAAGCACTATTTAATACTATCAGTATTATTTCTGATATCCCTCTGATTCCAGTTGCACTTGATGCTTTGTGTTTTGTCTTGCAACGCAACATGACTATTCTGCATTTTACCCTGGTTTTACCCTTTGAGTGCCAGACTCACTGAGCACTGCCCTGCTGCAAAATGCGACCTTGCATTTTCAATTAGGCGTCAGAAATCATTTCATGAACAGGTTACTCATGTAGCTACAGAAAACAATTACAGTCAGGCAGTTTAATTTCAAGCAATCCCTTGGATACTTTGCAAACTGGAGGTAACAATTAATCTGCAGTGACACCTGCGCTCTGTAAAGGTGACACCTATGCCAGTTTTGTCCATCATCCACTTGCATACTGAGCATTTCTAACCAGACCGAGGACTTGTGACCCTGACCCTCAGTTTTGAGCTCACTGGGGACAGTCCAACTTGTAACAGATAAATTTGAATTGACAAACAATACAAGAAACACGTCAGTCTGAAATCAACCGAGAAAAAACAGCTTCCATACAGCATGTAAATTATTTTTGATAGAATACAAAATTAATTTACACCTGACTTTGATATGAAGACCAAGTGTGATGGATTCTTTACTCAGAAAGATACTATTTCCTGGTTTCTTAAGTACTATTATATGCTCTTCTTTCCGTACAAACTATCAGCAGCCTCCTGTCACTTTACAGCAGATAATAGGAAATACCATCGAAATCAAGTCTACCAGTAACAAGACAAAGCTAGAAAACAAACAGGTTTCTTCTGCTGGGCTTTTCCCTACATCTGGGTACGTTTATCCCACCGGCTTAGCATGGCAAAAGCATGTTTGGTCCAGCAGCTGTTCAAACCAGCAGCAGGGGCTCAACATTCTGATTCATACATGAATGTATAAGCAGACTTCTATTATTTGCCCTATCAGCCATCCAACTTTCACTAAAACACATGTACAGGGAATTTCCTTTTCCTACTAAAGAATTGGATTAGCTTGTTCATGGTTAAATGGACTTAGCAGAAATGCAAACCTTATTTTTCAATTTAGACCAACTGAAAAGAAAATACCCATGCCATACCACATTCACATTTGAGACTGGAACAAACGCCTCAGTTTAAGTAGTTTAACTGGAAAGATGCTTTATTTTCAAGTGAGACCAAGTGAAAATGAATCCTGATCTCAGCAGAGACTACACATTGATGAGTCTGAGGACATAAAAGCAGAAGTTCCTATCATCGGTACAATTTTGTATGCAAGTAGTGTCAGAAAAATACTCTCCATTATATATATATATATGCGTGTACATATATATATATATATGTATGAAACAAAGGTTTATTAATTCAATTTTGGTAGTCTTGCAACAGTACCTCATGCAACACAATTTTTGTTTGTGCAACATATGCAACAAAAACATATCAAAATGCTTTACCTAGTTAAGCCATCATCAGAAGAATGTTCTTTTTAGTCCTTTAGGAAAGGTATCACTTTGGCAAAAGAGAAAGTGCCATGGGATTTTAGGTTATTTTTGAGAACAAGTTTTTCACTTCACAACTATCACAATTACATGCCATTAAATAGAAAATGGTTATACTCTTATTTCTACAGGTAGCATTCGTTACTTTTTTGTGTTAAACTGATAACTGATTTTATTTTTTTGCTTAGATTAATTTATTATTCAGTTTGCAGACTGGAAAAAAAAGGCTGCAAGTTCAAAAAAATATTTCAGGCAATATTTACATCAAATCACACTGTAATTGTTATTTTAATTCATCAAAGGACTTTGATTAACTTGTGATTTTTACAAAGGCATCTTGGAGCTTTTTAAACATACTAATATAGAAAATCGATTGGCCACCTTTATAATCGATATCCATATCTTTCTTGAGGACACAGCAAGGATTGAGTAACTAGCATTTGTAAAGCATGCTATTTTTGCTGTTATAATATGCAAAAAGGAAATGTTACATCACTATAAAATTATGGCTCTGGTCACCCCACTGAGGAAATTATGGTTACAAGAAGCATTCTGACACAAATTATGATCCCAGACATAACACGGCATTTTGATTTGAGCACGGTATTTACCTCAGGGAAAGCCAGCAATGCTTGCACGCAGCAGGCTTCAGCACCACAATCAAACAAGTCACCGCTCGACCGTTCCCGGCAATACGCAGCTTTCGCCTGGACCGACTGACCCACGCAAGGTTCTGCTTCACGGTGCTTCAGGCTGCCAGCAGCAGTTCACATGCACCTCTACCCCGCATCACCGCGGCCGCTCACACGCGGGGGTACCCGCTAAGCAGAAAGCCCTTCCCAAGCCCAACTCCAGCCGCGCGGCCCCACAAGATGGTGCTAGCAGAGCTGCAAAGACACTGCCAAGGTCGGATGCGTCCCCGAGGCCCCCAGGCCGTGCAGGGGTTCTCCCACACGCTCCGCAGCGGCAGCACTCTGAAGCACTTCGAGCACCGCCAACGAACGCGCTGTTTGGGATGGCGCTGCCGGCACCACGGCCCGACCCGGAGCGCCCCGCGCGCCAAGGCTGCTCCCGGGCCACCTCGCGCCCGGTCCCAACACGGGAAGGGGGGAGGCCCTTTGGCAGGGCCCTTCCCGAAAGGCCACGCAGCCCTGGCCCGGCACCGACGCAGGACACGGGACACCAGGGGCACCTGCTGCTGCTCCCTCAGGAGCAGCTCCTGTGTCGACGCCTCCTCCCTCTGTGCTACGGGGAGCAGACGTGAAAGCAGGAACTTAAGCAACTGAGCACAACGGCTTTAGAAAATCCAGTGACGTATCTGTAAAATAAACGTTGCTGGTCAGAGGGAAATCAATTCCACTGGACGGCTTTTCTCTTGGTTATAAATCACCCTGCAATGCTACAAACTGAACAGTCGCAGACGGTGCATTTAAGTATCCTGAGCTGAAAGACCTTTCAGAACCCTGCAAGGGCACCAAGCATGCACACACCTGGCAGACCTAATCTACGTTTGACAGCATACGGAGCATCCTGCATTTTTTCTTACAAGATTCCCAATCTAAAATCTGCCAAAATTCAAAAAACAGCCGATACAAATCTCAAATTCTCAAAAGCAGTAGGTTGCTTTTCTAATAAGCTACCAGTATTAACAAACCAATCATAAAATACTTGCTTCAATTAAAAACAGATCCTCCCATTCTTTTCAAGGCTCCCCACCCCGCAATAAATAAATAAATTCACTACAACAAAAAGACAACTCTTCAAGTTTATGGAATAGAAAACTTCTTTTTTTTTGATTTTTAAAAGTCACCAGTGCCTTTAATGGAAATTTTCTGTGGCAACTAAAACCACTCAGCACATCACACAGGAGCAAAGAAATCCTTGGGCCCTGATAAGAAAATAAAAACACTTATTTACAAATATTGTGTGTTAATTCTTTTCAGCTACTAACGTACAAAAGAGGTGCTGCCAAGCTGAAAACTAAGCCATACTTAAATGCATAATTAACTATCAAAAGAATGCCAGCAACTTTCTTTTTTGCTTTTAGATTCTTTAAGCCTTTAAATAATCACCTTAGGAAGAAAAAAGTTGATTATTTGGCGTGCAACCATCTTTCCAATTTTTCCTCACAGAGAAGCTGGCTCGACAGACCTACACTCCACGTAACTCACAGTTCTGGAACAACATTTGTGTTACAGTTTCACCCTGAGGTTGCAGCTGAGATTATAGCCCATGTTCACGGCTACACAGAGAAGAAAAATCTCTTTCCACAAGAAGTTTATCATCTAAATACACAGGGCTTTAGCAGCAGCAATAAACAATCACTATCTTCATTAAACAAATGAGGAACTGAAGAAAATAAACTGCTTGTACAGAGTGCCCCTGGCCACGCAGCAAAGGCAGACACAAGCTCGAGCGCTGCTGTGCAGGCTGAGCTCCGCGGCTGCAAGGCCCCCGGTGCTGCAACGTCCTGACCGCGGAGTCGAGAGGCACCGTGCACGACAGGGCGGTGCTACATAGGAAAAGGAAGGGTCAAGGCAAGTTACCTGCTGGTGACTGTGATCTGCCAGAATGATGGTTACTGGGCAGAGGAGAAAGAAACACGGCGTTCTGCCCACGAGTCCCGAAAGGCCTCGAACCGCGCGGGGAGCTGCCCGCACGCAGTGCGCGCGTCCGACCCGCCAGCACGAGCCGCTCCCGCACCCCACCACGAAACCCCTGGAGCTCGGATTGCAGCAGGAACTGCTACGTGTCTCACACTTCATATCATACCCATGCCCCTTGCACTGAACCACCTCGTTTTTTTTCCTAACGCAAGTAGGGAAAGCCTCGTGGGGATACAGTTTGTTACGCTAACATACAAAAGTAAATAATGGCACTATTTTAGACTACCTAGATAAAATCTAGAGAACTATATGATTTTAGATAAAAAGTCTAATCCCCCAAAACACAGAGCCTGCAACTAATGCAGATGGAGTCTCTAGAGTGGATACCCAGACGAGTGAAAGCTGTTGTCAGGCTCCTCTCTAATTTACATGCTGGCCAAAAAGAAGTCAAACTCAGCGTGCGGGGCAGGGAGGAGGGGAAAGGAAGGGGGAAGAGTTTGTAAACGTATTTCAGATATTTACCTTCTCTCAGTTCCACATAAATGAGGCAGGAAAGCCCTGTTTACCAAACAGAATTAAAAAGTTATTTCTCAAAGCACAACAACTAATTTCTCTCTCTTTTTTTAAAAAACTGTTCCTGATAGCAACAAGTTCAACTCTCACATCCCTCCAGGCAATAACGCAGTGTCATATTCTATTGTAGGTGATTGTGCAGCAATACAGTCTGAAAAGGTGATGTTTAATTTGCAATGTTCTGCAGCAGTAAAATGTGCAATGTGTTTCCATCAATTACTGCTGCAAATATTCTGGAAACCAGTAATATATGTCCAGTCATCTGCAAACTGGCCGTTTGAAGAGGATACAGATCAAATCAAATCCTCTTCTGAAATAAGCCAAATTTCTAACCCCAAGGTTAAAACAAGCATTATTTGGACCAGATAATCAAGTTGCAGTGAAAACTATAATACTTATTCCAACACAAACAGGCTACCAAAATCCCTAAGAAAAAAAGAAATAATTGCTATTCTGCTCTTTTAAAAAACACTAAGAGCATAAAATCCAAAAGTCATCTCAGAGCATTTGTAAAGCAATGCCAACGTCCCACGAGTTTGCAGTCTTTATATAAACTATGCAAACCTTTTATATCAAGAAAAAGCGTAGTATTATTGTACTTATCTTTCCTAGGAGGATATCTGCTCTTTTACAATTTGACTAAGCCATTACATACCTACCAATACAAACCTGCACAGGCGAAGGGTTGTAAACAGTGTTACTAGAGAAGGAATGAAGATGGTCTGCTTAGTTCTACAGAACACTGCACCAACAGCAGTGCTAGCCCAGAGCATGCAAAACAGGATGAAACTCCCTGCTAAGCACAAACCACTCAATAAAGAGACTTTCTAAAAAAAGGAACCCCACGTCTAATGTATTAATGTTAATTTTTTTTTAAATCAAATCTTTTAAATGAATATATACACTTCTGCGTCAGAAAACATACTCTGGCAGAGATTCACTCTGTATCTGAACTTACTCAGTGAACCTTGTTCTGTTCTCAACTCCCACAAAATTAATTTAAGCGGTTCTATAAATTTACCTTCATCTCTTTTCAGTTTCTACACTGCCAGCTGAGATTTCCTGGTAAGCTGGCAGACCACACACTTTTATGGCTGTAAAACTTTAATCAAAATATATTTTTTTGAACTTAGCACTCGGTCTTTCTAAATGATAAGGTTCTGAAATCCCTTCTGGCGTCAAGTATGTACTGACGGTTTTCCAATACCAATGTTTTAAGTTTTTTTTATATTGTATTTAGATATCTTTTGTGGAGAGTTTGCTTAAGAGTTGCAATTTGACATCACTCCTTTAAAGTGAACTCCACTTGACAACGACCTTATATTTAAAATGATACACAAAATGCATCTGAAAGGTTCTATATAAATTGTATAGAGTTGCACAATAAAATAGGAAAGTTATTCACTCTTATGCATATTGCCAGAAAAAAAAAAAAAAAAAAGGCCCATACTAATAGCAGGGAAAGCCAATCAGTTTTCACAGTCTAACTGTAAATCAATCTGAAACCTGAAGACTGACTAGACACAGTAAATAAATAATAAAAACAAGCAAAGTACAAGAAATGACATTCTAGCTGCTAGATTCAGGGCTTGAATGTGTGTCAAACAGCCACCCTTCCCTGGTGGAGGCCCTATTTAGGTCTAAATGAGGAAGAATACTTGAAGACAAAGATAGAGAAAAGAAAGAACACGAAGAACAGAAAAAGCTAGATATTTGCAAGAATGTGACTGCAATGAAAGCCAACAGTTTAAAAGAAAACTTAAATGCAGAAGTGAATTATATTACCTACAGAAATTCTTAACAGAATACTTAACTCTGCTTTTTTAACTAAATATTTTTAAAGGAAATTTATATTCTACAGAGTTCACAAATAAAACCTACACACTAAGTGGAAATTTGCCACCTTTAGCTTTTAACTGAAAAAGGCCCATAAACTAATCATTCTGTAATAATATACACTTTATATTTTGTTTGCAGAACTCTAACAACCAACAATATTTGGTTGAGCTACACAGGAAAAAGGCCACAACCCTTCATTTGTTTTTTATTTATTAGGTGCAAAAATTTAAACACAAAAGTACATGTTCTCTTTAAAAGGCTTCCATTCCCCTTTAAGAAGATTCTATTACAGAACCTTGCTTGATGCAGTAAATTAGGTTAAAAATATTAAAAAGGTGTCTGATATACAGAATTAACCAAAATTGCAGCGATTTCTCTGTAAAGAATTCTTTTTCAGTTTTTTTTTTCTCCCCGTCCTTACAATTTACATGAAATTAAAGAACTCCAGATAAAACTCACAAAGATTCCTAGCCCCAGGCTAACTCTTGCTCTGAACTGCAGCAACGAATGCAAATGGGCCTCTTACCTGCTTAATTTTCTTTCGACTTCTTTGGTAGCTTTAGCTTCCAATTCTCTGGAACAGAAAGCGGGCTTGGTTTCCATGTCAACAGAACCGCAGCACAAAGCGAAAAATAAGCGCGGCGCGGGGCTGTGCGGGGCTGCGCGGGGCTGCGCGGGGCTGTGCGGGGCTGCGCGGGGCTGTGCGGGGTTGCGCGGGGCTTCGCGGGGCTCCGGGGCCGCGGCGGGGGGCGCGGGGCTCCGCGGGGCTGCGGGCCCAGGGCCGGGCGCTGCTCCCGCCGCGGCGGAGGCGCGAGGCGGGCGGCGAGCGAGGCGGCCCCGCCGAAAGCCGCCGCTTCGGCAAACGCGGCGAGGATAAACCCGCGGTTTCGCGGCCCCGAAGCGGGGCGCGGAGCCCGGCGGCGGGACGAGCAACGCCGGGGAGGCCGAGCCCGCCGGGCGCGGACGGGGCCCGGCCGCCCCGCGCCCCCCGCCGCGGCCCCGCGCCCGCCCTCGCCGCGTAGCCGCCGTACCTCATGTAGGTAAAGTGCTCGGAGTCCGGCCCGGCGTGCGCGCGGCGCGGGCCCGGCGCGGCGGCGGCTCTAGGCGGCCTGGGCCCCGCGCGGCGGAGCGGGAGGGCCCGGCAGCTGCTGCCGCAGCACGGCCGCCATTTCCTGCCTCCTCCTCACCCGGCCGGGCCGGCCGCCGCGCAGGAAGAGAAACCCCGCCCCGCGCTGCGCTTCCGGGTTGCCGCGCTGCCCCGACATGGCGCCCTAGCAACCGCCCTAGCGACCGGCGGCGAGGCCTGCCCGGGGCGGCGGCGCCTTCCCCGCTTCCTCCGGCCGCCCCGTGCCCGTCCCCGTGCCCGTCCCCGTCCCCGTCCCCGTGCCCGCCCGCCGCAGCCCCACGGCGCGAGGCGCCCGCGGAGCCCGCCCGCCCTCGCGCCCTGCTGTTTTGCACTGCAGTGCAAGCGCCGCAGGACGTGGGGATGAGGCGGCCCAAGGGCGGGCGCGGAACAGCCCAAGGGGACGGGGAAGCGGAGCGGTGAGGCCGCAGGCGCGGGAATTCACAGCAAACAGCCCCCACCCGCCGCTCCGGGTAGGACGGGCGGTGTTGCCCTCGTGTTGTTGTACCCCCGTCCTGCAAAAGCGCAAAAGTCCTCTGCTGGAAGGAGAAGGTGCTTCCCTGGCCAAGTCTGGAGCATCAGTGATGGCAATAAAGCTTTTAAAAATATTCTAACTTTAGTTAGAGCAATCCTAAATACTGTCACTGGCATAAACAAGAAACACACTTGTTTACAATGCTGCTTTTAAAGTCAGCATCCGTTTAACCTGCCGGCACTTGAAAACACTGGGGCTCGTTTCCTCTCCCGAGGTTCCAGAGGGACAAAATCCGTGTAAGGCTACAGACGCACAACTCTTAGATACAATAAAAGAGTGAATGCAGATAATAGGCCAGTAAATACAGATAACAGGCCTGTAAATACATACAACAGCCCTATAAAACTGGTGATAATAAATTTTCTACCTGGAAATTTTGAAGTGAAAAGGGAACAGTGCCACTCCAGGCACACTGATATTGGGGATATATCATAATTGCAGCTACATCTCTACAAACCAATTTAGAAATGCACATATATATGTGTGTACATACACACACACACATACACACACACAGATGTATTAGCCTCCATAGGTTCTGTTTGGTCCCGGCGCGTTGTTGTTTGGGTGTGCGGTAAAGCTGTCGCCGAGACAGCTGCGTGCCGGCATTCCTACATTTAGCTCCACGGCTCTCGTTCCAAATATCCCAGCAGCCGGAACAGCTCCCGTTCCAGGCAGGAGCTGTCACTGCTCACGCCTTCAGCGCGCTCAGGATTTAATTTGCTTCTACACTCTCCTCTGCTGTTCGTATGGAAATAAGCAGCACCCTGTCTGTTCTTTTATAAAAGCTGGTGAGAGAGGTGGTTTTGTTGAAACGCGAAAAAATTACAGTCTTTTTGCGTCCAGTTAACAATATTGTCACAAAAATTTACTAAGTCACTTTCAGTTGGCTTTTATCCCTCTTATTAATGCTAGTGGGAAGAAAAAAAAAAAGATAAAACACAAACAATCTAAAAAGCCCCCCCACACAACAGACAAAATAAATAAACAAACCCGAGAGCCATTTTATTCAGCTGTAAAATAAATGGATGCCCAGAAAAAAAAGAGCATTTGTCTTAGGAAATATGCTGCAATATCACCTGCATTTCTGCCCGCATGAATGGAGTACAGTATTTTTCAGCTGAAGAAGATCCTAAATTATTCAAGACGAGCGCTGATGACAATGCAGCATAGCCAGTTAGGGTATTTTTATCCTCTCCCTACTTGCTTAATAATATAGCTTGCATTGCTGTGAGCTGAACATACACACAAGCATAAAGTGATAGCTTTATTTTTCACTTACTGCAAAGCGTAGTGACACATTTGATATCAGTTTCTCTGCTTCTATTAATAACTTGCAAGTTAAATTTGGTTTTAAGGTTTACTTTTCTTCCTGCGTAAAATGTTTGGATTTTTCCATGTCATATTGTGTAGCTGAAAGCTATTATTTCCTGGCATCGGATTCAACTTCTTGCTGCTTTGTTTCATTGACCACGGTCCTGTTCTATCTGTCTTTAAAGGGGCTATGGTTGATGCAGGAGGACGGCGGTTACACCTGCCCTCAGCTGTGAAGGCTAAGTGCATCATGTACTCCAGTTATGTC
>JASSRY010000210.1:6205480-6216615 GCA_032466555.1 Tinamus major | reverse complement strand
GGGACCCTGCGCTAACGAGGCTGGGACCGGCGGTGCCGCCACGAGCTCTGCGCCGAGGAGCCCCGCTCCGGGCTCCGGGCTCCGGGAGGGACCCGCGTCCTGCTGCGCTGGCTGTTTGTGTGTGTTTACCCTTATGTGTGTTCATGTTCCGAATAACCACGAACAAACCCCTTTGCAGTCAATGGTTATTGATCGTCTAGCTCCACAGTTTCCCCTCCTAGCGCACTGCCAGGTTAGCTGCAGAGTTCACCTCTTTCTCGTTGCACCGCTCTCCTACAGACACACAAACCGCTTCTGCTCTGTCACAGAGCGCTTCCTTTGGTGCCAGCGATGTTCTCCGTTCTAGGTTTCAGAAGGATGTTCACCTGGTGACAGGGAATGTCGTGGGCCTGGGACACCCGTGTCGAGCAGCACCACGGAGCAGAGCACGAGCTGTGACCCGGGCCACCTCCTGGACTGTCCCCGGGCTGCCAGGACCTGCCGTAGACACCTGCCCGGTCACCCCGTGCCACAACAGACACGTTGTGCCCCTCAGCTTGTGAAGGCTTGCAAAGATCACTGCTTGCACCAAAAAAGAAATCTAAAATACAACTTGAATTAAATTTTACTATATAGCATATTTCCTGTGCCCCATAGTCAGAATAACTTTGTTCACCCTTCCAAGCAGGAAACACGCAAGTTAATTTAAGCTTTAGGAAATATGGCTTTACTGTACAGGTGTATGCAAAATCTAGGGCCTAGTCCTAAAGACCAAGGTTTGCTTCTTCCATTCCTACTAGTCCAGAGAGACTTTTCCATCTTTGAGGACAGTGGCTGAGCTGGGAGTCTTAAACGCAGCACTTGTTTAGAGCTGTGTAATGAAAGGCAAGATTTTACACTGTGCTTTTCACTGCCAGCTCCGTGATAAACTATTAGTTAGTCAGAGACTGATATAATTCTTCAAGGGCAGCATGTTGGATAAAGCTGCCGCTTTAATTTGGCCTCGTTGTTCTTTCTCAGTCAGCCCAGCCAGGACCCGGTGTAGAGCATCTTCCATGGCGCATGGCACGAGCCGCACCGGGAGCGCACGGCTGGCGGCGAGGAGCAAAGGCCGCCCCAGTGCCACCAGGGACACTGGACGGGTGCACGGGGACGTGGGGCTCCCTGCGGGGCCGGTGGAGCCGGGCCGGCTCCGAGGAGGCGGCTCCGGACGGGCCGCGCGGCTCCGCTCTGCCCCGCGCTGCAGCCGCCTCCTCGCGCTCCCTTCCGCAGCCTGGCCGGGCTCCCTCCCCGCCTCGGCACAGGCTTAAAGCAGATCCAGGACCACGTTGGCAGCTCGCCTGGAAACCAGGGGCTCCGTAGAGCGCATACTTGTGCGCCTACATCTGCATAGGTATGTCTGTATCCATGCACAGCTGCATACATCTTTGCACACATGAAAAGCAGGCCCGTCGCATCGCCGCGTTCCCCGGGCTCCCCGCGGAGGAGGGATGGAAGCTGCAATTAGAGGATCCCGCTGTCCCCAGCATGAGAGCAGAGCCGTGCGGAGCGGGGAGCCGGAGCGCGGAGCCGCTCCGGGCGCTCCAGCAGCTCCATCCGCAGCCGGAGGCTGCGTCTCGGCCGCCAGCGAGGGGGGTCCCGCTGCATCCCATGCAGCAACGTGCCTGGCTTGGAAATACCATCCCCAATGTGCCACGGGAGCGGGGAAGGAAGGTGCCCGCGCCGGCCCCGTGCTGCTCTCCGGCGGGTTTTCCCGATGCCGGAGGCAGGTAGAAGCCGGCGCTGCCGCACGAGCGGGGGCTGCATCTTGGCTGGGGGGAAGGAGAAAAGCAAAGAAACAAAGTGTTCCTGCTCTGATTAAATCCCAAATATTCCTGGCCAGCGCTTTTGCCCCTAAGACAAAGGCGGCTTTGAAATGGATGCCTGGCCTGGCCGGCTGCCAGGCGGAGCAGACAAAGGAGGGCCGGGAATACCAATGCGGAGGGAGCGGAGCGATGCCGGCGCACGGGCCGCGTCGCCATGGAGACCCGCGCGGAGCCTGCACCGGAGCCGGGATCGTGTCCACGGGGCAGGGATTGTGTCCATGGGGCTGGGATCATGTCCGCGGGGCTGGGATCGTGTCCACGGAGCCGGGATCGTGTCCATGAAGTCGGGATCGTGTCCACGGGGCAGGGATCGTGTCTGTGGGGCCGGGATCGTGTCCATGGAGCCGGGATCGTGTCCACGGAGCCGGGATCGTGTCCACGGGGCCGGGATCGCATCTGTGCGGGGCTGGGATCGTGTCCGCAGGGCCGGGATCGTGTCCACAGGGCAGGGATCATGTCCTTGGGGCTGGGATCGTGTCCGCGGGGCTGGGATCGTGCCCACGGAGCCGGGATCGTGTCCACGGGGCTGGGATTGTGTCCATGGAGCCGGGATTGTGTCCGCGGGGCTGGGATCGTGTCCACGGAGCTGGGATCATGTCCATGGAGCTGCGATCGTGCCCGCAGGGCTGGGATCGTGTCCATGGGGCTGGGATCGTGTCCACAGGGCCTGGATCGTGTCCACTGAGCCGCAATCGTGTCCACGGAGCTGGGATCGTGTCCACAGAGCCGGGATCGCATCCGTGCGGGGCAGGGGCTGCTGGCGCTGGCTGACACCCCGCAGGACCGGCCGGCAGGGCCACGGGGCAACAAGTCGCTCAGCAGATCTCTCCCCTTCGAGCCCCCAAGTTACCTGCAAACAGACTCAACCGTCGCGGTTGATTCCTGCAGCAGCGCGCGGCCGGGGGCTGCTCACGGCGGATGTGCAGCGGGGACGGGGACGCGCGTGTCCGATGCCCGCACAGGGCGCTGCGCCGTGAGCGTCCCGGCGGCGCGGGGGACGTCTGCTCCCTCGTTCCTGCTGGAAACACGCGAAGAGCCCGCGGCCACGGCCTGGACAACGGGAGGCTGCCAGGGAAGAGCCGGGAAGGGGGCCGGGGCGGCCGGGGCGCGCTGGGAGCACGCGGCAAACGCGGGGACACGAATCCCGGGAGGCGCTTCCCTAATGAACGACACTTTGATCCCCGGCTTCGAGAACTCGGCCGCGCCGTCGCGGGGCGCGGAGGGAGAGCGGCCCCGGCACGCGCTCCGCAGCCGCAGCGCCACCAAACACTGCCCCCGCTTCCTCATTTAGGCATAATTTACTCCTCCTGGCGGGCTAAAACCTCGGAGTAGGTGTTTTCCCCCTTAAATTAAGTTAGTTGTGTCATGGAGAATGTTCCTGAGGTTTCTCGGGTGGCGATGGAGCCCGGCTGTGATTCCTGGGCCGGCGCAGCTCCAGCCCCAGCAAATCAATTCGCTGACACTGGCCCCGGCCGTCCCTGGGACACACGTGTCCTCGTGCAGCAATCAAGACTTAATTTATCTGGTTTTAATTAGAGCTAAAATATTCAGTAGCCTTCGATTTCTTCCATTGCTTTGCAGGAAAAAATAAAAGCAGCCCGGAGACGGGGGCTGTGAAGCCTCTGCAATAAACATGTGCTGCTGCCGCTGGCTTCTCTTCCATACGCAGCCTTTCCCTAAAAGAAATAATGATGTTTGAGCCCCTCCTGCCCCTGCTCGGAGCTCTTCACTCGTGCTATTTGCATGCGCCATCTCCTCCCACCTTCAATAATTCAAACCTTCATTTTTTATTCGCTCAGTTGTCAGTCATTTACATATCGTATATCTATATTTAACACAGAGTTCGCTCGCTTGTTTTTTTTTTAGCAGGAAATAGATTTCCCTCCCAGTTTAAGCACGTCCCGGGGCGAGGCCGGCCGCGAGGAGCGCGCGGCTCAGCTCGTGCCGGCTCCGGAGACGCTGATCCCTCCGGAGCCGGAGCGCTGGCCCGGAGCGCAGCCCCCGCGGCCGGGGCCGCCCTCCTCCTCCTCCTCCTCCGCTGCTTTCGGGAGGAAACCGCTTTTCCTGCCCCTGGAGTGCCCTTCCCGTCTGCATCCAGGGCTTTCGCACGGGCTCCGGGGGTTATTGGAGTCCGGCCGAGCGGCAGCCGGGGCGCGCGCGGCCCTCACACCGTCGTGCTTGAATTAGCGGGGACTTTTTGTAAATTGAAGACTAATTTTCTCTTGGGAATAGATCATTAAATTACAGAATACTAATGAAAATGTAGGGCACCTGGAGAGGAGCTGGGGGAGAGGCAACGGGAGTGTCTTGTCTGGGGTTGTTTTTCCCTTGGTCCCATCATCCCTGGGCACGAAGACCCTGCAGAGCCCGTCCTGGAGCCTCGGAAGGCGCCGCGGAGCCGGGCGGGAAGGCCGGAGCACAGCTCCTGGAGAACCTGCTGGGGGTGGAAAATCCTCCGGAACTTCACCCGATCCCGCCCGGAGCAGCGGGAATGCCGGGAGCGCCAGGAGCTCCGGGAGCAGCAGCGGTGCCCATCACCCCGCGCCCGGGCTGCGGTGCCCATCGCCCGCAGCGGATCTCCCGGAGCGCCCTCTGGCCGAGCGCCGTGTCCGGGGGCGCCGCAGGAAATGCAGATTTCTTCCTTGCTTTGATCATACATAATTTAAATATTCAAACTGCTGTGGAATCCATTGAATTATACATGAACTGCACAGGCGGCATTTTTGTAACTCCTGAAAGGCATTATTTTTTTTCTCTGGCTTCAAAACCTCGCATAACCTTAAAAATATTCTATATTTTTTAAATCCGGATCAGCAGCATCCCAGAATCACCCCGAGAGCGGCGCCCGCTCCAGTGGGTAATTCCTGTGCATTAACGGGGGGTTGGCGCTCAGGGCTGCCCTGCGCCCGGCTCCCTGCACATGCAGCTCCGCTCTGGAACGAGGACGTGGGACACGCCGGTGGCATCTGTCCCCCGGCGCCGGCCACTCGCTCCTGTCACCGGCCAAGGAGCCGGACATTCCCAGGGGAAGGAGCCGCAGCCGCTGCCGCACGGCTGGGCCGCAGCTTCCAGCCTTGGGCACGCAGGGACACGGGGCCTGGGAAGGGCTCCGGGACCCTGCCCGGCCGTGGGGATCCCAGAACCGGGAGCGCTTTTCCTGCAGCCGGAGCTGGATCCGCTCCCGCTGGTACAGAGCTGCTGCTCGAACCACCCCGGCCACGGGAGCGCTGGGACCAGGCGCCTCCGTGTCCTGCAAGAGCCTCGTTCCCGAGGGATCCTTCCCAGCCCCGGGAAGCTCCCTAGGGAACAAGCGAGAGCGGGGCTGGCTGCAGCTCTCCCTGCTCGGCTCACTCTTCATTATCCTGCTCTACCCTTTTAATTTCTCTCTAAACTCAACCAGCTATTGCTGTTCAAATTGAAATAATTAATTGGACCAAAATTGCCACTGGAGGAGAAAAGAATGATTAAACCCATCCAGCGGACAATGGGGCAATCACAGCCTAAGCATCTAATTACGGGGTGAGGGAGAGCGGATCGGGGATAATAACAGAGCCTTTTGTGAGGGCCTTGCTGGAGGAGCCCGCGGAGGGGCTGCGCTTGACTTCCCTCCGCGTTTAGCGCGGGATGTTGGGAGTGAAGACACCGGGACAGGGATCAGCGCCTGCAGGGAGCGAGTGCCCAGCGGGGCCTGCGCTACGGGCGGGCTGTGCCATGCGGAGCAGCGTGCGGAGCCGTGAGGGGAGCAGCGCACGGAGCAGTGCATGGAGCAGTGCACGGAGCAGCGCACGGAGCAGCGCACGGAGCAGCGAGTGGAGCAGCGCACGGAGCAGTGCACGGAGCAGTGCATGGAGCAGTGCACGGAGCAGTGCACGGAGCAGCGAGTGGAGCAGCGCACGGAGCAGTGCACGGAGCAGCGCAGAGCAGTGAGTGGAGCAGCGCGCGGAGCAGCACATGGAGCAGCGCATGGAGCAGCGCATGGAGCAGCGCATGGAGCAGCGCGCAGAGCAGCGCACGGAGCACACGGGAGCGCTCGGCCGGTGGCGCGGGAGCTCCTCCACTTCCCGGGATCTCGGTGCGCAGAACTGCAGCGCTCCCCGTGCTCCCTCCCCCTCGCAGTCATGCCACGCATTAAAACACATTTAGCAGCCAATCGGGGACCTGTGACTTCCCTTAATAAAGACATTTTTCATCTCCCCAGGCTCAGTGAGAGCGAGTTTAAAGCGGTGTGAAATTGCGAGCGGTCACGGTGCGCGAGCGGCCGCGGATCCCTGCGGATGCCGCGAGCAGGGCCGGAGCTGCCCGGAGCACGTGAATCCCGAGCGCCTCCCGGCCCCGGGGCTCCTCTCTGACCCGACCCCGCTGCGAGCGGAGCTGCCCAGGGGCGTTTGCAGCCGGGAGGTTTCGCGTGCGGGCAGGGGGCTCCTCCCGGCCGCTCCGTGGGGCCGGGGCGCAGCGGGATACCCGGATCCCAGGACATGGCGGACGCTGCTTTCCCGCCCGGCAGCGGCCGGCTCTGCCCTGCTCCGTGGCCGAGCGGCTCCCCCGGCCCCGGCACCGTGCGGTCCCTCCGTGTTTCCCGGGAGCTTTCCCGGGAGCAGCCGCAGGGAGCAGGGCCGGGCCCTGCAGAGCCCGGGGACGCGCGGGGTGCCGGCCGCATCCCCGGCATCATTCATCACCGTGAACCGCCCTGGGCTCGTGCCGAGGTGGGAACCAGCCCTCTGGAGGCACTGGGAGCTTCCAGCCCGCGCGGAGCAGCCGGAATGCTGCGACCTCCGGGCTCCATGGGCAGGAACGATCAGCAGGAGCCGCTCGTGCGGCTGCGGCCCTGTCCCACGAGGCAGCCCCGAGGGTCTCCACATGGCACAGGCGACCGGGATGAGGTTGGAGCCTCTTATCAGCAGAGCTGCAATCCAGCCCCTGCTCCGGCAGGAAAGGCTCCTGGATGCTCCCCCAGTGGCTGGGGAGGCTGCAGAGCTGCAGGGATCAGGTCCCCCCGGTTCCTGCAGTTCCCACTGAGGGATCAGCGTGATGGGAAAACTGCAGCCAGGGATCCCTATGCTCACAGGACTTTGCTGCAAGCAGACGGGACAATTCCCCATCAGAGACGGTTCTTGGTGCGACTGCCAGAGCCGCATTACTTGAAAACGTGAAGAAACAATCAAATTGAGGGCAAGAAGGAAAACCAGCAGAGCAAAACCCAGCGCAAGCAGCCAAGGCCTCACCTTGGCACCTAAAGGACAACGGCTCTTCTTGGACCTTTATGGAGACAAAAGGCAGAAGGGGTTTCAGCTCCACTACGATGCCTGAGACGAGCACTGAGATCTGGATGCAGAAAACACGACGCTGCTTCCAGCGGCCTGGCACGACACGCGGATCCGACCGGGAGCCTTTGCCGTGTGTGACTGCTGAGGGACGCGGCCATGGGGACCACGGCTGGGAAGGGCCCTAGGAAAGTCCATTGGATCCCGGGGAGCCGCCAACGTGCCCCGAGGAGCCGGGAAGCGGCGCCGGGGCGCTCTGCGGCCGTGCAGACCCGCGGGGCTGGGATGCAGCGCGACGTGTCCCGCGAGCAGGACCCGGCCCCGCTGCTGCCCTCGCAGGCGGCTCCGTCCCCGCGGCGCCGACCCGGCCCCTCCGTCCACCTGCACGCGCATCTCCGTGGACACCCACGGTGACATCGGAGCCACAGGGACCTCAACGTCTCCGCGTCCCTCTCGGGACCCCACATTCCGGTCTCCAGGTCGCTGGCGCTCAGAGCGCCCTCGCTCCTCCTTTTTGTGCTTCCCGGGCACCAAATCCGCAGCCCGTGGGACTGTTTGTCCCTTGAACACGCTGGGGAGAAGAAACTCGGCCGGATCCAAGTTACAGATTTTGCTTCCTGCTCTCTGAGCCAGCCGGATCCATCCAAGAGCAAACACACTGACAGAACAGGCCTGGAGTTGTAATATATACAGCCTAATTAATCACATTACTCATGAAAATATATTGGTATAATTAATAACACGAGGCATCTATATTGGCCTCTGTGGCACAGCAAATTATGAGGCAGTAATACTTGGACGTGTTGACCTGGATTTCATACATAATCCATCAAGCCATTCCCGCCAGATCGCGTCTCCGGAGACAAGAACACTACAAAAATGATAATTAAACAAAAGCAAGATGGACAGCGGGAGCAGTGCGTTAATCACCCCGGTATCCTGGGGAAAGGACGGGACGTTCTCATTTTGCCCTGCGCGTTCTCACACTTCATGAAGGTCTTGGTATTTTCATACACCTAGAAGGGGCTGTTTTACTGTTAATTATACATAAGAATAAATTACAGTTTGGTGGATGAAAGCACATTGCAGCGTGGCTGCAGAGGAGCCCGGAGGTGCCGGCGCTGGGAATCCCTGTGTCCCAACAGCACGATGGCATCGGGAGGGCAGCACAGCCTGACGCGCAGGGAACAGCTCGATGCGGCTTTTCACAAGCATCCTGGCTGGTTTGTGACCTCTAGAGCCAGGCAAACGGGAGAGGGACCAAGGCACGGGAGGCTCCGCCACGCCAGGGCCCGGGAGGAGGGAATCCTGGAGCAATTCCAGCAGATCCCTGAGCCAAAACCCAGCACCATCCCTGGCTTCGCGTCTGCCCTGCGGGACCCCCCGCTCCGGCTCTGCCCCTGCTGCTGCCCTCACGTTCCGCTGCTGCCGCCGGTCCCGGGAGCTGGGACATTCCCGGTGCATCCGCAGGGACCCCGTGAGGGCAGGCACGGACGCGGCTGCCCGTGCAGGGAAGCAGGAGTCACCATCCTGTGAGCGAGGTTGCATCTGCAGCCCTTATTGGAAGGTGTGCAGCACGCAGACAAAAATACGGATTTCAATAGAGAAAAGGAAATCCTCTCTTGAAAACAACCAAAATGCGTTTGCCTAATTCAGCTGCCTCGGTGAGCGGGGAGTCATCGTGCGCCCCCGGCTCTGCCTGGGCTGGGGGGCTCCCAGCGAAGCTTCACCCCCTAAATTAGTTTAATCATGTCTGTCACGAGTCGTCTTTGCTCAAGCCCTCATTTGGAGGCCATTTAACGGGGATTAGAGAAAATCCCCTCTCTTTATTCCCGTACAATAGCGATTAACTCTCCGGACTCGCGTTTTCCCGTGGATGGAGAGGAGCGAAGTGAGCGAAGCCCCGCGCAGAGCCGGGACGCGGCTCGTGCTGCAGGTGACGCGACCGGGACGGCACCGGGAGCCGCGGACGGGCGGGATGAGCCGGCCCGGAGCAGCGCGAGGGCATCGGCAGCGCCGGGGCCGGCTGCAGCGTTTTAGTGCTGGAAAGTAGAAAAAAAAACAATGTGTTTTAAAAATACATGGAAAAACATATAAAATGGCAGGGAGCCTCCTGAGGACGTGCAGTGGCCCTGGCACCGGGGAGGCCGGTGGCGGGTCCCGGCGCGGGGCCGGGGTCGAGCGGTGCCCGCGCAGGCACCTCCGGAGTAGCAGCCGCTGCTTCCCGGCTGCTTCCAACTGCAGCCACCAAAGGGCAACCGCTCCGGTTTGGGATTGCGCCTCGGTGGAGACGAGTCCTCGGGGCGGCCTGTGTTGAACAGCGGGGGTTAATTCGGTTTGACCCCCCTTCGTGACCACCCGCGGCTCCCGGCGCGCCCGTCCCCGCCATCCCGCTCGCTCCCCGCGCTGCCCTCCCGGCCCGGCGCTTCCCGGGGTGGAATTGGCGCCATCCTGCAGCTCCCGGGGAGGCTCCTTGCGGAACCAGGGCCGGGACCCGCGGGGAGGACGGGCAGGAGGCGGCACCGGGATCCCTGCGCGGGAAGCGGCTGCCGGGAGTCCCCGCGCCAAGGGGCCAAGCTGGGATCAGCAGGGAAGGAGCAAAGAACCTCGCGGAGGGGCCGGGGGGACACGCGGGGACAGAGCCGGAGCCCCGCGCGGCACCCGGGGACGGAGCCTCCGCTCCACATTCCCGGGAAGGCCGCGGCAAAGGGCCCGCGCGGCCAAGTCCCTCCTAGCGCCGCTTCCTGCTGCTTTTTAATTGAAATATCCACGGAGCTGAACCGAGGGCATTTGCGCTGGCTGCTGAATTAGCAGGGTACCAGACTGTAACAATATAAAGTATATATTGTTAAAAGCCACTTAAGCTTCCTCGGAACGGGCTTCCTGAGCCTTTGAACAAGAACCCAAGGGATTGGCCTTTATTACCACTGTGACCAGGCCAATTACTCTAGAACGGAGCAAATTATTTATGAGGTGATCAGCCTATTAAAACATTAACACATCCATCACTTAGCTGCTGATCTGGCTCCTGTCCTTATTGCACTGGGTGTTGGGCCTGGGAATTTACCGGCTTTTTATTTAGTTCTAAACCACGCTTATAATAATAATAAAATCTCAGCGGCTGCCTCGGCAGAGCTGGGCAGCGCGGGAGGCTCTCGCTCCGCAGGGGTCGGGGCGGCCGCTCCGGCATTTGGCTTTTTTCCCACAAAGTTACAGGTCTTTGCAGAGAAACTTCCAGGGGCACCAACCCAGACCCCGCTGGTGGCAGCGGCCGCTTCCCAGCCCCGTGAAGGAGGAGCCGCCAACGCGGCAGCGCCCGGAGCATCCGGAGCGCCCGGAGCGCCCGGAGCACCCGGCCGGGCGCAGGGCAGGGGCTCCGTGCGGCCCCGCGTGGGCGCTGTTGCCGGGGGTTCCCCGCGGATCCGGGCGCTGCGGAACGTGGACGGAGGCACCCGGGACAAGGGGAGCCCCCAGGGCTCCATCCCGCGCGGGGAGCCCCGCTGCAGCCGGGAGCCACCGGAGCTGGAGCCTTCCCGGGGCGCAGGAGCAGCCGCCGCCTCCGGCAGCGCGCGGGAATCCACTCCTCGTCGGGAGCGGCCTCGGAGACCCCTCGGAATCTGCTCCTCCTCGGGAGCGTCTTCAGAGACCCCTCGGCAGCGCCCAGCGCCCTGCAGGGGCCCGAGGGGGCTGGGATTCCCGGGAATGTCCCACGCATTAAACAGGCATCGCTGCTGCTGCAGCGCTGGGAAGGCACCAAAGGGGCTTGTGCGGATACCGAGTTCAAGGACAAAATAAAATCCCTGCTGGGGCTTCAGGCCAAGGCGGAGGCTGCCGCACGGCCCATCTGCAGCCCTTGTGTCCCTGTCCCATCCTGTGCCAGAGAGATTTCATTCCCACTGGGATTTCCTCATTGCTCCAGCTGCTCATTCCCAGGATCCCTGCGGATGCGGAAGCAAGAAGAGCCCTCGCAACACACGGATGTGCAGCTGCTCCCTGGCACCAAGGCAGGGAAGGGCAGCGGCCACAAGGC
>JASSRY010000210.1:6176305-6205380 GCA_032466555.1 Tinamus major | reverse complement strand
CCCCCAGAAACTTCGTTGCACAAATCTAATTTATGCTGGGCTAATGCAATAATTAATTTTCAAGGCAGGCTTCTAACCTTTACAGCCAAATAATTCGTGGGGAGGAGGGAGGGGAGGAGGATGGGAGCGAAATGCCAAGGTTTCCATGAATATTTCATGCCCCGCGCGCTCCTGCTAAGCCCCGGCGTGTTGGCGCGGCGCCAGCGCGGCTGAACGCGGCCTTTGTTGGGGCTGGACTGACGCCCGGCGCTGCTGGCGCTGGCGGGAGCGGAGCCGCGCTCCGGAATGGCGAGGGATCCCCTTGCTCCGGAATGGCGAGGGCTTCCCGTGCTCTGGAATGGCGAGGAACGGCAAGGGCTCCCCTTGCTCCGGAATGGCGAGGGCTCCCCATGCTCCGGAATGGCGAGGAACGGCAAGGGCTCCCTGTGCTCCGGAATGGCGAGGAACGGCAAGGGCTCCCCGTGCTCCGGAACGATGAGGGCTCCCCGTGCTCCCCCTGCGCCCGGGCCGGGCTTTGCCAGCAGGGATTCACCCGGGGATTCATGCCAGCCTCAAGCACTGCTACCGTGCTGGGAGCGGGACCGGAGACTCCGGGGTCTCCCCAGCCCCGGAGCCTCCTGCAGCTTCTGCAGCAGCTCCCGGGCACCCGGAGCAGCCGGGCAGGAGCAGAGACAGCGCCAGGGCCCGGCCGCTGGTAACGAACCTGCCTCTCCCATAGAGGCGCCTGGCAGAGCCGCTGCTGCTGCAGAAGGGGCAGCAAAAGGCTCTGCTCCCACTCGAGGTTTAGCAGAAGGGCTGATCTGCCCGAACGCGACACGGCGGCAGCGGAGCAGCCCCTGGCCCTGGCGCGGCCTCGCTGCCCGCGCGCTCCCCTAGCGCGGAGATTCAATTAGCTGGCAGAACACGTCCCCGGGGCATCGAGATAATTGCAAACATAAGTACAAAATCTGCCACTAATTATTAAAGAAATGCCAAATAAGGAGACCGAGCGATGGCAAAGCGGCGTTGGGGGAACCGCGCGGGAAGGGCCGTGGTTCCCGGCCTGGCTCCGCTCCTGCTCCGGGAGCGGCTCCCGTGGGAGCGCAGGATCCGGAGCGCAAACACAAACACCGCGTCAGGCACCGGGCGCCCCGGGAAGCTCCCGCCACCGCAGCCACCGCGCACGGGTGCTGCCCAAGAGGGGGGCAAAAAGAGGGGAGAAAAACAAGGATTGAAAACGAGCCCAACGCTCCCATTGGAAACGCTTCCCTGGGGGGGAAGCTCAGCAGACGGCTCCGAGCAGAGCTCGCTGCAGGACTGATGGAAAAGGAGCTAAGGGGAAGAACGCACTGCACCGCGCTGGACCCGGCACCCCTGCAGCTCTGATCCCGCTGGAATCCCGCGTCCCCGGCGCACCCCCGGCTCCAGGGACCGCTCGGGAGCGAATCCATGAGCGCTGCAGCCTGCGGGACAGGAGGCTGCGGTGACACGGAGGCAGCCGTGGTGACATGGAGGCAGCTGCGGTGACACAGAGGAGGCCGCGGTGACACGGAGGCGGCCACGGTGACACGGAGGCGGCCGTGGTGACACAGAGGAGGCCGTGGTGACACGGAGCCGCCGGGCGCTGCCGCTCGCTGCGGCCCCGGGATCCATCCCGGTTCCAGCCATGCCTGCAGGCACCAGTGCAGAGGATGCTGCGGCGAGACGGGACCCGCAGCACCTGAGCCCACGACACGGCCTTTGTATACCAGAATTCTTCCGACAGGACCCAGTTCCGGGGGCACGATGCAAAACGCAAACACAAACCCCGGCCTCTGAGCAGCTCCCCGTCTCCCCTTGCTGGGCAGCCCTCCCGGCAGCCCTTCCTGCAGCTCCTGCGCCGTGCCGGGCCGTGGGTTCCAGCAGCAGCTTTCCCAACGGGAGCAGCGGAGGCCGCGTCCCCCCTCGCAGCAGCACCGGGGCCGCATCCGCGCGGGGCCCCGCGAGCTTCGTGCCAACCCCTCCACGGGGGAGGGACACGGCCTGAGTGCTGCTCGTCCCGGGAAGGCAGGACTAAAATCCCAGGAAGGCACAACGAAAGACACCAGGAAGCAGCCAGCAGGGCCCTTCACCGTGGTGGCATTCCCATGCGAGGACACGCGGGACTGCGAGGCACCCCCGATCCCCTGGATGACTCCGGGGCAGAGCGAATCCCAAGATCTCCTCTGCGGACCCGACTCCCCTTCCGTCCCCGGTGTCTGTGCCGTTACAGCCCGCACAGGCCGCCCGGGCAGGGCTTTCCCTGCGGGTTCTGCTCTCCTGCCTACCCAAGCTGCGCTCTGAGCTCCGCGCACGGGGCTCCCCGCACATTCCCGGGTGCCGTCTGCGCCCGGGGCGGCCCTGGCTCCCCGGCTCTTCCCTGCCTCCCGCCCAGCCCTTCCACCCAAACGGGCCCTTTTGCGGAGCTGCGGCCGCCGTTCCGCACCCCGCGGGTCCCGCGCTCGCTCCGCGCTCCCGTCCGCGCCACCCAAACCCGACCGTGAACACCCTCCTCCTGCTCTCCCCGCCAAAGGGAGGTGCAAGGTTTGTCCACTCCCAACTGCACCAGACACCTCAGTTTGCACAAAATACTGCGGCTAGCACCTTTAACGCCCCATCACGACTATCTCTGAACGTTATTTAACGCCCTCTTTCCAAACAGCCTCCTCTCATTAAGTTTTAGTGAGACTAGTTATGATCAGCATTCCAACTAAGCCCAAGCATCTTGAGCGCTGCTGCTTCAACCAGTGTCCGGGCTCGTCCAGCCAGGCTGAAGATGGGACATGAGATTCCCAAGGGTTCCCCACCACACTGGGATAAGGAGCTGCAGCCCCCTTCACCCAGCAGACCGCACTTAACCTTACACGCGATCAGCTAAACCTTCAGTGTAAGGAGTATATTCAAAGCCAGTCACCAGGTATTTATTTCTTGCATATGAAGCAAGACAGCAAAGCGGATTTTGCTCTGCACAGAAGCTTTTCTTGCTGTGGTTAAACGCATCCTATTTGGCACTACCTGAAGCCGTGCGACTTCCCAGCGTTTCTCCTCCAACCCAGCCGCGGGTTTTCACACACATCCCTTCACTGCACTGCGTGAACACCTCATAAATTCGGTCAGGAAACTTCCAACCATGAAAGCGTTAAAAGCAATTGGTATTCAGGCCTGAGCATAACTGCATTTCAGTTGTCTTCAGCTCAAAAAACCTGAAAAGGAACTAAAGCAACTCAAAAAAATGATGTGTGTGGAAGCAACTAACTCATAAGAGGGTGGAAAAAAATCAGAAGCTGTTAGGGAGCTCTAAAGGCAAAAGGAGGTTTAACTGAGGATTCAAAAAGCCTTGACTACAACTTTTTCTGCACAAGACTGCATAAAAACACAGCACGCTGTATAAAAATGCTGTATAATACACGCTATTGAAAATACAGCATTTTACCTGGTGTTGGGGAGCTCCTCCATGCAGAAGCTCCCAGGGTGGCCGGCACAGCGGGTCGCTGGTTATCGAGTCTTGATGATCAAGGATCTCCCAGGCCGAGCACGAATCCCCTCTCGCTGCCCCGTGCGCCACGTCCCGGTGCCCGTTGGTGGGATGAGGCTCATCCCGGCGGGCTCCGTTCCCGCGTTCCTGCTGTTGCTGCTGCTCCGCGGTGCGGCCGGTCCCTCCATGGAGCTGCTCCGGACGGGGCTCGGGGCAAACCCCGGGCTCGGCGGCTCGAGGCCGGTCCCGGCACCGGGGGGTCCTGCAGGCTGCCCCCCTCGCCGTGCCCGGGACACCCCCCCCACCGCCACTTTTGGTTCTTTCAACCATTTTTCTGTAAAATTATCACCTGAATTTACATTTCTGTATTTCCTGCCGTTGCTCAAAGCAGCATAAGTCATAAGCCTGCCTTTCTAATGGGCTTTCCTCTCTTGCTAAACTCGTTTACTTAACCCCACGTTTAACTCAGAAAATTGCTCTATATCATTTCTCACAGTACGAAAATGGTAACTATAAAGCAGCTGTTTCAGAAACCCAAACACGTTTGTGATGGGTGTTGTGAAAGGACACACAGAGCCCAGGGCAGCTTCCTTAGAACATATCTGTAAACGTTTGCCCACAGGACAACAGCTTCCTCAACAAACCCAGCGACGCCGACACTCGACAGCTCCGCACACCGCGTTGTCCAGAACACTCAGCAGCAGCTACCGATAGCGGCTACATCCTCCAGGCAACGCATCTTTGGGCTCAAAAACCAAAAAGGAAGGACCCCTCGTCCGGGCACAACCCGGCCCAGGCAGGAGGGCTCATCCCGCAGCGCCTCCGCACGCTGCATCCGCTCCGAGCTCCAGCGGCTCCGGAGCCGGCCCCAACGGCAGCCGACGGGCACCGCGGGCTGCTCCGCTCCGCTCGGCTCCTGCCCTTGCAAATCCCACCACATTGAATAAAGTTTACTGAAAACTTTTTATTGTAATCAAAAAGTGACATAACAGGGCTGTAATGTATTCTGCAAATCATTCTGCTGATATTTTGTAACTGATACCAGCTTTTTCTGCCAGGCAATTAAAAAAAATTCAAATGTGAAAATTTTCACAGTACAGTAAACTCCACCCAAACTAATTAATGGTGGTTAAAAATAAGATGCCCCAGCAAAACCTTTCATGTTACATGGTCACAACTCACAATTCTGTACAAAATGTTCACTTTATAAAGCTCTGATGTAAAAATCAAATAATCAAGCAGCAATATTTTAAGTGCAGCACAGGGTCTTTCATGTCATTATTTACAAAGCTTGAATTCGTTTACATTTTAACAAAATTTAATACAGATGACTTAGGAATTAAGTCAATTTTTCTTAATCTGTCATTCTATGTAGGGACAGATTTAACTTTTTGGTCATCTTTCTCTTTATCTTTGCTCTTCTTGGATTTCTTCTTCTTGTGTTTGTGTTTTTGGCTTTTCTCCAATTCCGACTCGTTTCCCGCGTGTTTCTTATGCTTCTTGTGTTTTTTGTGTTTCTTGTGCTTCTTCTCCTTCTTCTTCTTCTTCTTCTTCTTGCTGTCCTGGCTGTCCCCGGAGCTGGCGCTGCTGCTGTGGCTGCGGGTCTGGCTCTCGGAGGGGCTCTGGCTGCGGCTGCGGCTCACGCTGGGGCTGCTCTGGCTCTGGCTGCGGGCGGCGGCGGGCGGCTCCGCGGCCGCCGGCGCCTCCTCCTTGGCCTTCTCCACCGGCTTCTCCTTGGCCTCCTTGCCGTTCTTGGCGGCGGGTTCTTCCTCCTTCGCAGACACGTTGCTCTCGCTGTCGCTTTCGTTGTAGTCTGGCACGAACGCGGCCTCGTCGGTCTCCCGGGTCAGGTCGGAGGAGAGCCGGGAGGCGCTGCTTACCTGAGGCTTCGGCTTGGCCACGCTCTTATCGTTTTGTCCGGTCACATTTTCTTTCTCATTTTTTGCATCCGGTGATTCAAGTCTCGGAGGTGGCTTATTACCAGGTAGCTCTTTTTCTTTATTGCTCTTTATTTCTGTCGCATGTTTCTCTTTTTCTTTCTCCTTCTCCTTTTCTTTCTCCTTCTCCTTCTCCTTCTCTTTCTCCTTCTCCTTCTCTTTTTCTTTTTCTTTCTCTTTCTCCTTCTCTTTTTCCTTCTCTTTCTCCTTGTCCTTCTCCTTGGCCGCGCTCTTCTCCGGAGGTTTGTGCTCCTCCAGGGAGCGCTTGGCGTCGTGCGCAGCTTTGTGCTCCGCCGGGCGCCGCTCGCGCGCGGGGCTGTAGCTGCTCCTCTTGGAGTCCCCGGCGCCCTTCTTGGACGGCTCCGCTCGCTCCTCCCTCGCCTTGCTCTTCTGTCCCGACGTGGACTCCCTGCTCCGAGAGGGAGACTCTTTTCTCCTCGCTAACTCGCTCTTTTCGTCTCTGCGCTTGGAGCTGGAGTGATCTCTGTTGCTATCGTGGTCAGATTTTTTGTCTCTGTTAGGAGTAAAGTCCTTAGCAGTGGATCCACGGCCATTATCATGTTTCTCTGAGGATCTGCTCTCTTTGGAAGATTGGGAAATACTTTTTCCATTTCCTTGCTCAGTCCCACGTTCTGCGTGGTCTTTTTCTGGCTGAACACTGCTCTTTCTCTTCTCAGAAGTGTCCTTGTCTGACAAAGAGTGATCCCGGTCTTTGGTTTTCCCTTTTTCACTTGACATGGAGCTTTTCGAACCTTTTGCATCATGCTGGGAGCTTTCATAGCCCGCTTCTTTTGTAGCTTTTTGTGTTTTTTCCAAAGGCTCAGCTTCTTTTTCATTGTGTTTCACGGGGTTTGGGGGCTTAGCACTCACATTTTTTACAACACTAGCTGGTTTTCCTACATTTGTGGGTACCTGGGTAGACTTAATGTCTTCCTCTTCAGACTCAAAGTCGTCTTTATCCCACTTTGACTGAGGGACCTGGATCATGATAATGACGTCTTCAGCCGGGGCGGTTATGTCATTATTATACTCCTCCATGGTCTTAATAACAGTCCGTTTTGTGTCTGTTTTTTCTTCAGGCTTTTTAACAGGGCTTCCTCCAGTGGAACTAGTGCTAAGAGAAAAAAGAAAGAGATGAGGGGAATACATCAACAAGGAGCAAGACGCAAGCACAGGCACCTTTTGTGAACCCCGCCAAACATCTTGACAATTTAAACGAAGGGCATTTTATCTATTTTCACTATTTTTTCAAAACATGTTCAGTTAAAGGAAGAGACCAGGAAAGGATGACTCCCCCGGCTAAGATTATGAGCAATCAATTAATTTAGTATCTACCTACCACACATTTAATTAACAGAGACACAAGATTATCAGATTGGGGACGGTCTGGTCTGGTAATTCCTTGCTGTCCTATTTCTACCCATAGCAGACACATCAGATATACTCTCTTGCTCTACCACTGAAGCAAGTATCAGTGGAACAAGAAACCTATCAGCATGCCCAAGCTGTCCCTTAGAAAAATGTGCTTTTAGAACTTCTCAGAGTACCCAAACAGTATCTTACGTCCCCAACAATATCCTACATGTTTTGAGTGTGCTTTTCCTGCTACGGAAATGTGAGCAGTAACTGCACACGACGGGGCTCTGGTTTCACACGCACCACGTGGGGCAAGGCAGGATTCCCTCCAGGTGAAGGCCAGCGGAGCTGCTGCGGCTGGACACGGCGCCGCTCCATCGTGGCACTGTGCTCGTGCTGCCAGTAGCACACATTGAGCTGCTCTCCTAACTGAGCTGGTCTTTCTGCACGGCCTAACTCCGTGTCCTACCAACACCACCTCACTGCAGAGCCTGGGCTTTCTGAACGGGTCAGGTACGGCCCAGTGCAGACACGGCCTCCAGCCTTGGCTGAGGGAAGGCAGAGGGGAGACCAACCCACCCGGTGCCCCAGAGAATCAAATAGCTTCATTAACCAGGTAACAAGAGAGGAGAAGAGAGTCCCAGAAACAAGGTCAGACACATCACCTATGAATTAACACTATCTGATTTCTCAGTAGTACAAACCGGTTCTTCCAACAAGTTCAATATAACCCAATTACAGCTGTTAATGAAACCACTCACAGATTTATTCAAATGCTCATTTAGAATCCATTTAGCATTATCCAGGACAAAGATTTTACATTTTTATGGGGCGGCAGGGGAGGAGGGAGAGAACACAGGAAAGCAGCAAGATACCTGGTGTAATCCACGAGGGTCGAACTGGCTCCATCCGCTGCCGTTACTTTTCTTCTCACTTTTCCTTTTGCTTTTTCTGCTTTCACTTTGCTGCTGCTTGGCTCAGCTTTCTCAGCAGGTTCTTTTGCAGGGGGGACATTTTCTCCACTCACAATCTTCTTGCCAGTCTCTCGGTTAAGTTTAATCTTTTTCGCAGGGGCAGTCAGAGAAGCAGATTTATCCTTTTCTGGGGTTCTCTCTGTTTTTTCGCCATCAGGCTCAGCCTTCCCCTTTGGTGATGCTTTTGATTCCGCAGTTTCCGTTTTTGAGGCCTTTACAGAAGCACCTTCGTGCTCTTTATCAACCTTTTCATCTGCCTTTCTTTTTCTTTTTTCAGGTTTTGCATCCGAAGTTTTGCTTTTTTCAACTGTTTTCTTTGACTTTTCTTCTTTGTTGGAGGGCTTCTCTGACTTGACTTCTTTTGCATGATCTTTCTTGGCCTTTTCTTCCTTGGCCGGCCTGGTTTCTGCGTGATCTTTTGCCACTTTTGGATGAACTTTCCGTGGTGTGCCGAGAGCCTTCTCATCCTTTTGAGATGAGGATGTTTTAACACTGTCTGTCTTCGGCAGCTCCTCCTTCACTTTCTTTGCAGAAGGCTCCGTCCGAGGAGATTTTTCGCGATCGGTGTCTGCCTTCTCCTGGGAAGCCTTAGTTGGCTTTGTTGTGCTGTCTTTCTTAGGCGGAACAGCTGCTTCTGCTTTCCGTTTTGCCTTGTCAACTTTTGCTTTTGGCTTATCTTTCTCTTTCTTCTCCTTTTCAGACACTGGTTTAAAGGCAATGGAATCTGCTTCCATAGGTTCATCTCTCACAGGGGTGGCATCATCTCTACTTGGGACCATGAACAGAGATTCTGCTTTGATGTCTTCTGCTGCAACTGGTTCTCTTGATTTCCTTGCACCCTCCAACAACTCAGCACTGGGAAACCCTTCATTTTCCTCACCTTTTCTTCTCTTTCGGTGCTTTTTATGTTTATTTCCCTTGGCATCTCCCAGTGGATTTTCTACCTCTTTTTCTTTTGATTTCGTGGGATCTTTGATGCCATGGCTCTCTCTTCCAGAAGGCTTTTCAGGGTAATTTCCTCCTACACTACGATTTCTATGGCTTTGTCCACTAGCATAATCCTCCCTACGTCCCCGAGCATATGGTGAATTCTCTCGTCTGGTTCCAGGGGGACCAAACCTCTCTGGAGAAAAGTTCTCTCTACTTACTGGAGGCCGAGGCTGAGCTCCGACAGCATAACCCTTGTAAAACTTTTCATACCATTCTCTATAGTTCCTTTCCCATTCTCTGTACCTTTCTTTTTCAAATGGATCTCTGAAATCAACAGATCTGCCATAGTAAGCTTTCATATCATACGGTGGGACTTCTCTGTATCTGTTAAAATACTCCCTTTCTCCTTCCCCCTGTGGTATAGTCCTTTTAGTGGGAGACTGGCCTCTAAATATCGGAGACCTTGACCGTGAATGGTATCTTCTGTATGGTGGTGATCTTGACCTTGAGCGGTGGTAACCATGTGACCTTGACCTAGAACGGTAGTTACGGCTTTTTCCTTTGCCTCTTCTTGGATACGGAGGTGACCGCGAGTAGGATCGTGAATGGGAGCGACTAAATGACCGGGAGTAGGAGCGGGAGCGAGAAGAACCTGATCTTGACTTGGAGTAGGTGTATGAACTTCTAGAGTAAGATGAAGCACTATAGGGAGACTTGGACCTTAAAAAAAACACAATACAAAAAAAATAAATGAAGTTAATTCAAAACAGATGCTCACCCCAAAATTTTTCCTCCCAAATTTGGTTTGTCTTTTTTTCCTCTCTCCACATGCTTATGTCAAAGCTTCTTTCAGCTGCTGACATAATGCTACTGCAAATTGAAGAACTTGATAACATGTAAAAGTTTCTGCTTACAAAACAGAACAGCTGCAGTTTTGTTAGTGTAAAACATACAGAAAGAGTAAGTCTAATTCCACTCACTCCTATCACATTAACTACAAGGTCTATAACGATTCTAGGATCTATTGATTGATTTAAGGCGGTGTATACTGGCCTCTACTGGTACGAGAGCACACGCTTTTCACTAGACAGGAACTACATGATCGTTTCTGCCGCAGTAAGATGCAAAAAGAGCAAGTCTCATGGCTACAGTGCAGAACCAAGCATCAACACAGCGCGATTCAGCCTGAAGACAGCGGGGCTACGTTCTAGCTCAGTCAGTTTAGCTCTACTGCTTATTTGGCAATTTTTGGCAAGACGTGTAACACTTTGTACTGCGATGCTACGGACGGTCCTACTCGAGCAACGCTTCTACCTCCACGTTCTAGCAAAGTTTTGCACATATCTCTAGTTCAAACCAAGGAGAGCTACCTCGACGCAAGGAAAATCACATCTGAAACCTTTCAATCTCAGCCTCTAGCAATACTGTGATTCAACGCTTACTCTCAGGATATCAATGACATTAGTAATGGAGAACTATTCAGACTGATGTCCAAGTGATTTTTGGATATAAAATGTCAACTGCCCTAAGTATTTCCTCAACAAGAACCACTCCACATTACTCTGCACAGGCTCATTAGCGGCGTTCTTCCTCTCACAAGTCGTCAATTTAACCATTTAAGATTTCATTAAAAAAAAAAAAAAAAGAAGTCAGATCTTTTATCTCCTAAAAAAATTTAACAATGTCAACAAAACACTAGTGAAAGGCACCAGTTTGCAGTCCAGGACAGAATCTCTCCATGTGTCTAGAGCAGATAAACAAAACGAAGACAATGTCTCTCCCATCTCCTCCGCAGTGCTCCGCTGGTTACAGCCGGGACGCGGGAGACCAAGAAAACCCAGCAAAACCCGCGCGGGGTTCAGCCCCTCCAACTGCCAGGAGGTGAAGGAGGCCACTTCCCTGCTACAGACACCTGCTCCTTCACAACCGCTGCCACGTTTGAGCTGCCCGTCGCTTGGAGCCTCTGCTGCGCTGGAGCTGGGAACCTACAGACAAAACTCCTGCTGCTGCTAGGCCCTCGAGTCCTCCGATCCATCTACAGATAGAGAGGGGAGTGGAACTCCTCCTGATCCTTCTAGACAATCTGCTTCTCCATTACGGACATGTAAAGCAGTTACCTGGAAAACGAACGCCTACGCTCCTTTTGAATCTTTTTATATTCCATCAATTCCTTAGCAAAATCATTTGTAAACTCATCAAGTTTGGACTTTTTCTTTTCCCTGTTAAAATAAGTTTGACCTTTATTACAATTATAGTTTTACCTTTATTACAAAAAGACATCAAGAAACAAAACATGGCCAATATGAGAAAATGTATATTGCATGCAAATGCAAAAGGTGAACATCCTATTTAAGCAAACACAGTTTAGAATTCCTACGAGTTTTTAGGGAAAGTTTTAGAATTACATTTGTCTTGCTTTAGCTTTGCATGTTTACCATCTGCAATGAAAAACATACTGGAGAAAAATGCTTTATATGCCATTTTTGCTTATGCCAGATGCACTATAGTGTAACTGCAGTCCGATATGCTATTGAAATACAAAAATGAAAAACAACGCAACTTCATTGAGCCAAATACTTACTCCTCTTTAAGTCTCCGTTGTTCTCTGTAAAACTCCTCCCTAGATAAAGGAGGTGCTTGTGTCGTTGGGATGGCATTTGAATGAGCCGTTGGTACTGCTGTTGGTACCCAAGCTGATGACATGTTTGCAGGAGCTGGGGGATATCCTGGAGGGGGGACAGTGTACCCAGCAGATGGAGGCTGACCAGGTGGAAACTGAGGAGGAAACTGTGGTGGTGGTACCCCCGGTGGAAGAGGAAGTGCATGGGGAGGTGGAGGATACAAGGGAGGTGGAGGCACAGGCACAAAGACTGGTGCTGATGCTGGTAGTGTTGGGGCCTGAGTCCTTTGTGTACGTTCACTATGCGGGCGTCCTCGATTTGAACTTCTAAAGAAACCCAAAAACATGTGTCACTGTTTGTTACACTCTGCCCTGCTTTAAAGAGGAAAGTGAATGAAGCGGGAGCATGGTGGCAAGCACTTCTTGTTCTCAACTTAAGCGTTTTTCTCCCTGCTTTCTGTTCATTTGAAACTACACTCATTTCCTGGCCTCATACTTGGCTTTCAACATCCTCACCCCCAACAGCTCCCTCAGTCTTCTCTCCTCACACTCAGCTTTGCAATTGTGGATGGAGGCTGACTACGCCTAAAACAAGACTCCCATCTCCCACGTGCCAAGCGCCCACCGCTCCTCTGCCACTCCTCGACACACTTAACACTTCACACTTCTGATCTTCAAAGTACTGCACAAATATTAACTATTCTTCTCTTGAACTTCTTTTAACTTCTTCCATAAAGACTTCCTATGTTGCTGTCCTCATGATGATGCATTTGGCCTGTTCTTGTCCCCGATCTGTTGCTTTCTTGCTTACTGAATTTGATATTTTAGATTATCTGTGGGATGGATCCTGTTTTTTGTTTTGCTTTACCTTTAAGAGTTTATATATCATACACCCTTATAGTCTGTATGCTACAAGTATATTCCAGAAAGACAGACAAATTTGACACTGCAGGAATAAGTAAAACTGACTCTCACTTCAAATGAGAGAAAGCAGCTTGGCTTTGAGAAGACCAAGTTGAAGAAATTCCAAATTGTTGCAAGGTAAGTGTGGGCATCTCAATAAATTGCTCAGTATTAACTATATTGCTAAAACAAAGTTGGAGGCTTTTTTCGAATGGGAAATCAATTTCTTCAGCCTTACTGAGCCAGTAATCGAAAGGGTGGCTCTCCATCTAATATTTTAATTATATTTGATTTTTAAATCTATTGGTTCCTTGAAAATTGCTAGTTAACTGGAGCTGGAGCTTTCTCTTAAATAACCTTACTGGTTGCACAGATCCCCTTTGTTAGAGCTAATTCATATTAAATTATCACTTGCTTTTTTCCATAACTACACATGCACACTTATTTCATTACAAACCAGCTGTTCTTTACATTATGTGTCACTGTCTAATCAACTCGGGTTATGAGCACTAATATATGGAATTTCTGTGGAATGTACTTACGGTTCCCAGCCTGGCCTGCCTCCTGCCGCGCGGAGGGCACCGATTCTCATCGGCTGACCTTTCGGAGGGACAAGGGGGAAAGCATTAAAAAACACTCTGTTCAGTTTCTATGAAGATAATTTGTTCACAGAAGTTCTCGAGTTGCAGATCCTTACCAGTTGTGGGTATGGACTGTCCTTGTGGGCCTAGAAGACTTGGCAATGCAGGCTGTCTCAGCACAGGAACCTGATAGCCCTTGTGAACAAATGCAAACACAGTTAGAAAGCAAATCCTACCACAATGCAGGAATCACTACACACGCTGAAATCAAATTTACCTTCTCATCCATCAAACTGCTGATTGACAGAACAGAAGATGATTTAACAAGTTCAGATGCAGTCACAAGTGCAGGAGGTAAAACACCATCAACATCACTAGAAAAGAAATTATTAGGCAAATGTATTAGACAAAATCAAAAGGTTATAAACCTTAAACAGTTCAAATAGTTCATCACTATGTTTTCATGCGACTTTGCTGGGCTGAAGTTGGTGTTATACATTTATAAATACTTGAAATTCACAGAGTTTTAAAAGAATGATTTAAATAACAATTACATCCAAATTTGCATAGGTCATGGCTTGACTATGTGCATTACTGAGGATGATTCTGACTTATAACACCAAGTGTCTCCATTCAAAGCAATAAAAGATGAGCAAAAAACTGTATTTCCACTACTGCTGGAAACTGTCACTAACGATACATAAATAGCTACACAAGAAGCTGAAGAGGGAGAATGTAACTTAAGTATTTTGGTGTGTTTTCTATCTGTGCTGACCTACAGATTGACTCACCGAAAAGGTCCATCTGGCTTTTCAGCGCGCAGCGACAGGGACACGGCTGGAGGGAGATCGGAGACGGCGGCCGCGGCCGGGTTCACGGGCAGAGCCGCTGCCATCGAGTGACCAGGAGCCAGCGCGGACAAAGCGGCAGCGGAATGAGAGGACAGAGCAGCCAGCGGGATCATGAGCGGGTCCTGCTGCCTGGAAAGGGCTGGCCTGAGCAGAGGCTGCAGGTTGCGTGTTATTGTCTGTCTCATGAGGGGTGGTGGCGGCGGCGGTGGCGGCGGCTGCTGCTGCTGTTGCTGATGAATCTGCTTACGGAGCCTCTTTGTGTACCCAGTTTCATTTTTGAAGTTGTTCACAGCCTAGAGGAGAAAAACATTTATGAAAGTCATATGAAACTTTAGCGGATGTATTAAAAAGAGCCTTCACAGAGTAAGATTACCTGTGTACTCCTTTAAATGGTATCATGAAGTAAATCAACATCCCAACATGTGAACACACCGTGTTAGAAACGAGTGTTTTCCCAGAGCTACCAATCACCGGGATCAGCCCTTGGTTTCAAGGCTCGTGCTGCCACAGAATCTCCAAGAGAGGCTATCACCACGATGCAAAAGTGTGATCAGAGTTTTCAGGCCTTATGTCAAGGTCTGTAAGCCTCTCTCAACTTACTTTCCAGATACTTTAACTCTTTGTAGCCTTACTCAAGGAGAAATTATTATTTTTCCTAAACTAATTACAAATAAGACTTTTCTTACAAACAGTTTACATGAAAGAGCTCAAGTTACCTGGCGCAGAAACTTGTTGGCAATTAAAGCATCAGGAGAAACATCTGTTTGATGACAAGTTGGGCAGGTATGTTCCTCAGATTCCAGTAGTGCTGTTCTGATACCTGTGAATAATTAGAATCAAATATATTTTTTGCCAAATTAATAGATTCTGGGATGCTACAATTACCCATAAAAACACAGATCACGACACATTTTTGACATTTTACAATCCTAGTATTTGAAGATGCAGAACAGGTTGTGCTCTCGTCATTTCACCTAGTCATTTCCCCCCCACACACCCACTATCTAGCACAGTAAGAAGTCACCCACCTCAAAATTAACAATAGTAAATTGGAGTTCCGAAGGTTTAACACAACTGTCCCTTTAAGAAGAAGATTTGGATTTAAAAACTATCCTCTTGTTTCAGTCCACATCAGAACTGACCATATAACAGAACTATTTCATACAGCAGGAGAGAAAGGGCTGGGGACAAACTACATGTGTTAAATATTTAGTAGTTTAATGAGCTGCAGAGCTGTGTACTTCTCTCATACTCATTCTTCTCCAAGTAAAAACCATTCAAATATTTTCTCAAAAAGGCAAAGAAGATTTCTGCCTTTCTTCTTTATATCAAGGGAATCCTCTCCCATTATAGTATATTTAAGTATTAAATAGAAACGGTAACAAATTGGCTCCTATTCCTGCTTCCACAAGATCAGACTGAATGTTCTGAAAAAAAACAAACTGGAGTCGATACTTACATTCGTCACAGTAACTGTTTCCACAGCAGGGAATAACCACTGCATCCGTCATTATATCTTTGCAAATGAGACATAACAACTCATCTGGAATAGGATCATCTTCTTCTGAGGAGGAAGATGGATCCTCTGGCAAGAAAGGAGGCTTCTCCTTCTTTCCGATAGCATAAGCTTCCCTGAGGAGGACAGGAAAGGAAGAAAAAAAAACTAAATTGGGATACAGGACATTTTTCCAAGTTTCTGGTTTTATCAAGAGAAAATGGAATTCTTCGCATTCCACATTAGCCTTCTAAAATGCAAGCCTTTACTTTAAGCTGGTTCTTATAGCTGCCACATTGAAGAGAGGAGAGAGAGACTATGTCTCCAGAAAATTCACCCCTCTCCACTGGCCCAACTGAGGCACACGAGAGTAGCTCTGCCTAGAAAAGTAATTTCCTACAGCCAGAAGTTAGGTGAAATGGACTCCACCATAAAACCTGAATTAAATCAGAACTTTTCTCTGCCTCAGTCAAGAGATGTGAAGCCAAATATCAGACCCATAGGTACTTGCCCCGTTTTGCAAGTTTTTTTTTTTTTGGCAAGTATTTTTTTAAAGATAAAACAGAAATACACAAACAACTTTCTAAGATCCACTACAACTGTGAACGTTACTGAAAGCCCTTTTGCAGATGCACCCAAGAGCTTAACTGATTTCCCAGGGTTTAAACAGCAGGACCGCATCATTTCGTTATTTCATCATGAGAAATGACAAGCTGCCTGACTCCAAGGCTAAGAGCCAGGGACAACACCTCCTCTGCTGCCCAGGATTGCAGATCCGGGCCAGCCTTCCTGTGTCCCCAGGCAGACATTCACACGTGCTCTGTGTTGGTCACCTTGGGGCAATCACAGAACTCCATACTCACGCATCAATAGTTGGTATTGCGTATTTTCCAGTGTTTGTAAGCATAGCACCCTTTGTGTTGGGATCTTTCACCTCCATCATGAAACTCCTGGGAATTCCTGTGCTCTTTTTAATTCTGGGAACAGACTCAAAATTTTTGTCCTGTTAAGAAAGGAAATCCAGATATTTATCATCTAAAGAGCCATAGAAAAAACAACATTTAAATAATTTTAAGCAAGCAGAAAAAAACCTTCAACACTCTCCTTCCACATCAGGACTCCATAATTAAAATATCCCCTTTCCTAAGCATATATAACCGGATCTTTTTAAGGCTTGAACAGTATTTTGAATTTCAAATAGATTCACAGAGCTTAACTTTGAGCACATTACTTAGGAGCCAAATGTCCCTTAGGCCACCACTCAGGACAGACAGAAAGAGGCTCTTTCAAAGTACAACTGAACAGAAGCTTAACTGAAAGCCCAGAACCAGGCACTGGAGGAGGCTACCCTCGCTGTCTACATTGGAAGGCTAAATTCCTACCTCAGATGTCCTAAGTTCAGTCACTAATGTTAAGTGGCATGAATACTCAGCCAGAGATATGTGTAATTAAGTTGGAAAACACCCCCAAACTTTCACTAGATGAGAGGCAAATGCAATCCTTCAGTTTTACAAAGTACTAGCAAATGCGAATGTTCATGAATAACAAAAATGCTGAAACATGCAGAGTTTTCAATAAACTTGAAATAATAATTCCAGATTTCCCTTGAATTTTGAAGGTCTTTGCAACATTACCTCACTTCTCAAAAAGATAAAATAAGGATTACTGCTGTATTTGTAACTAATATCTTAACTTCTTCAACATCAAGGGCTGATTTCCTAAATTCTACGGCAGGAAAGGGTATTTGTAAAAGCCTTCTATATCCTCCAACTTTAGCTTTAATGAACTCAAAACACATTCACAATAGAATATGGAGTTGGAAGTGAATCCCCTATTGAAGGGGAAAAGATGTTAACCCGGATGGAAACGGTTTGGTAACAAATCTCTCCAACTGTACTAATGTGCCTACCTTCCCTGTGGACAGTTGTTAAGACAAAGAACACAGTTTATGAATGCTCATCTCACCATTAAATATTTGCTAAATTAAGAACTTCAAAGTCTATAAGCAATACTAGAAGCCCTGCACAATCTTACCCCATTTGTTGGGCAGTTCTTTATGTAATGGCCAGGTTTTCCACAACGAAAGCAAGTATACGACGGTGGAGGTGGACCCAAGGGTTTCTTCATGTAGCTAAAGTTCAGGGGAGAGAAGAAAAAAAGAACATGCGTATGTGCCTTTTGTCAAAGCAAGTACCTCTAAGCTTTCCATAACCTTCAAAGAGCAGCGTTGACACTGCACACACTTACTTGATGGGATCATATTCATGGCCAGACTGTGACATCATAGCTTTTATTTTATCTTCTTCGGAAGCATTGGCTTCAGCCAGATTGGCGGTCTGTTTAACAGGCAATTATTTGACACACACATTAGAAACAGATTTAAGTCCACACAGCCAAAGATAACACCACTCATCCAATCCTGTAAAGAGCAGCACAACTCCAGCTGAGGTTGCATCAAAACAGCTGCTTTTATAAAATATTTGTCCTGAAGATGTTCCGGGGAGTCCTTACGCCATTACATGATGTTTACGTGCCTGCCAACCTCCTCAGAGAACCTTCCTGGGCACTCAAAACCTTAGGCTCTGTTTGTACCTTACATCAAGACTTGTGTAACCAATCCAATTCTCTTTAACACAAAGCAGACTGAAGCTATGTGTAAAAAACATACTGTCCAGTACTTATAGACTGAATTTTAAGCTCCAGGCTATTAAAAAGTTATTCGTTGTGTAGTTAATTCAGAAATAGGGATACACAAAGCATTTTTTACATTTTGCAATATTAAAAGGACACATGGCTTACAGTTGGGAAAGCTATTTCTACTTGCTGAAATTCAGCTTCTGACAAAGCCACATTGAAAAATTAAAAAGAAGAGTTTCTTAAAAAATAACCCAAACCAAAAAACACTCTCAGCAAGACAACAAAAAGATTCTCCTCAGTCAAAACCCGAGGGCAATGCTGCAGACAGGCCAGACTGTTTTTGAACCCAACCTCTCAATATTAAATGCCGTAACTAGCAAGTAAAACTTGCAGATTTTCTAGTTGACTGTGTCCCTTTAATAGGCAAATTGTAAATATAAACCTAATGCAGAACTACATCTTTGAATTATTGAATTCATTAATTTTTAAAGCAATATTTGTCGCATTTCTTAAAGTGTTTTATATACACTAGTCCAGATACAAGCAGCGTCTAAGGGAGTGAATGCAAATTATTTGGACCTTCAAGCACCTACCATTCAGGGCAGCCACTCATGGTTTTGGTTTTGTATGCATTCATTCACAAAAGCAACCAACTAGTTTCAACACTTTATTAAATGGTTGTTTCATATACACAGTTCTTCTCAACAGTAACACAATCCAGATCGACATCTATGAAATCATTTCCATTAACATTTACAGAAAACTTGATTTACAAATACTTGACTAATTTGTTTGAACCCAAACGGTTTACAAAGCACATTCAAAACCACAAAACATTAGTAGGAATAGACCAAAATTCAAATATGGCATTTAATACATAGTGATAATAAAATAGGAACTGTTAACACACCGCCTCCGTGCTAAGCCAGCCTGCTCTGAAGAGGGTAGAGTAAGGAACAGTTTGAGCTGCTAGACGTTACGCTCCTGTCTTTGTCTCCAAGTTTAACTGTGTACACCGCTCGGACAGCCTAGCACACTTTAGAAAATAACTTGACACGAGTTTACAAAACCAAGGACGTGTTTAGGGACAGCACTAATGGAGACCAATTCCCTTAGGTGGCTACATTTCAAATCGCAGTTTTGTTCTGGCCAAATGTACACAATTTTTGATTTTTGCAGTGGTGAGGGAAGAAGTTACCAGTGGGAAGAAGAAGATTTCTGGAGATTAACTCCAGACGTGGCTTTCGGGAGAGCCTAGCTACCCTGCGTGAGGCCCTGCCTGCTCTGTCTCTGCACACTAGTACCTTCCTCGCTGGCACCCTAAGCCTTTGCCAAAAGTGCAGTCACTAGTGCTTTCCCACACAAAGTTACACATTATTGAGCAAAATATGCAAGCAGTTTCATAGCAAAACATGGCATCACAACAACTTCCGAAGGTCACATCCTCTAAGATGCCACACATACACATTGGTATATTCCTATAAACAATTAGGTACATTTACACAATTTACACGGTCTGCGTTCAAACAAATTAGACTGTATAAAGGTTGTCCGTTGTGTATTTACTACAGCTCTACAGTTAGCAAATTAGGCAGCATTCAAAAATGGGTCTATAAAGACTAGAAATTCAAGAATAGCCATGCAATTGTCCATGTTACGGAAACGCTTCTATTTTGGCTGTTGCAAACCCCTGAAATGTCCGTAACTTACAGCCAATTAAATTCTTCTGTAAAAATTGTATTAGTTTCCAAGGCAAAATTAACGAAACGTATGAAAAACGGTAAACAGCTTCTGAAGAGCTTCTTCTGTGTGTCTTGAAGATGAGTAATACATTATGGTGAGGCTGATAAGGTACTCCCCTTCTATCTTCCCAAACTAGGAACTACTCTTTACAGGATAGTATCAATATATACACACATTTTAAAGTAATTTATACTATTAAAATTAAGTTAAAATATTGTTCAAGTTACAAGAGTAAGTCAGATATAGATCACAGTATAAAACTTAAAAATATAAAGCAAACACTTTTCTTTGTTTAGTATTTGACAAGAATATATATATATATATACCTTAGTAAGCTGGGCCAGAGAAATAGATGCAGAAGAGTCATCAATCTGTTCACAAAAAATTAAACACATATTCAAGTTCCACAATCAAAACATAGCAATAGTTAAGCCTCTACTGAAAGTCTGCACTTTATCTTCTGTGTGTTGCTGGAAGAGGCATTTCCAGCCTTGTTCAGAACAACCCAAACCAGTAACAACTTAACAGTGTCTATGTGATTAATGATAATAAAATAAAATAAATATCCAAATCTATCTGAAAACAGCTTATTACTCCAGAGCATTTTACAGAGGGGCTCTTGTCGAATGCACAATAATGCTTAAAATCAAAGGGGTAAGAAAACTGTCAGTTTTCAGTTTATATATAAAAAATAGAAACCACCTCTGAGAAGGGAGCATTACTGCAGGAAACTGAGACCCTCTGTGCAACGTGCAAGCTAATGGCTCGAGGGGCCGCCAGCTCCAAACACACGTGATGATGGTTTTTGGGAAGCAGAGCTGCCTACCGAAACCGGGCCCAGGCCGAAGCGGGAGCTCTGCGCCCTCCTCCAGTAAGTTATAAAAACCATAAACCAAATCACTACACCCCATAAAAGCACACGCAACAACCCACAGCATCACACACCAGCAGCCCTAAGAGTGACCCATCACCTACTGCAGGAAAAACCTGCAACAACTACTGCATTAAAGTACTGAAGAAACTGTGGCTACTGCGACACGACAGCCTGGAAAAACGAGCTAGCTGCAATCTCTATTTAGATGGTAGCCCCTTCTGTAAGAATTAGCTTGGAAAGTGAGAATTTATTTTCTTTCCTATGAGACTAAAGAAGTTTTGAAATAGCAGCTCACAGCTAAATAAAGAATATTTCTGATGAAGGAACTTGGGATGGGGAGTGCAATCCTGTCATTCTTCTCCCCCCTGTGAGCACTGTTCCTCAAGTCTTCAAGTCACTAGTTAATAAAAGGTTCCAGATAAGTGTCTGAGTGCCAACATTACACTGCAGTTTTTCCAGACGTAAAAAGGGTAATTTCTAACTGTTTCCTTTTCCAGGATATTGAATTATGCAAGCAGCAATAAGTTTACACAAAACATTATCCAAAAGATATTCAAATCATTGTTTATTGTGTCTTAAATTGTTCCCCCCCAAAAAAGTGTAAGTCTCACTAAACTGTAGTAAACTCCTCTCCCAGGAAGGTCACCAAATTGGTCAAGAAAAATAAATAACAACCAAATCCCTCCTTGGAACAGGCCGCTGTCCTGCATTACCTAATGTGGGGAAAGAATTCAAGAGCAGTTTAACTGCGCAGACTCTGCGGGTGGCAGGGCCACAAGCTGCCTGCGGTAGATGACTCCTCACTCCAGCAAAGGACTTAACCATTCCTGCCACACAGAGGAACATTTGTGGATGGAAAACACACACAGCATTACTATACTACTCATTAAATTTTTGAAAAGGTCCTTTCGAGGAGAAGGCTCAAACCTGGAATAAGGGCTCCTCTGCCTTGCGAGTACCGTGCCAAGATCCAAGTTTCCTCCTTTTCGGAGCACTTAGTTCCTAGCCATGCTGGCAAAAGCCTAATTAACCAACCTTGTGCTCCCTAGGGTCCTGCTTCTTACATGTGGCAATAAGGAAGCCTGGGTTCTGTCACCACATGGAGAATGTCACTGCTATCCCCCCACGGGTCTGCAGAGCCAACAAAGATTCGGGAAGCTTCAGCTGGAGCCTAACGGTTTAGTGACACATTAAATAGTGCAGGATTGATCCATAACTGAAGCACAGCAGTTAAGGAACTGTTAGTTCTTGACAATATAATACTGCTGCCTAATAAAATACAACAGGCAACAATCTAGTTGCCGTTGTCCGATTCAGCATGCTGCCCAACAGCACCTTAACAAAAACCGCCACCTCCCCCCAAAAACAATCTCCAGAAATGACAACCAACGTATTAGTTCTTTCATATAGAAGAAAACAGGGAAATCAAGATAAAGCAAGGGGGAAAGGGAATTAAATGGTCAAGAAAACACTGCAGTACATCTAATTTTTAAATTACCCCAAACCTGAAAATCTGCCTTAATTGAGGATTAAGCCAGGAAGGGCAGCAGTCATGATGCTGCTGAAGCAAAGGACATGACTTCTGTTTCTAGAGCCCCTAAGGACAACCAGCAACCAGGAATACCTGCAGCCAAGGAACCACTAAAACGAGGAGGAATTGCTCTCTTGATTGGGCTGTAATGGTAAGACAACAGGACAGATTTAGAAGCGCAGAGTGACAGCTACCATGAAAGAGCAGGACAATGAAGGAATAATCAAGCCATAAGCTTTTCTGAACCTGATATCCTAGCTCATTTTAATTTTGCTGTTTATGCTTTTACTGTTTAACAGTAGTAATAGGCCAGCTTTCCAGTAACTTGTTCCTACTACAATATCCAAAGTTCTGCTTCAAAATATACACAGAGATTGTATATATGTAACTTTAGACCAAGATCTGATCTAGCTTTAAGAATAAAACTAATTTTGCCTCCAGTAATGGAGGTGTTTGAGACTTCTCTGCCTTTCAAAAGTCATGGCCTCTGACTTGCATAGACGGAGGACCGGAGGGATTCAAGGAGGTTTCCCCCGCACTATGTCTACCCACAACCCGACTAGGGTACAGCTAAAGCAAACAAAAAGGTAATGTTTTTGCTTTGCTTTCCATTTACTTTAATAAGTTTCAAGTAGGATCTCCCAACCCCTTCCCTTTTAGGCTTTTTGATAAATCTATATTAGATCATGGTAAGATGCTACTTAGAAATGTAATACAGACATGCCAGGGAACACACGAGGCTAAAAGAATGTTAACTTTATTTATGAACATGTGATTTGTGCTCATACACATGCCAGTAAACAAAAAGAAAAGTAACTGTTTTCAAGAAATAAAAACCCATCTGAATTAGACCAAATGCCATAAACGTGGTTTACATAAATGCATTACATTAACTACTAGGGTCACTGGGCCAGTTAAACTAGCACGAACTTGCAATGAGAGGCATTTATGTCCAAAAATATTTGAACCAATCAGTGACAGAATTATGGATGTCAGATTTAGACTTAGTGCTTTTAAACCTACATACAAGAAGATTTGGATTTTGGGCTGATTGCATACCATTCATCAGAACCAGAGTATGCATCAGAACCAGAGGCTGTATTCTTTCTAGAACACAGACCCAGAGTTCAGGAATTTCTAGATTAAGTTATCCTAACAGCTTAGCAAGTGATCAGAACCAATGATCCAGGGTTAGTGTAATGCCTCACACCAGTCTAGTGAAGAAAAGGCAGTTATAATTGAAATAAAGATGGAAAATAAAAACAGCGAGTAGTAACTTTTGTATTAATAAGGACTGCTTTGAAATGTGTCATTATACATTAATATTCAACCAAATGGCAAATCAAGGTCTATGACATCCAGTGAAGTATTTCCTTCTGGTACTTATCTATATTTTAGCAGCAGAATGAGAGGGTATTTTCAAGCTTGAGGGAAATGGGCCCCTTTTGCAAAGTTGGCTTCCCTGTGGCAGCACTAACGCGAGGCTCAGGCCGAGGCAGCCGCCCCGCCGCAGCCGCGCAGGGAATGCGCCGCAGCCGCGCAGGGAATGCGCCGCAGCCGCCCCCGGCCCTGCGCGGGATCTGCACAGCGGGTTTTACACGCTCTCATCTGCAGACATGCTATTGAACTAGGCTGTTTCATCAGATAAAGTGGAAAGATCAAATGCAGAACTTCAAAATACCACTTTGCGTTGCAATGCTATTTAAATCCATGTCAATCTTTTCAACAGTTGCATACTCAAAAGGGGCCCAAACAATATCACTTCAATTACAGTTGCAGGAACAAATACTCAGGTATTTAATGGCATCAAAAGGAATCAATTAGTTGCACAGAACTGTCCTCAGAAAATGTTTGGGACATGTTCCTTTGGGTATTTGTTTGAACCCCCAAGCCAAAAAGATGGAACCAATACCAAGTTTAACAATAATGGCTTCTCAGTGGTTTTTGATAACATTTTCAAAAACCATTTGGAAAAAAAAGTATTTAAAAACAAAAGCTAAAGTGATACAATGTGAAAATGGCAAAAAAATACACTCCAAACATTTTTATTGCAAGAAACAAAAAGCACACAACAACCTATACAAACATACATATTACTAGCTACAGACAGACAGATGTAGAACATGGCACCATGTTCGACTGTGCAAACCTCCAACCTACATGATCTAAAAACGATCGTACATTATCTGTACAACACAAAGTCATACAGGAAGTATTCTAGCATATTCAATATGAAATACAACGCATTACTAGGCACAAATACCAATATTCACATTAAAACTCTGCAAATGATGGCATTACTCATATTTTAGTATGCTGAATCAAATACATTGTATTTACAACATACACTAGGTTTTGCTAGAAAATATGTTTAAGTTAATGTTTGGAAAATTAAGTGTAAGGCTACATTGTTTATAATTAAGTGCAGTGTGTAGAAAAAAAAAGTGTGATTGTGTTTTTACATACTGCTTTTGATGTCCCACTCACTGGTTCAGTTCGACTTCTAGAAGAAGAAATAAAGGCCATCAGAATTTACGAAAAAGCACTTGGATCCAATATAAAGCAGTGAAAACAGATTATAAAACTTAAGCATCAAAATGCACTGTTCTAATTGTCTAGTAAATATGAAAGTTTATTCATATATACAAGCTGTTCTCCCATCATACATTCATAGAGACTTAAAAAACATTTCTACTTCGACGAAAAAAAACAACTTACATATACACAACAGTGTAAATTAAAGCCTTCATATACTGATTCCACTAGGTAAGAATCAAAACCAAAGTCTGTGCTACGACTTTGTGTTCTCAAATAATCACCCATCTAAATGGGAAGGTAACTTTAGCCAATCTGCATAGTCCTAGTATCAGAAAGCAGACACAATAATTTCCAAGAATGAACAGCGATAGTCTAGACACTTTGAAGTGTGAATTTTTACTCAAGTGAAAGCCACTCATCTGACAGAGGAATAACAAAATGTCAGAGTGCAGTCTTGAGAACAGTGTTTCTTTGTGGAAGCCCAAGCACTGTGTTCAGATATTTGCTATATTTAGCCATGAAAGTGCCAAAATATTAAACGTGTTACATACGCTACATTGACTAAGAATAGTAGTAGAAATGTCACCTGAAAGCAGTTTCTAGGATTTTGTGCGATTTAGGAGTCCTGTGACAGAAAAAAAGGTCTTAATTGCCAGAATTTGCTTTAAAATAATCTTGAAAATGCTACAATATTTTAGGAACTGTATCTTATCACATTTGAAAACTTGCTGAGATTCCACATACTGATTGATCTGTACACATGCTGCTTATGAATCAGACATGCAACTATCGCCCCAGCTAACAAACAGTGCACACAGGCATCCAGCACGTCCACGAGCAGAGGCAGCTCCAAGTCTGCTAGGGAGCGGGGGCGCAGGGAAAGGCTGGGACATCCTCCCCATGCTGGGAAGCCTCCAGGCCCGTGGCTACAGCCACGGACTTTCTGAGGACGGGGATGTAAAGAAGCCTTGATGTTACCACACAATCACTCCCTAACATTTCTTCCTTGAAGGATGTACAGGAGGAATCATGCATTTCAAAGGCCTCTAAATTATTACATTATATATTTTCATTTTACAAGCATTAGCTACTCTCCCGGTTGTTTCAGTAGCACTAACAAAGCTCATCTGCCTGATTAACATTCAGGTTTAGAGCAGCAGGGCCGTTTTTCCCTCGCCCACATACAGATACTTGTTTGGTCTCATTTAGAGCAGGCTCAGGACACCAGGAGAGGGTGCCCTCCAGCCAGGACGGAGGCCGCACTGCCCAGACGCAGGGCTGGTCTCCAAAGCAGGCGGCGTTCTTAGCAGTAGTGCAGGGGCCAGGATTGCTGGCAGAGCCCCAAAGCCCCGCCACTGCAGCAATGACCTAAAGCTCACATGCAGCCCCGCCAAACGAGCCGTTTTGTTTGCCAACACCTCATGGACGCCAGGATGCTGCTGCACCGTTTGTTAGATACATACCATAACTTAGCAGCGCGCTTCTAAGAACCGACAGTAAAGACACGGCATAGCAAAACACCAAGCTAACAACATCTGCCCTTTGTGCTGCTGAGGCATTCGAACAACACTCGAGTAACCCACAGCGAAGTGGACTGTATGTACAAACGAAGGACAGCAATAATCCTGTAGTTCGACTGCATTTAGATTTTTGTAATAACTGATGCATTTAATTATGTTTTCCAAGAGTTCTAAGAATTTAAAATGAACACCTAGAGATCAAATATCAGCTTAGGCCAAAGAGAATTAGAAAGATAACTAATCAATCTTACTGGCATGCTGAACTGCTTCCTGAGTTTCAAGTTGGGAAAATATTAATTATTCCTTCATTACACATAAAAAGCTATTTGCTTAAGGACATTTTTCTTTGGGCATCACCTGAAACAGCTACTGCTTCATTGCAAACATTCCCAGCTAATAAAAGCCAGAAATAAGACGTGTTTGCCTGGCTCATCAACTGGCAACCCTTGGCCTTTCCTCTGTTGTTTACTAGACAAACCCACCATGTTCAGGTCATAAGAATACCTGCCAGATCCAAAGACCAAAATGCAAGAAACAGTCACATTAAGATACAGATTTTTGAGATAAGAATAAACTACATTGCATATCCATGCCAACTCCAAAATAAATTAACAAAACATTAATAAAACAAGGTGGACACCTAACACCTCACAAGATCAACCCTAAGAACAAAGTCAACAGAACTATTTTAAAAGTTACTATTGCTAGAGATGAAACCCAATGTCCCAGTAAGCCTAAAAATTTAAGTTTACATTGGGACAAATAAAGGACTATCTACCCCCTTACAACAAAAGCTTGTAACAACTCTGCCAAGAAAAATACAACAGGAATCCTTCAGGCAAACTAAGATCAATCAAAAAACAAAGTTTAAACGCTGAAGCCTTCTCAAAGAATAGTGTTTTACGGGGACTTACATAACATATGTTTTGCTGGTAGCTTTAACTCCTCCAATCGGGATTCTTCTAACAATTACTGATGAATTCTTAGGAATCAGGGCAGTATCATCTGTGTATTCTGAAAGCAACAGAAAAACAGCAAAGACATCAGTCTCAATTCACAATAACATATTAATATATATTTGCATAGCACTTCAGAGACTCCCTTTAAGGATACAAACCCAGAATTTTATATGTAACAATGTGTTTCTATTGCCCACACAAACTAACAGTAAGCTTAAATAAAATCTTTAGATTTGATAATCAAACACAAGCAACAAGATTTTTTTCAACCAAGTTGAATTCTAACACTACAATAAACTCAAATATCACTAAAGGAGGATCTTACTAATGCAAAAGGTTATTTCCTATTGTTGCTTAAGTTGCTTTTGCTTCTGTTAAGACTACAAAGCCAATAGCTCTTGGAGAAAATCCACGGCAAAATTCTCTAGGGAAGAAACAAACATTTTCATAGACGCCGCTCGCTTGCCCCGCAGGACGGTATTATCCAAAGCCTGAAAACTTCCTAGGACTGTTTGCACTGCTGGTAACTGGGAACCACTCACTCACACTGCTAGTGTTTCCACACAGCCAGAACTCAGGAGAAGAGAGCCCGCCTGCTTATTTCTTAAGTTTATAAATCAAGAACAATGGCATTTTTCAGCTTAGTGCTTCACATTTAAATGGAGACTAGACGACATGGCTGGAATTCTGACCACAGAAGCTACTTATTGTTTTCCCCCCTCCTCCTCCAATAGGCCAGAAGTTGCTCAAACAAAAGCGCTCTCTCCCCGTAAGCTCAGGGACCAGCACAAATTAACCAAAACGGTGCCGGGGGTGGGTTTTAGACTCAGCTTTTGCAGAACAAAATGACTGCGACAAAATTAGTTACAAAAACAGGTCTTAAAAAGGCCTTAGAAAATAGCGCACGCCTGAAACTACCCACACTTTACCCTAGCTCACATTATGCTAGTGTTTTTGAAAAGGAGAAAACCTTTTGACCTTCTACATAAGACAAAGCAACAGTAAGTACCCTAGAGACTTTCAGATTGAGTAAGTTTCAAATGCAAAGATCTTGCCATGAAAATGACGTGTATATTCTATTTACACAAGCTGCACATGGCTAAATATTCTAAAGCTCTCTTATCAGGCATTCCCTATAAGCCACCTATATTTTATATATCAAAACCTTGTACCTTTGTAGGATGAATTGGAAGGATGGTCTGAAAAGCCATAGCACATACGTTCATGCCACAATACAGCACTGTACACGATCTGTGCAGCTCTGCACAGCAATCACACATCAAAGATTCCATAATCTACACTTCGTTTTTCAGTATGTTCCTTCTAGCGACAGGAACCTCCCCTAAACATACATATCCCCATAATCACTGCTTTAACAGTGAAACAAAAGTTTAGCTTCTATTTCCAACGACAGAAATGCTTCTTCAGAAAAACTGAAAGTAAATCCTCAGCTTTCCCAAGAAACTGAACAGGGAGTAGTAACTTTCCTCTGGACATCACAGTAGTTTTAAACTGCTGCAAAAAGGATTACTCTTAAAGTCCACAAAAACAGAGGCCTTTAGAGAAGTCACTCTGAAACCAACCCCCAGAGCATTTCTCGAAGGGGAAACCAGGCAATCAGCCAGTCGGCTACTTTCATTAGGAATTTTTGATAGAAAAAAGGAGAGAGAAAAAAGCCCTAGCAGTACTAAGGCCCAGATAAACGACTGGGATATCACAGCAGTTGCAACCCCAAAATCCATTTCTACCTGCTGAAGGAAGTAATACAGACTGTGCTTTTTGGTCCAGATCAGAGAGAAGGTTGCGGGGGGTGGGGCAAAAGAAGAATGGACTGAAACTTCAAAGAACTCTGAGAAGCAACAGCTGCTCTGTAACAAGATAAAAGTCTGCTACACCTGGGCCAAACCAAGGATTTGGCATTCAGCATAAGGTTAAAGTTGACTCCACCTCTCTTGAAAAGAACCCCTAAGTTCTGTGAGAGCAGCTGCACGGCCTGGACACCAGAAGGTGACTAAAGATAAAGTGCTATTGTGAAGTCCCTTGGAATTCTTGTCCATCCAACCTGAATTTCACAGACACCCTCCCAGAGGGATGCTGGCAGTGACTGGTCCTGCACGCAGAGCAGGGAATCGGCAGGTCACTCTGCAGACCCTG
>JASSRY010000210.1:6130845-6146703 GCA_032466555.1 Tinamus major | reverse complement strand
CATGGCCCGCGGAGCGAGCGGGAGCGGAGCGCGGAGCGGAGCGGAGCGGGGAGCGGAGCGGGGAGCGGAGCGGAGGGGAGCGGGAAGCGGAGCGGAGCGGGGAGCGGAGCGGGGAGCGGGAGCGGAGCGGGGAGCGGAGCAGGGAGCGGAGGGAGCGGAGCGGGCACCGAGCGGCTCCGATTCGCGACTCCCGGCGCAGCCCCCGCGCCGCCCGGCCAAGGCATCGGCGGGGGGGGGGGCGGGGGCGGGCTCGGCCGCGGGCGGCGGGGGGGGCCGCGCAGAAACCGCCCCCCGCCCCGGCGGGCAGGGCGGCACCGCGGGGCGGGGGCGGCGACGGGCGGGGGGAGCGGGAACCGGGTGCGGGGAACCGGGAATCTGCCGGGAATGGGATGGAGGGGCAGGCACCGGGCGGGGTGGGGGGAGCCTGGGGCCGGGCGGGGGGCGCAGGCGCCGAGGCACCGGGCACTGGGCACCGCATCACGGAGGGGATCGCGGACCGGGCTGGGGGGGTTGGAGGTGCGCGGAGCCCCCTCCCATCCTTCCCGGAGCGCCGGGACGTGTCCGCGGGCAGCCCGGCTGCCGGTCCTCCCCCAACCCTGGCAGCCTCGGTGCTGGGGTCCTGCACCCGCCCCCCGGGGCCGCAGCAGCAGCTCTGCAGCAGCCCCGGCACAGGCACCTGCAGGGCTTGCATGCACAAGCTCGCACACATGCATGTGCACCTATATGCACCCACGCACCTGCACCCATGCGCACACGCATGGCACCTTCGTGCACACACGGGCACCCTGCCTGCGCGCACCGCTCGCTTCAGGGAGAGCCCCTGAGCCCCCTGCCCGGCATCGCGGGGTGAAGCCGGATAGGGAAGGGGAGGCTGGTGCCGGGCACGGCGCCCTGGCGTCTGCCTTAATTGTTTGACACTGGTTAAAATGCTCACTCTGGCTCTGCTAGCTCATCGCTCGCAAACATTTTTGCTGCCAGTTGGATGAGCTTATGACTCATGCGACCTTTCCAATAAGCCCTACGGCATATCCACCTCTTAAACTAATAACTTGGTAGGGGTTACGTGCAAAAGGCAGGCAGCTGATTTACCTGATAGCGCGTACGTCCCCGCTTGCCTTCAGTGTGCACGTACATATGTGCAAGTGGCAGGTATTTCCTGATGCAAACATCAGGCTCCAAGAAGTCAGGACACGTGAGAGCCAAGTAGCTGCCTCAGCCCCGAATTTCATATTCATCTTTGCAACAACAGCTGCTGCTTTCACCCCCGGATGGAGGACAAAAGCACCCACTGATTGGGAGCCCAGTGGAGAGTCGTATTTATGTGTATATATATTGATATCTATGTCTATAATACATGCGTGTTTGGGGAGGGGGCGAAGCTGCCGGTTCCTGTGGGTGCTGGGGGGCCGCGCCGTCTCTCGGGTGGCGGATCCGGCCGCTGCTCCGGGCGGCGGGTGCTGCGGGTGGGATGCGGGGCTGGGGCTGCGCGGGGGGCTGCAGCCTCCCCTGGGTATTTGAGCGCTGCACGGGGGTGTCCGCAGTGCCTGGGCCCCCCCATGGTCCCAGCAGGGCGGGCAGCACCGGAGCCCCCGGCCGGGCCGCGCTGGTGCCCGGCGCGCTCAGCCCAGCCCCGCTCGTGGCTCCCTCCATCCCAGGGACAAGACGCGGCCGGGAGGAGGCCAGGATGCAGGGGAAGGCCCTGTCCGTGCCGGGAGACCAGGGCCCACCTGGACCCTGCAGGGACGTGGGCTCACGTTGCCGGTCATGCCATGCCGGCAGCTCCCGGCACCTCCGTAATCGGGTTTTTCCAGCTGCTCCGCTGGAGACTCCAACTTCGGAATTCATTAACTTCATTGCCGAAAGCTGAGTCATTTGTCACCATGGTTTTGTCATTAGCTCCCATAATTAAGGGAGGTGTCACCAAAGCGAACGTTTCCTCTGCAGCAGCCGCGATAACGGGCACTGAGAATTGTTTCAATGCACTGAGGATGCCGGGCCGAGCCAGGACCATCGGGTCTCTGTGGGAAGGCACATGTGGAGCCCTGTGCCCTGGCATCGGGGCTGGGGGCAGATTGGGTGCATGGGGGTCCCATCCATAGCAAAGGCCCCAGAGCCCCAGGCCTCCCAGGTGCCCCCCAGTCACCGAGTCACACTTCCAGGGTTTCTTTAAAATTATACATTTTATTTTCTCATACATGCAGCAAATAGATAAAGAGTATATGCCCATCTAAAAGGAGGTCTAGGAAGGAGAACCCTGGACAAACACAGAGCAGGTAGTCTAGGATGTAGAAAAGTCATCAAATACTTGCAGGTGAAATCAAATTCACAAACACAAACTGATCAACAATAAACATGTTCTTTTTTGTTTTTTTTTTCCACTTTGTTTTCAGTTGCTGGCTGGGACGTGGTCAGAGACAAACAGCTTGGACGACACTTCCATGCATGGAGCAGGATGCTGCAGCGCCGGGGAGCGCCCGTCCGTGGAGCTGCTCCGCGCCTGGTCCCTGTCCTGGGAGCTGCTCCGCACCTGGTCCCCATTCCCGTTGGCCTTCCTGGTTGCTGCCGAGCTTCCCGCCGGGGGTCTGCCCCATGCAAACTCCCCTGGGTTTATTGGAGAGGTTGCGTGGGTGAAGGACCGTGCCAGGACAGCTCCCTTGTCCAGCCGGGTGACGGTGGCAGCGGCAGCAGGTCACACTGGCCACGTGCCCAGGGTGGCCCAGCCATGCGGGGCAGCCGCGAGGCTGCGGATGGACCAGGACTTGCAAGAAGGCCCAGGCCAGCGATGCCACTTGGGCACAGCGGGGACACGCGGCAGGGACACGAGAGCCGAGGGCTCTGCCACCCAGATCCCGCGTCCACCCTGCGGGGATGGGGTTCGGAGGGAAGGTGCATCCTGGTGTGGCCGTGCTGGGTGCAGGGTGGGCAGCGCTGCTCCTGCACCCGCACCGTGCCCTCAGCACCGACGCCGTGCCGTGCCCTCAGCACCAGCTCTGTGCCATACCCTCCACGCCAGCACTGTGCCCTCAGCGCCAGCACTGTGCCATGCCATCAATGCCAATGCCGTGCCCTCAGTGCCAATGCTGTGCCGTGCCATCAGTGCCAATACCATGCCATCAGTGCCAACACTGTGCCGTGCCATCAGTGCCAACGCCGTGCCATGCCCTCAGCACCAACACTGTGCTGTGCCCTCAGCGCCAACACTGTGCCATGCCATCAGCACCCATGCCAGGCTGTTAGCACCCACCCTGTGCCATGCCATTAGCACCTGCACCACACTGTGCCATCAGCACCCATGCCAGCAGCAGCTATGCCATGCCACCAGCACTGTCACCTTGCCACCAGCACTGTCACTGTGCCACCAGCACCCAGACAGTGCTGTGCCATCAGGACCAACTCCGTGCCGCCAGCGCTTGCACCAGCCATGCCATGTGCGCCTGCGCCACGCGGTGCTGTCACACCCACGCTGTGCCACGAGCACTGCGGCAGCCAGCAGCTCCCACGCTGTGCCCAGCCGTCCGTGCCCATGGGGGAAGGAAGCGGCATTTCCCCGCCGGGAGCTGCGTGTGACCAGGGTGCTCCTGCCCGTCCGCACCCACCGTCCTGCCCGCGGGCACCTCCTGCCCCGGCCTTTCTCCGGCGCTGGGGACGGAGCATCCCAGAGCCCTGCGTGGTGGCCAAACGGCAAAGGTTCCCTCGTGCGATGACGGCAAACGGAGCCGCTGGCACCTTGTCCTTCCTTGAGGGCGCTTGCAGCGGGCTCGACACCTCCGCAGGCAGCAGCTCGTGGCACTGGGCACGCAGCGGCCCCTGGGCGCAGCCTTCCCTAGGCTCTGCCTGCAGCGCGGAGCCCTTGTCCTGCCGAGTCCCAACCCGTTTGCGGAGGCTTCGGCGGGGACGGAGGTTGTGCGGACGCTGCCGCCGCTCTTGGCGTTAGCGCATCCCGCTCCATGCACCGGTGTCACCCCGGGCGCGCGGCGAGTCCCGGGCGGAGCAGAGCCCGCTCCGTGCGGCTCGTCCCGGTGAGCGGCCGTGCCCCGCTCCACGCTGGGATCTGGGGACACGGAAAGTAAAACATTCACCACTGGAGTAGAACTAGTTGTGCAGCGACAGGCTTGGAGGGTGCAGGAACGGACATGCTCGGAGCGCCCGGCGCGGGCGGCAGCCGGCGGCTCCGGAATCGGGCGGGAGCTACGAGCCCTCCCACCACAAATCAAGCCCATCTCGGCTCTGCTCTGGTCCAAGTCCGATGCAACATCTCCATAATCCCCCCTTGGATCTGGCACAATTTGCAGTTTTTCTGGTTGTGTTTTGTGGCCACCAGCCCAAGGTTGCTCCAGGGCCCCGGGCTCCGAGTGGCAGCCTCAGCAGCGGCTCTTGTCCTTAGGGAGCCATTAGCAGCGGGGGAGAATTTCCCCGGGAGCCCGAGGTCTAGAAAAGATCCACAAACCGGGATTTTGCTTATAGGATTCTGTGTGATTCATAAAATCCCACCCCCGTTTTCCCCATGGTCATGAAGGCATGTGTATTTACACTGGGACTGGTCCCGCTGCACAAGATCCAGGCCTGCAAAGCCCTGTGCGCTAGGAGGGCTGCTCGGTCCAGCCCGCCTGCAGCACCTTCCTCACCCAGAAACCCGGGAATGCTGCAGGAGGCCCGGGATTGGGAGCAATACCCCAGGAACTTTGACTGAAACCAGGTAAATCAACACGTCTGCAAAATTCATGATTTTGAGCCTCTAAGATAATAGTGGAAGGTGTCAAGTATAAAAGTTGCCTTTAGAAATAGCCCTCAGTACAGCCCTTTTGTGGCGGGCGCAGGTTCGGTTGCTAAACCGTAAACCGAGAATATAAACGTGTTTTGTTTTGGTAGAATATTAATATCCTTTACAGAGCTGCTAAATTTTGACGGTGCCTGTGAAAAAACAGGAGAGAGATTTATGAGCGTGCTGACAGAGTATATCAAAACTGCAAACTGTTCCAGATGTTAAGAAAAAAAAAAAAAAGGGAAAAAGAAAAAGCCACCTTCGCTTAGGAAAAGCTTTGCTCTGATGCACGGGAACGGGAAGGACGCTCGCGCTGCCCGCGCGCTCCGCAGCGGCGCAGGGAGCGCTCGGAGCCTCCCGCAGCGCCCGCGCGGGCGCCCGCTCCGGCCGGCGCTTCCAGGACGGGCTCACAGTCATGGCAAGCTGCAGCACAACGGCGTGAAACATCGACCATGCGTAGCATTCAAAGGGAGCGACGTGGGAGCGACTAAGGTCACCGGGGTTGGTTCGGCGGCTGCGGTGGCGGGTCACACGAGCTGGCGGCCTCAGCAGGCTCCGGCGGGCGCCCGCGCGGCCAGGCCGCCCGCGGGGGACACGGGCGCCGCTCGCCCCCGCGCCGGGCTACACGTTAATGACGAACTCGGGGTTGGTGTAGGAGAATCCCGCGAACTCGTTCTGGTCCAGGTTCATGATGAAGAGCTTGTCGGTGGGCGTGAGCTCCACGGGCTGCCGGGTGAACTCCTTGTCGAAGTTGGACGTGTCGCGCTTGTCCTTCTGTTGGGCGGAAAGCACAGCGTTAATGGGAGCGAGCGGGGCGCCCGCGGCATCGCTCGGCACGCGCACCGCACCGGCGGCACCGACGGCAGCGCGCGGCGGGCCGGGGGACGAGCTCCGCACGAAGGCAACGACACCGGCGCTCGCACAGAACGACCCTCCGCGGGGCTGCCCCGACCCCGGCGCTCCCGGTGGGGACACCCGTGGCCCCAGCGATGGCCCCGGCGCGGGGGGACCCGCCGGGTGCCCGGCGCTGCATTCCAGGGCGGCTGGAGCGGGGCGCAGGGTCCACAGCGCCCGCTCGCCCCGTCCCTGCTCCGCTGCCGATGGCGCCCGGCGCCCCGCGGGCGGCACCGAGCCGAGGACACGCTCCTTCCTTGGCGTCCCCGCAGCGGCTCCTCCATCCCACGCCGGCAGCACCGGGGCCACCACGTCCTCTGGAGATGCCGCTCCATGGGAAGGGTCACGGGCAGGAGCTGGGAGGAGGAGGGGACCTGGGGACGTGCTTGGCTGCTGTCACTCCCTGCTGCTCGTCCCGGCTGTGCCCGTTCGGCTCCGTCCGCTCCCTCGCGGCCACCCAGCGCCTCCGGAGCCGCCAGCGGCTCTGCCGGGACGCAGGGAAGCCGAGCACGCGGCAGGCGAGGCCATCGCGGCCCCGGAGCTGCCGCTGCCGCCCGCTCCGAGCGGCCGTTCCCGGGGGAGCAGCACGAGGCTCCAGCTCTGCTGCTGCCTCCCGCGGAGAGAGGCCGCAGCCTCCAGAAACTCCAGGGCCTCCTGCAGCCACCAGGAGGGAACCGTGCAGCAGAGCTCTGGGGGCTTCCTCGCCAGGGCCTTCCTCCACCTCCTTCCTTCTCTCCTTGTCCTTCCTTCATGTCCTTCCTCTCTCCAGGTTCTTCCTTCTCTCCTTGTCCTTCCTCTGATCCACATCCTTCCTCCTCTCTTTGTCCTTCCTTTCACATCCTTCATCCTCTCCAGGTCCTTCCTTCTCTCCATATCCCTCCACCAGGTCCTTTCTCTCCTCTGCATCCTTCCTCTTCTTCAGGTCCTTCCTCCTCTCCGGGTCCTTCCTTCTTTCCATGTCCCTCCACCAGATCCTTTCTCTCCTCTACATCCTTCCTCTTCTTCAGGTCCTTCCTCCTCTCCGGGTCCTTCCTTGTCTCCCGGTCCTTCCACTTCTCCTGGTCCTTCCTCCTCTCCGGGTCCTTCCTCCTGTCCGGGTCCTTCCACTTCTCCAGGTCCTTCCTCCTCTCCGAGTTGTTCCTCTTCTTCGGGTCCTTCTTCCTCTCCAGGTCCTTCCAGTTCTCTGGGTCGTTCCTCCTCTCCAGGTCCTTCCTCCTCTCCGGGTTGTTCCTCTTCTCCGGGTCCTTCCACTTCTCTGGGTCCTTCCTCTTCTTCGGGTCGTTCTTCCTCTCCAGGTCCTTCCTCTTCTTCGGGTCCTTCTTCCTCTCCAGGTCCTTCCAGTTCTCTGGGTCGTTCCTCCTCTCCAGGTTGTTCCTCTTCTCCGGGTCCTTCCACTTCTCTGGGTCCTTCCACTTCTTCGGGTCCTTCCTCTTCTCCGTGTCCTTCCTCCCCTCGGCACAGAAGCGGAGATCCGGGATTCCTCTCCCGGGCGGCGGTGCAGGCGGAATCGCTCGCGCTGGGGACGGGCAGGCGGGCGATGAGGAGCCCAGGGCGCTCCCCGCGTCCCGGCCACCCCGTCCCCGGGCGGCCGCGGCCCTCCCGCCGCTCCGGGCCTCTCGCAGCCGTGCGCAAAGAAACGCAGGTTGCTTCGACAGTGATTTCCCACTTTTTATTTCACGATCGGTATCGGAAAAAAAGAATTGGCACGTTACAACTTAGAGCAGATTGATACAAAGTGACAGCCCACGAACATCTGCAGAGCGGTATAAAAGGAAGCTATAGGGTTGTTACCGTTTCAAGAGAACTTCATCCTTCCTGAAGCTGCTTTGATGCCAGCAACCAAACTTAGGCAATTTAAATATCTAGCGGCAATGTTTTTTTAAGGAGGAATATTAGTTAAAACAGATTTCTTTACAAGCTCCATATCAGAATTCACAATACTGTTCAATGTTAAATAGCATCTCATTTGTGTTAATATCATCTTTGACACATTTAAAGCGCAAGTAACAAACTCAACTGCTTTGGCATTTAAAAAAAAAAAAAAGTTTTGATAGGAAAAACCATGTTACATGATGTTTACTAGGGTGACCATGGATCTGAAAGCATTCGCAACAGTTCTTTCAAATTCCCTGCTTTGCACCGGATACGTTTCCTTTGATAAAAACACTACTCAGAAACTGCACAATGAGGAGAAATCCAGGGAAACGGCGACGGGGTGAGTGGAGCGCGTGGGAGCGAGTGGCGCTCCATGGGATGGAGCACATGGAGCCGGGGTCCCAGCGCGGTGCCCTGGCATCTGCGCTGTGGGAAAAGCTCTGGAAAATCCCTCAATTGCCACTAACGCTAGGAAGGCTGCGGATGAAATCCTCGTGGTTACACGGCAACACTGGGAAAGAGCAGGAATCAGGGCATGGGCTGCAGAGATTTCTCCTAATTGCCGGGCCCAGGCACTGCTGGACGCGCTCTGCGCTGACCTCTGCTACACGATGAATTCTGCTCATTGCTTACATATTAAATTTGATAAAAACATATTTGCGGTACTTACTGCACAGCACCTACCATTGAGGCATGCCCCGAATCGTGTGAAGACACTCCTGGCTTTGAAATATGGTCACTCTAGTATCATGACTAAAGAAAAACCATGAATGCGACTTTGCAATGGAAAATGTCACCACGACAGCAGCTGGGACCGGATGGTAAAGATGCAGGGATGAGATCTACACAGCTACTTAGCTCTTGGCTTCAGGCTTAAAAAACTCAGAGTTAACAAAGGAAAATCCTTCGAATTCTGACTGGTCAATGTTCCTGATGACTTCCTGGTCGGGAGGTGTTAAGACGGGTGGATGGCGGGTGAAAAACCGGTCGAAGTTTTCAGCACTGCGTCCACACTATGAGAGGGGAAAAAAAGAACGTATGGTGGGTGGAGAAGCAAAGCAAACGGATGGGCCTGAGCACCCCCCAGCCCTGCCGAGCAGCACATGGCGGAAAGCAAAAACGGTGCAAAACACATGAATTCTGTTAACTGCAAGCAGCGCTCGCCATGGAGAAACCCTCCGGCTGCGGCACGGCAGTAGCTGCAGGAGGGATGAGATGGGAGGCAGTTCCTTGCCGGCGCATCCCGCCTGCGCGCGGGACCCTGTCCTGCCCCGGCCGCGCTCACAGCGGTGCCTCCTCGGCCAGCGCTTTGTCCCCTACACGTCTGCTCTGCGCCCCCGTCCTCGTGCCCAGGTGACCCCCTCGCTGCCGCCACTGCAGGATCATCCACGGGAATGCCGGAGCGGCGGCTCCCGGCGCAGGCAGCAGCCGGGATTGGCGCCAGCCGCTCCGATCGCTCCCTTTGCAATCCAGACACGGGCTCCTGCGGCCGCGGGGCCGCGAGCGCCGCTCCAACAGTGACGGTGGCGATGCCGCGCGCGGAGGGTCGGCGACGGCTCCGGCGCCATCGCCCGGTTCGCGTCCCCGCTCCTCCCCTCTCCCTGCGGAGCACACGTGCTCCAAGGGCTGCAACAATTTTTTCCTGGTATTTAACTTCCATTTGCTGAGGAAACAGATTTACATTTTTAATAAACGTCAGACTAAATATAATAAAATATTAAAGTCAAACGCATGTAAACGCCGGCGTCTCCCAGCTCCATCCTCTGCCGGAGAGCAGGTGCCAGGGAAGCAGCGCGAGCATCCGTCAGCCTCCAATGTCGTGTTCTTTTGGCAGCTCCTATTATGTTCTGATAGCAACCGAGCGAGACGCTCGCTCTCCCGGCCCTCCGACAAGCTGCAGGGGAACGTCTGAGCCGTGTTAGCTGCAGCTGGGGACCTGCCCGGCGGGGCCAGCGCGGCCGCGGGGACCTCGCGGGGACAGCCTGGGGCACAACCTGCTTCCAGGCTCTGCAGTTACCGTGCGGTAACCCCCGATTATCCAAGGGTTATCTGGCAATTTCCAGATGTCCCAACACTGCGGTGATGGAATCGCAAGATCATCCGCTGACAAGCAGGGCGCTTCCAGGATAAAGAACCTGGACAAGATCTACCGCAGCTCCGGGGTCTGCAGGCAGAGCCGGTCGCTATTCCAGACTGTGCAATCAGGTCCAGCTCTGGAGTCTTGCAAAAGGGTGTTTTAGAGGGTGGACATGTGAGCACCAGCCCAACGGCTGCCTGCAAGCCAACGCATTAGCATCAGAATGGAAAATAAATTCACAAAAATGAAGTTGCCAGTTCCACGAAGCCTGGGAGCTAAAACGATGAAACGAAGAGACACGGGCTTTTCTAGGCCATGTTGTCACTAGTCTTCCCTGTTAGCAGGGAAATAAAACAAACCATCAGCGAGACACGGGAGCAAGTGCTCCAGGTGATGGGAGCCACCGTGCCCAACGGAGCAGCTTCACCTGCTAATAAGCAGCTCACCTGCGATGCTGCCGGCTCCCAATGTGCGGTTAAGGGTTTACAGGGCTTTGAAAATATCACTGTCATTGCCCATTAGCTTCACGAGAACTTGCTGCAGACACAAGGCAGCTCACATGCGAAACGGCTGACAGCACCAGCCTTGTTTTTGCTATAGAGAAATGAGCTGTCTTAAAAAAAAAAAAAAAATCAAAAGAACCAAAATCCATCATAAAGATTTAAAAACTAATCCTTGTGAAGTGCTTCCAGTTATTGGGATAAAAGGTACAAATGCATTTTTAATATGTATATTGGCAAGGAATAATTCTCACCGTAATGTTAGAAAGGGAGAATATTGGGTGGAAAAGTCTTTCAAGTGGCGTCGAGGCTGCCTGGCTGGGGAAAGAGCTGCGTTTATCCCGCTCCAACGCGGGAGACCAAACCCCACTTTGGCCCCACGGACCAGCCCCGATGAGGGTGCCCGAGGGGGGCGGCCGCCTGCGGGAGCGCCAGCTCTGCCGCTGCTAAAATTAAACTCATCCCGGAGGGAAGGGAGACATCCTGTACGAATCTGTACATTTATCTAAAGCCATGTTGTGAAAAATCCGCCTCATTTCAGTACTATATTAATGTACAGGCATCGCTCCATCCTGAACGGAGAAAGGGGGAGGGTGGGAGTTTATCTTACATAAATCCCCAACGTGTCCTGTCTAATATTTATAGCCAGCACAGAGTGACTTTTTCTGCAGCTGCAAAAATAAAGCTGTCAGCTTAGCAGATAGCCTTTTTATTTTATCAGTTTCTAGCTTGATTTCAAATAGAGACAAAAGGCACAATAAAATATTTTCCATTGATCCCCAAGATGCCATCAAAGACCATGAATGGCCGTTTTCCTGCCGAGCCGGAGCCGTCTCCGCTCTCCAGGCGAGGAGCAGCCCACGGGCACCCGTGCCCTCATCTCTGCTCTTTGCTGCTTCGGCCGCTCATGCACCGGGTGCCCAAGTCCCTCTTTGCTTTGGTCCCATTCCCAGCTCATTCCCTGGGCTCCCGAGGGCCAGGGAAGCCCTTCAGCTGGGCCAGACTCTGCAAATTCAACCAATTTCAGGGCTTTGCAGCTGCAGGGGCGTTTGGTGGCCGGTGTCGCAGCGCGGCTGCGCGCTTCCGCAGCGAGCACGGGATTAAACGCGTAATCCTCCGGCTGGAGCAAAAAGATAAAAGCTAATATTTGGGACAGAGTTTAATTGCAAAAACTGGCTTGGGGTCGGATTCCCAAAGGTGCTGCAGACGTTTCCGAGGGAGACCGGCATCTCGCGGGGGACGCAGCGTCCCATGTGCCGCGGCTGCTGCTTCACATTAAAAAACTGGCTCTTCGCCACTCACAGAAGATTACAGCTCCTAAATACTCCTGGAAATAGAACCTCGTGTTTAGGGAAATCTGGCTCCCTCCAGGGACGTGGGAGCCCGCACGGGGCCCTCCTGCCTCGGTAGGGAGCAGGGCGGCAGCTCCGGGTCAGCGATCCCACGCTCCGATCCCACACACCGGAGCACGTGTCTGTCCTTGCTGCGTGCAAAGGCCAGGGACAAGTTGCTGGCATGTTCTTCCCATGCAGCATCTGCCTCTGTCCCAATGAACCCGTCAGAGCGGTGTTGCTAATGCCAAAACCTGCGCCCATACGGATGGAAACTAAAGCTGCATGACAATCCGTGCAGGAGAGCCAGAACTCTCCCCAAATCTGCTCTATAAGTGGCATTCCAATACTAATTAACTCAATGCAATTACAGGAAAGTCTAATTTATGCAATTAAAAATTATTAGATTAAAAGCAATTTTTAAACCACCGTCCTGTTGCGAGCAGCCCTGTGCTCTGCCACGTGAATTCAACACTCTCAAAATGAGGGGACTTTACAAATCACCAGTCTTTATGCAAAGTAAAGGAGTAATTAGATACCCAAAACAATAATTATCTCCACGAGAGACCGGGATCCAGCCTAGTAAATACACGTCCCGGGGTAGCGCAGTCCCATGCGAGGAATCGCACTGGACATTGGAAACCTGGAGCAGCCACGTGGCAGCTGCTTGCAGGGACACTCCAGCCGTGAGCTCTCTCGTTGCCACCCGCACCCAAGCGGCCTCGTGCCGTGACCTCCCGCTCGGTTTGTATGCCCAGACTCACCGTAGTGGTGAGTATTGCACAGAGCTTGGTGCTCTGCTCACCTCAACCTGTTTCGAGCCGGTTGGAGCACCCTCCAGCGCGCTCCGAGCATCCCGGGACCCACATTCCCATTCCCTGCCCGCATCCGCACAGAGGCCCACGGGAAGCGAGCCCGGGCATGCTGCATCAAGCGGCATCGGCGCCACAGCCAGCAGAGCCTTCCCTGCCACCCACCAAGGACATTTTCGAGCTGCACAAACCCCGGTTCTCATTTCTGCGCTGCTCTCGCAGATGGCATGAAAGGAGCAGCGCTCTGCAGCGCGGAGGCAGAGCTGCTGCAGTATCAGCCACCAGCAGGTACCCGCCTTGGCTTAATCCTGCCTAAATCCTACATCAACCGTACCTGCCTCGCTCTTAATCTCCCCGTCCTATCAAATGTTAAGATTTTTCCCAACGCCAGCTGTTAGGTGAAAGGCAGGAGACAATAGCTTACCATCCTCTGCTCCAAGGTCGGTGATCAAAGGATATTTAAAGAAATAAGACATTTAAAGCAGGACGAAATTTGCATATTTTAAGCACAGAAACAGTAAGGAAGTGCTTTGACAGAATTCAGCTTCTTTAACAGTAAAAAACAAACAAACAAGCAACAGACAACACTGTGCGTGAACGCAGAGGTGTGAGGAACGTGGTGGCTACGGGGTGAGGAGAAGGAAGGACGCGCGGGGCGCGGAGCTCGCGGTGCTGCGTTGGCACTGAGTCCAGCCCAGCCGGACACCAGGGCCCATGCGCCTCCGTGGCACCTGTGAGCACCCTGTGAGCATCCTGGGAGCACCCTGCGAGCATCCTATGAGCACCCCGCGAGCACCCTGCGAGCATCCTATGAGCACCCTGCGAGGACCCTGTGAGCACCCTGCGAGGACCCTGCGAGCACCCTGCGAGGACCCTGCGAGCACCCTGTGAGCACCCTGAGAGCACCCTGTGAGCATCCTATGAGCATCCTATGAGCACCCCGCGAGGACCCTGCGAGCACCCTGCGAGCACCCCGCGAGGACCCTGCGAGCACCCTGCAAGCATCCTATGAGCACCCCGCGAGCACCCTGTGAGCACCCTGCAAGGACCCTGTGAGCATCCTGTGAGCACCCTGCGAGCACCCTCACCCGCGGCCACCAAGCACGGGCACGAAGCGCCTCCAAGGACCCCTGCTCTATGTTACTGCAAGACCTGAGCCAGAGCCGCTGCGGTGGCACCTTCCCCGCGCGGTGGCACCTTCCCCACATGGTCTGCGCCTCCACGTGGCTGCCCAGGGTGGGCTGGACCCGGCCGCCCCATCACGGCCCGCTCATCCCCGCAGGGATGGGGCGTTTTCTTCGCTTTTCCTCTTTGCTAACGCAGCCCCGGAGCGGAGGGCGCTGTGGGCGCTCGAGTGCGGGCTCGGACACACCGGGGCGTCACCGAGCGGGGCTGAAGTCAAAGCCTGATCTGTGCGTTTGGGCTCGCGAGGGGCTACCGGGCCGTTTGCTCTTGCTTGGTCGCTCAAGCGGGAGCTGCAGGAGGGACGAGGCTGCTGGAGCTCAGCGGAGAGCTGAGCGCTCCAAACCGGAGCGAAACGGGCTCCCAGCACGTCCCTGCCCCAGGAGGAAACCTCAGGCAAACCCAGGCAGCCTCTCTGGTCTTTGAGCTGCACCCCAGGACGATGGATCCAGAGGACAAGCAGGTCCCCACCTCGATGGCTGGGACAAGTGCCAACGCCAGCACGTGAGCGGGACCGAACTCGGGGCTCCCTCTTCCAGTGCTCCAGCCGGAACACGCGGCCACGCTCGCCCCTGATGGGCTCCGGACCGTCCACGACCCCAGCAGGGACAGGGGGAGACGGAGAAACCAGGGAGATGCTCCTGCGTCCTGAGCCGCTGCAGCACCAGCGCCCGCTCCATGGGGAGGGCTGGGAACCCAGGCACTGGGAGCGCAGGGATGCGGATCCGCACTCGGGGCCCTCCATCCTCCCGTCCTGCCATGGGCAAGACCCGCTCCGTGCGCCTGGCTCTGCCCAGCGGGGCCAGGGGCTGCCCGGGCGGGTGGCCCTGCGGGGACGTGGGAGCAGAGGGCAGCTCCGCACCGACATCCTCCTCGAGGAGCAACTCGAGGGATAACTTGGAGCGGATCCCGCCGCCTGCCCCAGGGAGCGCCTCCCCTTCCAGCCGTGCGCTCCCGGCACCGGCAGCATCTCCCTCCGAGGGAAAACCACCCCGAGCAAGGCGGGGGCACCCCGGGACGCAGCTCTCCCCATCGCAGGGCTCCGCTGCACCCCAGGCTCCCGCCCCGCTCCCTCGGCCTCGGGGAGAAGCTGCTGCACGACGTGCAGCTTTGCTACCCGAGCAAAGGAGCTCGGTGCAGGGCTCCGTGCTAGAGCAGAGCTTTCACAAGCAGAGACCCGCTCAGCTTAGGAAGGAGGAGTAAAGCAGAAGTTCTAACCCCCCAGTAACAAATCTTACAGTATCTCAGTGCAATTGCATCGGCCGCGCGGTGCGTCCCGCTCCGAGGGCGAGGAGGGCGCCGGGGGCTCCCGCGGCAGCACGAGCTGCTCCTGCAGCGTCGCTGCCCGGCACGTGCCGGGGGAGCGGAGCAGCCGCTTCCCAAAGAGCCCCCGCGGGAGCCGCATCCGCACGGAGCTGCAGGGAGCATCCGCACGGAGCGTCCGCATGGAGCCGCAGGGAGCGTCCGCACGGAGCCGTAGGGAGCATCCGTGCGGTGCCACAGGGAGCGTCCGCACGGAGCCGCAGGGAGCGTCCGCATGGAGCCGCAGGGAGCATCCGCGCGGCCCGCGCACTCACCGCCTTGGGCTTGAAGGGCGGCTGGATCTCCTTGCGCTCCAGCTTGTCCCAGTCGATGTAGCGGAAGAACGCGTGCTCCTTGATGTCCCGCTCACCCTCCGGGCCGCAGCCCAGGCGCTTGGCCGGGTGCTTGGTCATCAGCTTGGGGGAGAAAAAGGAGAAACGGGGATTCGCGCCGTGCCCGGCTGCTTCGCCAGCAACGGGAGCAGCGTCACCAGGATGTGAAGCCCTGGGCTGCTATAAGAGAGGTGATGCCAAGGCCAGTGCCCAGGTGAGAGGAATGACCCCCCCGGCAGCTCTCTGCATCCCCGGGCAGAACGGCAGCATCCAGCCCGTTCGTACCCACGTACGTGCAGGCGGATGGAAGGAAACACCGGACGGTGACGCAGGCTCGGGCGAGGGGCCCTTCCCTGCGCGCCGGTGGGTCGGGACCCGACGTGCACCCAGCGAAGTGCACACGTGAACCCCTCCTTCCAGCCCTGTTGTGCAGAACCTGACGCGCCCACAGCACTGAATGTAGTCTATGTTAATTTACTAATGAGCTTTTCCTGGCCAGAAGCCCACGGCATACCTGGCAGCTCTTTTACACACACGCAGACCACACTTAATTGCAAGCATTGCTCTTAACCCCCGTTGAGCACAGACACCCACCAAAGCAGCCGCAGAGCAGCTCAGCCTCGGCCCTGCTAGTGACTCATGAGCGATCGCACGCGCGGGCAGGTGCCCGCGACGCCGTGCAGCATTTCCAGCACGTGCTGCCAGAAACGAAACTTTCCTGGGTCCCTGTTGTGCTTTCATTCGTGCCAGCTTGGAGGCACCAGCTGCTACGGATACACCTGACCCCGTCA
>JASSRY010000210.1:6094018-6106918 GCA_032466555.1 Tinamus major | reverse complement strand
GTTCTAAAAGAGAATGACACCACCGTTTTCTGCAGTGCAAACACACAGTTCTGGAGGTTTTCAAGAAAGGAGGCATTCGAGACAACGAAAATGATCCTGCCTGCAGCGGGCAGAGGGCAGGGAAACACCCGAGGTGACACGGTGACAGCAGTACTGCCTTGCAGCCAGCGCGGGGAAAGACGAAAATGAAGCCGCACCAGCCTGGTACCCTCCTAGAGCAACTCGGATATTTATTGATGCATCTTGATTAGCTGACCTTTAACAGGATAATGCAAAGAAGGTCATTTTAATGACTATTTTGTCTACAATTTAAATAATTATGCATTCTACTAATAGCTCCAACTATAATTAGGTTTGCCAACTGCATCACATTATCCATGCCTGATTTCGGTTCCCCAAGACCTCACTGCACTTCAGGAAACTTCAGCTTGAGCCGTCATGTTAACACTGCCTTTGGAGCCAGAGCTCAGAGCAAATACCAAGGAGTTTGACGCTGGAGGATGCTCAGCGTGGGCTGGCTCTCCAGCAGGTTTTCGGGCCCAGAACACCTGCCCAGATGTGGCCGTGGAAGCCAGTCCATGAGTGCTCCTGATCTCTGCCCACTGCCTGCAGAACGCTCGTGCACCAGCTCCTGCCTTGCAGCGCGTCAGCCATGCACCCTGGATGGTCCTCAGCAAGGCCTGACCCAAAACGCAGACTGGCTGTATCGCCTTCATCCAATAAATAAATAAATAAAACCCAGCAATGACGTAAAAGCAACCCACAACAGCGGCAGCAACAGCCCCAGTGTCTGCAGTACCAGCGTTTATATTTAGAGCCTCGTTCTCCGTTGCACGAGGCAATTAATTCTACCTTGAAGACCTTATCATTGCTGGGCAACTAGCCCTCCTTTCCTGGCCAGCAGAGGCTTTGGTTAGACCCACAGGCACATTCTGCCCAAGAGCCTCAGACACCGGCCAGAGGCTGCTCCGAGCAGGGCTGTGAGTGACACCAGGAACAGACCTGGACACGTCCCGGCTTCCCGGGCGTCTTCCCATGCTCTGCAGGGTGCAGAACAGCAGCTTCGCCCCAAGGTTACGCGCTGCATCGGCACACGAGCTGCAATTCCACAGCGCATTTCAGCATGCACTGAGCTTGGAAAGCTCGCACAACAGTTCCATTGGGTCAGCAGAATTACTCAGGTGCTTAACATTAAGCACCTGCAGACCATAAACACTTCACGGGATGCAAAAAAAAGTTTTCTCCCTGACTCTCAAGTAACTGCGAAGCACTAAAAGACACGGAGAGAGATTAAAGGCCAAGGTTACATTTTTTTTTTTAAATATATTGTGTTTTCTTGTCGGGCTCTGCCCCTGGGAATTCCGAACCAGCCTGGCACAGGTTGGGGTCGCAGCGCGCTCACCCACAGCCACCGAGGACGCCGCCACCGTCCCCAACCAACGTCACGCGGCCTCTCATAATGAAGCACGTTGCAAGGCTTAAACAAATGCTATAAATTAAACCCATTCTTGCTGCAAGGCGTAATTGGATTTTAATACTTCTGAAGGGAAAGACACTTACCAGATTGCTGCACTTACATTGAAAAACAAAAAAAGAGAAGCACAGCTAAAATTGTTACAACCTAGATCCTATCAGCATTTGACATAATTAGAGGTCACTCCGGATCCATGCCGGGGTTGTTAACAACAACAGAGCGAAGCAAAGCTGGGGCTCTGCACCAGCTCCCAGGGATGCTGGTGCTCCCTGGACGCCGGCATCGCTTCCTGCGGGTGCCGGTTCCCACCTCCGGAGCCGAAGCTCCTCCGTGGGGACGAGACGGCCGCAAGGAGCTCATCCCCGTGCAGGAGGAGCCTGTCCTGCTGCCCCTGGCACAGGGATCCTCTCCTGGAGGGTTTTACCAAGAGGCAAAGGAATCCAGCTGCAGAACAGCCGCTTTGCGCCCTCGCGGCTCCCCGGCCGCCCTCCTTTCCCTTGAGCAAGGTTAAGTGGCTGCAATGACCGGGATCCTTCCAGCCACGCTCACTGGCACCTCTGCTGTCTCTGCAGCGTTTGCAGCCCTGGTGTCTAACCCGAGCCTCCCTGGCATGACTTCTAGACGAGAGAGAGAAGGCAGCAGGGCTAGAGCAGGACCTGCGCGGCTAAAGGGGTTTGGGTGCGCGATGCTGCTCAGCAGGAAGCTCCGACGGGGCTGGCTGTGTGTCGCGGGCATTGCCGTGCCCCCTTCCTTGCTCTCGCTCCCTTTCCCGTGCACTCTTTGCTTTTCCTGCCTCCCTGTGCTGGGCCCTTGCTTTGGAGGAGCAACACGAGGGAGGCAGGGACACGACCCCGGAAAACCAAAGGCAGCGAGCTGCACCACGGGAAGCTGCAACTTGGCGGCTGAGCAGGCTAAGGGCAGGGGTTAGGCTGCTGCCATGCATGCGTGGGACGCATGGGTACGCATGGGTACGCATGGGTGTGCATGGGCACCCGCGGGCTTTGCTGCACCTTCCCTGCCCGGCTGCAGGAATGTGCTCAAGGAGGTTCCCAAGCCCTGGGGAGGACACAGAGGTGGATTCGGAGCCAGGACGCAGCCCCGCGCGGGGCCGGACGGGCTCTCGGCACCGACACCGCTGCCCGGCCGCACCGGCTCGCGAGGCCGCGGGGCTTGAGGAGGCATCGCCCTCCGGCACCGCCATCTCCATCGCGCCGCCTTTTCCCCTCCAGCAGCTGATTTTTAAGGTTCAGCAGCTCCCAATTCACTCGCACGAGCAGAAATCCCTGCGGAGAACAAAGCCCACGGCAAGGAAAGCAGGGGCGGGGGGGAAGGCAAAGGAAACACGACATCCCCAGCCCCGGGGCTGGACAGGGAGGCTGACCCTGTCCTGGCATCACGCCACGTTGCCCCCAGACGTCCCGCTCCCTCCGCTGCTATTTGTACAGGCGCGAGCGCTGCAGCTTCCCCAGCCCGTCACCCCTACACGCGCGGCTCCCGGATTAGCCCCGTTTCCACGGCAAAGCGTGGAACGTGCCAGGCAGCCCCGAGGAGCCGGCAGCGCCGCGCGGGGCTCGCGGGCCGGGCCGCGGCGCAGCCCCTGCGGAAGCGGCGGTGCCGAACCCAAGGCAGCTGGCGGATTTCCCGTTTTGGGGGTGTTTTTTTGTTCCCTCCTCCCTTTTTTTCTTTTTTTTTAGGCAGATCTCAGTAGGTCCCTGTTGATTCCTTCAGATGTTTTGCCTGTGGCTAAAGGAATCAATCAGGACCTGGATCGAAGCCTTGCCAGGAGAGAGGGGCAAGCCCGGGGCAAGCTGCCCAAAATCCTCCCCAGGGAGACTCAAACAGCTCGTATGATTATTCAAACAGCGCTGTGTGCTTTGGTGCCGCTGGTGCCGCTCGGCTGGCAGCGGCGCCGGGCGCGAGCGCGGCTCGGGAAAGGCCGGGAGCGGCGGGCGGCTACTTACGTCGGACGCGGGGCCCTTGTCGGCCCCGGGGCAGGAGAAGGTGACGAACTCATGGCAGCGCTTGTGCACGACGAAGCAGCACACTGCGGAGAGAGGAGAGCAGAGGCGTCAGCACCGCGGCCGCGAGCCCGGCCACCGCACCAGCCCCTTCCCCGTCTAACACCACTAATTAGCACCTGATTAGGGCCTTACTTCAAGGTTGTGTTTCACATTATAAACAGCAAAAACGCTATTGGCTCCAGTTTATCACAAGAGGCACCCAGGAGGCTAAGAAGGCTGCTGTAAATAAAGTCATGGCAGAATTTGAAACCCTGCTGAATGCTGGACCACGCGTTTCGATAAACCCGGGCAGGAGTTTACGTAAGAGGACCCCAGAGGAAGAGCCCTCTGCAAGGGCGCAGGGAAGCCCATCCCAGAGCCGTGAACACCGGGATCCACGGGGAATTCCTGCAGCTCCGGCCTGCGAATGCAGCCAGCTCTGCGCTCCGGACAGGCCTTGCACCAGCAGGAGCGCAGACGGGCGGACGCAGCGCTGGGGCGCACGGGGTCCCCGCGCGCTTGCTGCAACCTTTCCGCAATTGCACCAGCTGCAGCGAGTGGAAAAGCAACTAGGAGATGAGACGGGTGCGTTACAGCATTGCAAAGGGACCGAAGGGATCAAGTGAGCGGAGCAGCGTGGAAAGGAGACACCAGTGTCAGCTGCAGGACGTAGAACATCCAAGGAACAAGGCAAGGGACATTTACCATTAAACTCACAATCCCCCTATTGCATCCTGCTGCATCCAGCTTCCAACTTGTTTTCCTTTGCACAGTTTTCACTATTACAAAAGAAAAAAGCAGCGTACAGGCTGCTCGAGAGCTGCAAGCGGCTTTCTCCTCCGACGGCCTCTCCTCTCACTTGCCTTTCTGTGCCCAGCGAATAACCCTTTGCTTGAAAACATTGTTCTCCACTCCTGTCATTTGTACACGGAGACGAGCGTCTGGGAAGCAGGAAGGAAGGAACCAGAACTCTATTAGCAAAGATTCGCTCCGAAGCGCCCGCACAAATTTAATCTCCCCCCGGCGCTGCCCAGGCCGGGCTGCAGCGAGGGAAGTTTCCACTGGGGCTGACATCATTTCAGATGAGGTCTTATCTACGAGATAAGGTGCCCGCCAGGCCGGACACGGGGTGGTTTTGGGGCGGACGGAGGCAGCAGCAGCAGCGTTGGCTGCAGGAGCAGGGGCCGAACGGAGCACGGCCGGGGACAGCAGCCACCGCGCGGGGACACGGAGCCTCCCACGCTGCTCCTGGAGGCTCCGCAGGCGCCAGCCCCGCTCCAGCTCTGCGCTCCCGCCTTTCCTTGGAAAGCCACGAAAACAGAAATCTGATTATTTTTTAACTTGCAGGAGCAGCAGAGATGAAACGGCAGTTCCAAACGGCAAGGGACGCTCAGAAGGCAAGGTCTGTGCAACCACCCCAGGCTTTGGTTACAGCCTCTCCCCCGAACTCTTTTAAGGTTTCACTGGAGAGTTTAATTATTAAAGAAGGCATTAAATATACACACCCTGTTAACACTGCCTGCCCTCCGAGCAGGTGCCTAAGGAATACACCAGGAATGCAGCATTCTCTCTTCAACTGGCAAAATAACTGCGGTGTCTTCACAACGTTACTTATTACAGGTCAATTAAGGGATCTCCAACTGAATGTTTAGCAGGGGTAGCGGCTTCCTCAGCAATCAATATTAATACAGATGCTAATGAAAATCCATTTGGAGATGATGAAGCATAACCCTATTTACCCAAAGTAAACAAGTCTGTCTGCTGATTGCAGCGGTGTGGGCTTTACATCCAAAACTCAGAATAAAACCCTGCAGGCCTTGGAAAGAGCCGCTGGGAACATTTACATGTGTGATCTGTGCAAAAAAAAAAAAACAAAAAAAAAAAACAAAAAACCAACCCCACAGCCAATAGAATTATTCAAGTACAGGAGCTTATGCAAGTAATCCTGCCTTAATTCTTAGACGTGCATCCTCCCCAGCAGATGCAAGAAGCTTTAACAGACCTTTTCTGCTGTGACTAATGCAGCGCATCACGGTGGGAAGAGCCGGCTCGGTCTGCACCAGGCTGGGAATCCGCACGGAGACGCTGCCGGCAGGGCCGCGCTCCGCAAGTTTGGAGGCTCCATCTCCGTCGGCTTCGGAGCTGCAGCACCAGCAGCAGCTTTCCCGGGCTGCTAATTAGTCAGCTCATTTGTAAATCTTATTACATGGATAATAAAGTTATCAAATCCCCCTGATGAACTACAAACGTCCTGACTCATTTATATACAACAAAAAATAAAACATCAGCTTTTATCATTTGTTATTGCGTAATGCAAGACTGTTTGGTGGCCCCGCGCTCTCCCCGGGTGCTCCCGCTGTCTCAGGCATCGGGGAGATGCTGCTGCCCTGGGAGGGAAACTGCAAAACCCTACAAATGAGGAGAGGGAAGTCCCCGCGCTCCGTCACTCCCTGCAGGCTCACGGCACTCGCTGGAATGGGGGTTTTTATCCGCAGCCCCAGCACAGCCCTGGGCATCACGAGTTGGCACCAGCCCTCCCTGGTGGGACCGGGAATCTCCATCCCATGCGAAAGGAGCCGGACACCCGCGGGAGGACAACGGAGAGCAGGGACATCACAGCAGCACCCGGGCGCTGGGGACGTGCAAACCCTGGGAACCAGCCTAGGAAAGGGAGGAACATGGACGGAGTGCTTTAAAAAAGACACCCAGAGGTGTCCTGGCCCAGAGCACAGCTCAGAAGCCCCCAAGGAAACTGCAATTTCCTAAAATAATCCCAGGACCTGTCAACTAGAAGAACTTGTCAAAAGGCCTTCCAGGACTATAAACATTGCAAAGTCCTTGGCCTGCTGCACCTGCAGCACAAGGAGGGACCTGGAGGCGTAAAAATGAGGGCGGCAGGTAGACGAATTCAGCACTGAGGACACTGGGTGGACGCGCGGCTGCAGCTCAGCGTATCGGGGCACGTCGCAGCGCTAGCACAGCACCGAGCACAGAGCCAACAACAAGGAACGTTCCTGCCGCTGCAGCTTCGCTCGGGGTCTTTTCCTCTGCAAACCGTGAGCGGATTCGGAGGAGCCTCCCCGGCTCCAGGCAGCCGCAGCTCCCCTCGCGCGCTCCGTGTCCGCGCGGCGGATGCCATGAGCCTCATCTCCCCGGGAAATGCGGTTAGCGCCAGGAAGGGATCCGGCCCCGCTCCGAGACAAACGACTTCCTGCGGGAAGGAGCCTGCCCGGGGCTGAGCCCGTCTCCTTGCCCGAACCCCACGTTCTGCCGCGCCGCAGAGGGCACCGTCCATCCTCCCCGAGCCCTTCACAAGAGGAATAACTCAGGGCAGCCACCTCTAATCCGCCCTGCTGTCTTTTCCCAGAAAATACCGCCCTACCCCAGAGAAGCCCCTTGTCATTCCCACTGGGCAGCAGGGAGGTCGGAGTCATCGGGAGCCGGCGCGTCAGATAACGGACAATCCCCTTCCCATCACCCACGGACAGGTAGCAGGGATGCAGGAAGGACCAACCTGGATTCCTCTGCAAACCCAGCCCGGGGAAGAGTTAAAATCTCCCCAGAGAGCTGACAGCTCCATAATTCAGCAGATGGCTCTAATAACACGAAACTCCAAGATTTCTTCAGGCACGAATCAGTGCAGAGCTCCAGTTCAGGGGAATTTTTCATTTGGATGATGTTTCCACTTTGCAAATAACACGATATTCAGCAAATAGACTGGAGCACTGGTTATCAAAACCAGAGGAGAAAGCAACAAAAAAGGAAAAGATGATTTTTAAAGAAGCTTTGCATTTATCCACCTACGCTGGGCAACCCTCTGGGGTCAGAGCCCAGCTTTACCCCAAACCCACTGCAGCCAACAGGAGCCCACGAGTCTCCATTCCCACATTAAAAAATAAGATTTGCTACATCAAAGTCAGTGAAGCACAGGAATCATAAAATGAGGGGAAAGAAGGTTTCCAGGAGGGGAAGTCCTAGATTTCTGACAGCACTTTGCAGCTTTTAATCATTTACAGCACATGAAGAAAAGCTGAGCTAAAATTTGTGCTATTTGGATTTAATCCCCAGCTTTGGCTAAAAGCGATCTGGAGTTCTTGCAATACAACAAATATCTTTAACTTCACACCAGATTCCAGCGGTTTTTCAGCTGTCAGCTCCAGGGATGGGAGGAGGGAACGTGCCCAGCCGTGAATCCGGGGCTCGCGCAGTTCTCGGCTGTGTGAACCCCGGGAACAACGCGGACGGAGGAGGGTTTTGCAGGTGCAGGGTAGCGCGAGGCTGGCGCGGGTCAGTCTGGTGCCCGTGGGCTCCTTGCACGTGAGCAGCGAAGGCGGCCGCTTCCCTCGGCCTTTCCTAAGGGAAACAGCCAGGAGGAAGGAGAAGGACAGCGGGAAGGATGGACAGCGGGAAGGCTGGACGGCGGGAAGGATGGACAGTGGGAAGGATGGACGGCGGGAAGGCCGGATGGCCCCTCTCCTCTCCCGAGGTCCCCCCTGCCCCTTCCCCAGCAGACAGGAATGGGCTGAAGAGCTACAAACGTTTTTGCACCGTTGCCAGCCCTGTCTATGGCACCCGCACGGACGGCGGTCCCTGCGCGCCAGGAGCGGGTGCATCCGGGTGCTCTCCATGAAAAAGCAGGATCTGGCTTCACCCGACACACTCTTCCTGACGGCCACCCATCCCCAGGGGGACACCGGGAGCCGGCGCAGGGGACGTGGGTGTTGAAAAGCGCTCGGCCACCCACAGCTTGCAGGGAACAGCATGGAGCTGCCCGTCCCCCACCTCCTCCTCCTCCTCCTCCTCCTCCTCGCGGTCCCCCCGGGGATGGCAGCGGCGCATCCCATCCCTGCTGCATCCCATCCCTGCTGCATCCCATCCCTGCCGCATCCCATCCCCGCCGCACCCCATCCCTGCCGCATCCCATCCCCGCTGCATCCCATCCCTGCATCCCATCCCTGCCGCATCCCATTCTTGCCGCATCCCATCCCTGCCGCACCCCATCCCTGCCGCACCCCATCCCTGCCGCATCCCATCCCTGCCGCATCCCATCCCTGCTGCATCCCTGCATCCCCGTGTCCTTCCCCTGGCTCCCGGCGCGCTCCCGCGCTCCTCGCCTCCCCTCTGCTCCGTGCCGCGCACAGCCAGACCCACGCAGAGGCGAGAGGAACCAACCCAGCGGCGAGGCAGCCCACGCAAGGGCCCCGCGGCGGCCCTGAATGCGGGCAGGAAAGGGGCTATTTTCCCGTCTCTAATTGCAGCCAGGTGACGGGTTGCAGCAACACTAGGTAATTTCTCCAGGCTGGAGTTTGGTTCTTGCCGTGTTAACATCCCCTCCAGCCGTTCCCCCCGGCCCACGCTGCGCGCCCCACGCAGAGCCGCGCGTCACGGCCCCGGAGCGCGCAGATTCCCAGCGGGGCGGCCCCGGCTCTCCGGGAACGCTGCCCGAGCCGGGGGCACCGTGGAGCCGCTCCAGCCGAGCTGGCACCGGGGCTGCCGCTCGAGTCGAGCACGGACGGCACCGGGGGCTCCATCCGCGCGTCCCTTTGCGAGCGGCTGGCAGCCGGCTCCGAGGCCGGAGCATCCCCAGCGGTGGGAACAGCCCCGGGATGAACCTTCGGCACCTGCATGAGCTGCTCCCAGGCTGACGAGGCCCCCGGGAGCGGATTAACACCCTGCAATTAGCGGCGGGAGGGAGCCGCGGTGCCGGGGGAGCCCGCGCCCCTGCGCAGCTCCCGCGGCGTGGAAAACTGCAGATGGTCTCAATTAAAATCTCATGGATGGAAAGGAGGCTCAGAGGGGGAAAAAAGGAAAGGAAGCGCACATGACAAGAAAGAGAAGATCATTAAAAACTTGGCAGCCTACTTAAACTCCAGTGACCTGGTAATGTGATAGTGCAATGGGAGCTGCAGGTCGGGCTCACGGGATGCGCAGGGAGCTCTCCCGGCAGGAGCCGGCCCGGAGCAGGGCAGCTCCCGCGGCCGATAACCCTCCCACCCCAATCATGGTCCTGCACCTCGGGCCCAGCGCAGGGCTGCCAACCTGCTTTGAAGGCTCATTTCTTTTGTAACAGCGAATTAGTGCTATTCAGGGAAGATAAAAACCCGGTCCCCAAAGCACTAATAATACAATTCAGTTAAAGCTGCATTTTGCCACTTATCTCCAAGGCAGAAAAGGGAATTTCACTCCCCTCTTCTTCCTCTTATGTCCCCTTAACTTTAGACATTCAGAAGAGGCTCCTATCTCCAAAAGCAGAGAGCTGGGTAATTAAGTGGCAATACTCAGCACTGCCTTCGCATTCAGCTAAGCAAGGAGCTTCAGAGACACCTGGGCAAGGAACGTCACGGATATTTAGGTGACCGGCTGTGCACGTGCCAGCTCCTGCCCCTCGTTGGTGCCATCCCGCCGGGATGCTCTGCCCCACGGCGCTCCCGGATAACCTGGTGGCGGCTCAAATCCCTGTGTTTGGCGGTGCTGTCTTGTCTCTGCGCCCTGCCAGCCTCTCCGAGCGCTCACCCCGGCAGCCGACGTGTGAGGCTCGTGTGACACAGCCGGGGTAACCCTCGGCGACGCTTCCGCAGATGTGATTTAGGATTAATGACAGCTGCTCCGAAGGCGTCTGTCACAGGCGCCAGAGCCGGGATGAGCGGGTGACGAGGAGGCCGCGTCGGGCTGCGGAAAGGGGGACGGAGAGGCTCCCGCGGCACCGCAGGGAGACACGGCTGCTCCCTGCGAGCCCCTTTCTGCATCTCTGCATCTGCAGCAGCAACTGCTGCCCAAAGTGCCAGGAAAGCAACGGGATCCACACGGATCTGCTTTAGGATTAGCTTGGCTTTCCCTGCGTAGGAGCGCTGGGCTTGTGCAAGTGTCTGCTAGAGCAGAAGTGATGGGTGAGCAGCCACAGCGCTGGCTCCAGCTTGATGCTGGAGGGCATCTCCCTCAAGCGAGCCGATTAGGAGCCTTTCTGGGAAGCGGCAAACGGATTCGGTCTGCCAAGAGCCCTTTTCCGGACACATTCCCTACTCTGCAGGCAGAGCGGGAGGGCGCAATCCCGTGCTCCCACGGGATCCCACGGTTAAGCAGCCATTCCATCATCTCGCGCCCGTCGCGCCGAGCCCGCGGGCTCCGCACCGGCCGCGTCGTCTCCGCGAGCCTGGCGCACGGCTGAGACCCACCGCAAGAACCACAGCACACTCACACGCTTTGGCCAACATGCTTCATAACTCATATAAAAATTCATTCTCCATGAAACTGGAGATCCAGGAACTATTTGTTCCTGAAGACTAAAGCGAGAGGAGTTTTTGCTGAGCACACGCTGCAAAACAAAGCAGTCATTTCCTTTAGATATCCTATTTTCGGAGCTAAGAAGATACACGAATGAGAAATTTTCCAAGCACTCTTGGCAAGAAACATCACTTCTTATTTCCTAGCTACCTCCTGGGAGCACCTCTAGTTACCCGCACCAGCACTTGGGCTTGCCCAGGAACTCGCAACCAGGCGGGCAAGGGACTGACCACATCAGCGTGTTGATATTGGAGTGTTTTGCTGTCCAGACCCATTCCAGCCTCCCCGACTGCTTTCTGCCACCCCCAGCATCCCTGCACGAGGGGCCACTCTCTCCTCTGCCCCTATGTGCTCATTCCGTGACCGAGATTTCCCCGGTGTCGGCTCCGGGCAGCCTCTCCGTGTCTCCGAGCTGCTGCGCTGCCTGCAGGCTCCGCGGGACCATTCCCATAAACACGTGTCCAACGGCCCTGGGACTCGCGCCGGGGGTCAGCGCTGCTGCACTTTTGCTTGTCAGGAGATGCAGAAATAGAAGCCACAAGGACGGCAGCAAAGCAAAGCAGAACGGCTCCCCTGCTGCTGCCTTCGCCTGCTCCCAGCACGCTGCATCCCGCGGGATGGGAGGGTTCCCGGTTACGCCCCGACGCGGTACCGGAGCAGCCAAGGCTCTGCGGGAGCAGCAGGAGCTGGGGGTTCCCGGCCCTGAATCGATCCACACTGCGGCCGGGCCGGGCCGCTGTGCCGCGAGCCCAGGGTCCTGCACCCAAACCGCGACGGCTCTGGGGTGACCGCAGCTCGTGGCCGGTTCCCCAGCAGCCAGACGCTCTCCAGACCCCGACGGGTCTGCAGCGCCGCCCGTGCCGGCAGGTGGGCGGCCAGGGTGCTAATTTGCCCGGACAGCATCGTTAACCGCAGGCTAACGACGCCTGCCACGCGCACGGCTCCCGCGCACGCAGGCGGCCACGGGCTCGAGGCCGCTCCGCGCTTCCCAACGTCGCTCCCGTTCTGCCGCGCGCGGCCCCAGCCGGCACTGAGCCCACTGCTCCCGCGCTCAACCGCCATCCAGGCCACCGAGCCCGGGGGCAGCGGGCGCTGGGGCTCAGAGCCCCGGGAAGCCGGGCACAGCGCCGGGATTTATCTCGGTGCTGCAGTCGCTTCCTCGTGCGGCGCATGGGGAGAGCAGCAGCGAGCCCGGAGCCACGAGCCAGGGGGGCTCCGGGACCCACGGGGGCTCTGGGACCCAGGGAGGCTCCGGGACCCAGGGGGGCTCCGGGACCCAGGGGGGCTCCGGGACCCCAGGGGGGCTCCGGGACCCCGGGAGGCTCCGGGACCCCAGGGAGGCTCCGGGACCCCGGGAGGCTCCGGGACCCCGGGAGGCTCCGGAACCAGGGAGGCTCTGGGACCCCAGAGAGGCTCCGGGACCCCAAGGAGGCTCCGGGACCCAGGGGGGCTCCCTGACCCAGGGGGCTCCAGGAGCCCAGGGAGGCTCCGGGACCAGGGGGGCTCTGGGACCCTGTGCGCTCCCGGCCCCCGCAAGGCAGCGGTGCCTGCGGGGACTCGCGGCTCCCGCACATCCCATGACAGCAACACGGCCGCGGAGGGCACGGAGGGGCTGCGCGGGGCTCAGCTCCCTTCAGTGAACGAGTGGCTGCTCCAGGAGCTCATCAAGTCTTTTTTAATACCTGCTCATTAAGTCTATTTTAAAATAAAGCAGAAATAGAGCCTTCCGGGGCCCTCACTGTCTCTCTGCTTCAGGACTCGTGTTTCCCTGGAGCAGAAGTGTCAAATGTCCCAACAAACACGGCGTGGGAGCAGGGACCGGCTACGCGAGCCCTTGCGCAGCTGCAGCGGCCGGTGGCTTGTGGCCCTGTTGGCACTTTGCACCGTGACAAGGACAGGGGAACGCGGCGGAGGGGGTGGCCCAGCGGCAGCCCCTGCGTGCCCCAGCCTCGTTGCCCTTGTCCCCGGGACGGAGGGAGCAGAGGATCCCAACGCACCTGCAGGATCCATCCCGCTCCACCCTGTGCACAGGGACAACGCGTGTCCCCGAGCCCGGCGGTGGCTCCGTCTGGGGGCTGCGTCTTGCAGAGGGCGGCTCGCTGCGAGCGCGCGGGCGACCTGCAATCCCGTGCAGCCGGAGGCTTC